>CAJNDT010006188.1:82500-363339 GCA_905221615.1 Symbiodinium sp. CCMP2592 | reverse complement strand
CCGTGGCCCAGACAGCAACAGGTTGTCTACATAGACACCCATAATTGCCCGGATACACCCTTGGCTACCCACGAACTCCACTACACCCTTTGATGACAGATAAGCCTCAAGTACGAGCCATAACGATTGATCAGTCATTGCCTGTTTCAAAGCCCTCCAGGATCCATCCTCCAGCTGCCAACGAAGATGGGTGAAAGTCTCATCCCTACACACCATCCAATCAGCAGGGCTTTCTTGAAGTGCATACACCGCCTTATCTATGAGCAGATAGGCATCCATTGGGAGGAGTCCAGCATCATGAACAATCTTCGGAGGCTTGATTGCTATTCTCGATTTGTCCTGGTTCCTAGACGGCGCAAGTAAAAATGCAAACTTGACATCTATTGTCACACTCACCCATTTCTTCCCTGCAGCAAGTCTTAATTGGAGGGGTAGAATGTCTGCGTCAATGCCACTGGCGTAAAGCGACTTCTTCTGCAACGCCCTTGCCATTTGTACACCACCCTTCACCGGGGCTTCCAACATGACATCCGTATTCAAAGGCTTCACGTAATTCCCACATGCTATCAGACGAGCTCGTTTCCGAAAGTCGGGTGCCTTCAGCGCGAATACCATTTTCCCAGGAACTACTTGAACCACAATGCTACCTTCCCGCATCTGATCCAGTTGATGTTCTGAAACAATGGTAGCGGCCTCCAACTCGTCAGTCAACGCATGCAACTCTTGGGCAATGGGCAACTTCCAATCCTCCAAGTTCTGTCGTACTTCCTCCAAGGCTACTTGCCTGGTTTGCAACAAGATATCTTCTCCTGCATCCATGCTAGACAACCTAGTCGCCATCACCCTCAAATCCATCCCTTTCAACAGGGTTGCACTTTGTTCTGCAATCTGATTCAACTTCAGGCATCGGTACTTTTGGCTTTCAGGTCCCCGTGCTAAGTCATCAAGGGCTTCATGCAACATCTCAACCTCCTCATGCTCAAGAGGTGGCAGGTTAGCCTCGACAATCCGAGACCAATCAAAATTTCTGATCTGCATGTTGAAGCGATTGTACACCGGCAGTCTCCCCAACAATCGTAGGACTTCCCCCCCGATGTAGCATCGGGTTGTTTTTGATCCAATGAATGCACTGAAGTTCTCCCCGACTCTGAAGAGCTGCATTTCTGTACACAGGTGGCGCTAAAGAGGTGTACGTCATTGCTGCTAACATCTTCATCTGATATTGAAAGAAGTGGAATTTGTTGTTGTAGTCTGGAACACATGACCTGGGCATCAGAATGCAAATTGTCGACCTGGCATGAACAAGTTAACGGTTCGGTATCACCTTCATCTTCATCAGGTGAGGCTTTCATCAACTTCATTGACAACCCACCTGCTGGAGGGTTCAACAAGTTTGGCATCCTAAAACCGGACTTCTCTAGTACACGCAGGTCCGATACTGTAAGGAGGTGAGGAAAGCTAGGTGTGTAAGCTACCACAACCAAACGACATCCTACAGCTGTTTCTACTCCATGCTTTTCACGAGGATCAAACTGTACTTTTCCATCCACATACTTGAGTGGACCTGACTGCTGAATGATACGACCATGCACGAAATCAGACAAGGCAATCGCTAAGTTGCGGCTACCTGCCATGTTATGACTGTCAATATGCATGCTCATTGTCATGTTGCATGAGATCCTCAAGGCTGTATAGGTGTGCTGAGCATCAACGTGCTTGACATAGTCATAGCGGTTGAGCAGTCTAACTAGGCATGGCCGGTGTTTGGTTTCATTAATGACCCCTACTTGCCTACCCCTATTGTAGGCGCCAAGTGATCTGGCCCACCCCTCATCATCTTGATTTTCAGCTTCCCTAGGGTTACTGATTCCAGTTCCTGCAAATGTGGCAATCAACAAACGCGCAATGGCATCTCTGTCTAGACCACTATGAAGCAGCCGTTCAGCTTCAATTTCAGATTCTACAAGCGTCAGCCTCATCTTCCTTCTGAGGCTCAAACCACACAAAGCAGACGACCCTACGTCAACAAGCTCCCCATCAATCAGAACTTGCTCCCCCAACTCAGCCACATCCGAACCCTCCGGGAAATCATGAGGTTGAGGTGGTTCAAGGCTAGATTTACCACGAACTCTGCGAGTGGGAGGTGGTATCTCCAAGACTTCACCTGGAACTTCAAGTTTAGGTTTCGTCCACCCTGGGTCTGGGATAATAGTAGTAGATACCATCAAACGTGCTGTTTGTGAGGACTCATCATCAAGAGGTCCAACATGCACTAAATGCCCTCGTGGAACAGTGGTACTTGGACCAACGACAACCCCCTCTACAACTCTAGCAGTCCAATGATGCTCTCTCCATGATCGCTCCCTCACATGACAGACTGTACCCCATGGCAACAAAGGTCGAACATCGCATCCTAGTTCCGCAAGTGACTTTCGCCACCTGACTTCTGCAGCATCGCGCGCGGCTAACGCCCAAAACCTTGGAGGAAAACCTTGAAGGAGGCGTGATCGGATGCCACGTTTCATGGAACCTACATGACTCTCAGCCCTTCCGTTCTGACTAGGGTTGTCACCTTCAGTACATGTAAAAATCATGCTTTGCTCTCCCGTCCACTTGACAAACAAATCATTAAGGAACTCTCTACCCCTGTCTGCATGTAGACGGTGTATTGGACATCCCAACCTAATGAGCTTGGTGTGCACTCTCTGCACAGCTTGCAACACTTGTTGTTTGGTTTTCCTTTCAACAAAATCCACGCAAACCAGCTCCCTCATCTCAATCCCTTGGACCCGGTCCCGGAACAGCCCCTTCCACCGCCGTTCAGCTTCCTCAACCCTAGCCTAACACTCCTCTTGCGGAACCATCTCCTGGTCCTCCCCAGGTTCCCACTGCTCTTGCCACAACAGATCTTCTCCTTCCCCATCCACATCCTGATCGGGAGATTCTGCAGCAACAGCGTCTTGAACTACTGACTCACATCCATTATGCTCCGCATCAAGTGCTTGACCGTTCAGCTCACCGTCATTTGAAGGCTCTGGGAACTCTACTGGTTCTGGTTCCCCCCCCAAGCTAGGTGAACGAGGTTGAGCAACATCCCACAGCAAACCCTCCGGACCCATGGAAACTTGTACACAGCAGTCAGCAAGAAACGTGGATGACCCCATTCATCAAGAGCCTTCACATAAGGACCTGACAAATCAACTGAGAGACAAAACGAATCCACGGTTGGACCCCTTTTTCGGTGCGGGCGGGCTTTGGCGGCAGCCTGTAAACACACAGCGCAATCCCTTCGATAAGGATAATGGCTCTGCAGACAGTGCTGTTTATAGGATTGCTCAGCAGGACTAAGGTTGAGTTTCCGCAAACCAAGTAAACAACGTCCCACTTTGGTTTTCAAGATGGGGGCCTGAGTTTTGTCCAAAACATGTCGAGGGTTCTGTGACGGGTTTTCTTGGAGAGCTGACCTCAAACGAACAACTGCAACTTGATGGTCCTCAGCGCCTGTTTTCTGACTTAACCATCTAGCTTCAACAAACGAATTCTTCAAGCGTGCTTCCCTCGGAACTGTAACCCAATGATCCCACGCATGAAGAATCTCTCGAACCAAATCCCTGGGCCAAAGAGCAAGAAGCTTACTCTGCTCAATCCGCTCCTCAACAGTTTTGAGTTTAGGCAAAGTCCATCCAACACCTTGAACCCTTTGTCCATGCAACTGCACATACAAACTCCATGATGTGGTTGCAATCCAACTGGGTTTCACAGCTGGATGGTGATAGTATCCTTGAACAAATTTCGCAAGGTGCCATCTGAGCAACTGTCCTACCTTCTTCATCATGGGCCATGTCCACACTGATGGATTTGACTGGTCTCTGGACTGACATGAGTACTCTGCCGGATCAGCTGGTTGTTCAAGAACCAAAAACAAATCACGACAAGTGGTTTGGGCAAGCACGGCAATCGCAATGGTTCTCACCCACAGCATGTTATGGCTCTCTACCATATGTTGTTCAACAGAACTTAACCCTTGCAACCCAAATATTCCAGGCCCCTCCCGAGTTCTGACTGGCCTAGGTCCTCCATCCTCAAAGGTGCGGAGGCGGCTAACTCCCCCGCATGGTGGTCCTCCAACCACCCCTCGAATCTTCCCCGACAGGAGGAGTCTCCATATGAATGACCAACGTCCATGATCAAGAAGATTAGCCCCCTTGAGAATATCAATGGACAACACTTCATACTGGCTATCCAGGTTTGTCCCCCTGCAGACAGATGCAAAAGCACTCCCTTGCTTCGCTCCATTCGGCGCCTAACCCCGCGATTGAAAGGGGCTCTACATCCCAAGTGTGGGTCTGGACTGCTCAGCGCCTTCACCAGCTGCCCCTTCGGGAGCTCATCAAACAAACCAGCCATGAGAGTGAAGAGAGCTCCCTCAACCCCACGAAACCATTCATCAAACCCCTCATAGCTTCCTGGCTCAAAACTCTCATCAACCTGAGCTTGCAAATGTGCCCAAGCTTCCTCGACTGGGACCTCCGCTTGCTGTTCTGCAAGAGATACCCTAGCAGCTTGAATCAACTGCTGTGCTCTCTGAGTTTCCAGTTCCTCTATGATCTGCAGAGCAAGGTCAGTACTGATGTAGGGGCATCTTTTATGCATCACTACATGCAATGGGCCTCGCCGTGGATGTACTACCGCGCATACCCCATTAGACCATGAACCATCGCAACCTAGCTCTTGGGCAAGAATACCCATAGGAAGGATTGGAGCAGTCCGCTCAGGCGTAATTAGAACAGAAGTGCTAGTCACGTGAAGTTGAACCTCTCCTTGCGCAAACTGCACTGTGACAATGCGAGATCGTGAGATTTCCTCAACGTACCCCGTCGCAACACGTGTGTCTCACCACCATCTAGTAATGCATATTGGTATTCATCGGGGACATACCGATCTGAACTTGAGGAAGCCGGCGCAGCCCTCATGGCCTTCAACTTCAATCCTGATAGCATGTTGGCAGCATTTGCCAAAACGTCTTCTGCAGTCATAAAAGCGGCCTTTGGGTTACTCCCCTTTTCCGGGAGCCTTAGGCTTATCACCTTGCCCCGAGCCACCGCTCCCCTGTCCAGCGATTCCTTTTCCAGCCGAATCCCCTTTTCCACCCTGGCCCCCTTTCATGCCCTCCTCCGTGTCTGAACCTGGAACATGCTTCGGGCCTCCAGGCACCGCACATTCAGGCTTCAAATGTTTTATGGATCCGCAATTAAAGCACCTAGGACCTTGTTTCGAGGCAGGGAAACTGGACTGATCATGTTTGTACCCACATGTGTTACCAAGCTTGCAACCCTCATCCTTACCGAAGAAATGACAAAGACCCTTTTTTCCGGCCCCTGGGCTAGAAGGGTTTGGTGGGGTCCCCCCCGGTGGTGGATTCCCACCGCCGTGATTCTTGTTCGACCCCTTGTCTCCCTTTTTGGAACTATTTGGTGAACCCTCGGTACCACTAGAAGACGCCCCCTTTCCCCCCTTCGACAACTCAAGCTGAGCAAGTCGCTGTTTCTTGTTTGAAGACAGAGACTCATCCCCTTAAACCCCACCAGCACATGCCTCCATCTCTGCTTGCAAAACTCTTGCGAACATGTTGAGAGATGCTGGTGTGGGAGCATGGTCTATTTGATACTGTGTTCGGGCCATGTTCACTCTAAACTGTACAGATGGCAAACCTTGAAGGAGCTGGCCTACAAGTTGATCAAGCCCGCTGAGGAGCAACGAAGCATCAGGAAGCGCAGCACCCATTTGGCCAGCTCGGTCTGCCCATCTGAACCATTTTCTTAAACGAGTTACTGCTTCATGGCATGTGTTGGCAACCCCTGGCGAGGTCAAATAGGAGAGGATCATTGATCTCTCCTTCAACCCTCCCGGCTGGTACATGACATACACCTTGAAAATGATGTTCTTCACCGTGTTCAACCCTCTAGTGAACAAGATTTCTTCCTTCAAGCTGGGGGGAAGGGATTTCAGCAACATAGCAGTGGCGCGGTTTTCAATTCTGGCACATCTTTGATGCCCAAGTTCAGCGCTCAAGGTAGCAACAACCTGTGCTTTAGATAATGGACTGGAGTTTTTCCATTGATCATAAAACCGCTGTGCCTCTGCCAGCACTGCATTCCACCACTGTCCAGCTGCTGGAGCAAGATCCGAAAGCATGGGGGTTATACTAGTTATCCAATCTCCTGCCTGAAGCGGAGCAGTTGAAGGATCCAGGGGAGGAAGGAGTGGGAGTTCCCAAAATGTACGATCCCCTGGGTTAAACAACTTACCGAGCTCCCCTTACCAAGGACTTGGTTTTGGGCTTCCCTAGCTGAAAACAAATTCCCAGCGCCTGCCCCATGAGTTTCCTCTCCCCCATGCCGCCAAAAACCCAGACTTTCTTCTGGCATGGCCCCTTGAAAAGGGTTGATGTGTCTACTATTTGGATTTGACACAGGGTTGTTAGGGAATAGGTTAAGTTGAGGAGGATATGTTGGACCAACGTCAGAAACAACATGTCTGGACTGACTGCTCATGGGATACCGCTGGCATCATTGCCGGATGCGCTTGGGAATCAATCCCAGAATCCTTGGATTGCGGGAATACTGCATGTGATTTATCCCTCCCCGAACCTTGAACATCCACATATCCTGTTGGCATTTCGTGCTCAAACTGCCCATGGGCTGATTGCGGTCTGAACTGTCTTTGATGGAGCTCCTCAAATCCCAAATGATCTCCCTTTCCTAACCCTATTCCTTGCCTCCCCGGAATTCCTCCATCCTCCCGGTTCGGCATGCACGATGTGCCATAACTTGTTTGACGAACATGACTGACAGGAACTGCTTGCATTGCCTGAGGTATGACATCTTGTAATCCGCTTGAGAAAGAGATGTCCTAGGTTGCATTCCCCTCC
The DNA here is from genome assembly GCA_905221615.1 of Symbiodinium sp. CCMP2592. Lineage (NCBI taxonomy): Eukaryota > Dinophyceae > Suessiales > Symbiodiniaceae > Symbiodinium > Symbiodinium sp. CCMP2592. The sequence goes on along the minus strand of CAJNDT010006188.1, from coordinate 356,408 downwards.
TTAAACCCTCATGTTCAAGTCTAGGTGGAAAACCCTGATCCCCTTCCCATTGCCGCCCTTCGAACCCATCTTGACCACTGAAAACATCCTGTTTGCCTGGTTTCGGATCACCTATGTAAAAATGTTGACATCCAGCGTTTTTTGGTGGAGCATGGTGGAGCAACTCTCGTCTCGGGATTTTGCGCTGGAATTCCAACTCCTACTTGAACATACCTACTTACATCCGCATTCCCCATACCCCCTACTCGTTCTGATGCTTGATGAGTCTGGCCATGCATGTTCATACTACGCCCTTCTTGCCCAGATCTTACGGACTCAGCCGATCGCATGGAGTGATCTTCCAATCGAGCCAGCCGCTCTGCTTGCTCATTCTGTGTATCCACAATCTGACGCAACAGGCTTTGAATGCTTTCTAGTATGGCCCTGTGACCAGAACTTGTGCCGCTGCTTCTTTGTTCAATCCTTGCAGCATGATCTCCTTCTACAATGTTTGTGCCCTCTGCGCCCTCTTGATCACTTTCAATCCGAGCGCCGTGAGCAACATCTTGACTAGAAAGAGCTTCTGCTTCAACTTCATCCAAGGACTTAGGCCTTGCCATTTGCAGCTTGTACTCGTCTTGGTATCTAGTCGACCAAAACGCACATGGTTGTGGAGGAATAGGTGCTAATGCCATCGGCGGCCCTTTCGGATGCACTTGAGCATGGACGTTATCCTCATCTCCGGCATTCTCTATAGCCAGTGCAGGATAAAATTTAGGCGTAGGCACCTCTTCCAGGTCTACCCCACGTTCCATCGCCCAACCCTCTACAGGCCTCAAGGCTCTTAACCTACAGAATTCACGCAAGGTTTTACTCGATGCTAAAAAAGGCCTCCGGCATAGACAAACTGCAACTTGTACACGTCTCGATTTGTGCCTTAGCACCTTGGTTCAGATCCTGGGCTGTCAGCACATACTACTTACTGGACACCCATTTTACAGTGCAGCAGAACAAATTGCGGGTGCATTGCGGTGCTCTGCGGCCATTTCCGGAATGCGGCAAGCAAAGGGGGCTCCGGGCGGCGCTTCACGGTGGGTTCTGGATGCGACAACCTAAGGGGAGAACTCCACAGACAACACGGCGGGTCCTAGAACGCGGCAAGGAAGGCCAAATGGGCAACAGTTCGCGTTTGACGACGTGAGGTGTGTTTCGGGTGTGCTTCGGGTATGTTCTGGGAGTGGTATCCAAAACAGAAAATTGCCAGGTGAACATAGATGTTGGCACATTGTAGGGGTAAGTTTCGGGGGTATATTTCGGGGTACGTTTCGGGGTATGTTTCGGGGTATGTTTCGCGGGGGTCCCTTCCCCCTGTGTTTATAAGCCTGCGCGCAAGGAAAAACACATACCCATATGAAGCGCACCGAAATTTGATACGGAAGTTAGGTATAAACCCACATTGACTGTTTGCGAGCTGACAATTAAGGGACACGATGTCCCTGCAACAACATCTTCACAACTAAAGGCTAATCAGTCGCCCGACATGATCTAACAAACATGAGGCTTGCACCGCGCCGCCGTTGCTTCCAAACTGCTTGATCTCAACGCCATCCTGTCATTTTGTAAATATCAGCATTTCACATACGTGCAAATCTCTAAACCTTCGCACTTGTGTCTTGGCAATGCCCCCTGCCGCCCGCCTCTGTCTCGCACAACTGGAAGGCGATGCCAAAGTTGGAAAAAACCTGCGGCAACTGGCACCCGTGTGTTGTTACACCTTCCACAAAAAATCTGTTTGATGGAGGTGGACCTGGTTGCAGCAACCAAGCTCACGCTGGACTTCATCCACCGTCTTTCTGAATGTGATGAAGTCATCGCAGAGAGCCTGCCGCAACACGAGGCGTTAGGTTAAAGCGCATGACCAGCACGCGCGTTTTTTCCGAATCAGCACCCAGCCTGTAAGCGGCGGCACGCAAACAGCACATCCTGGGCACTGGGCATCAGGGGACGACTTAATGGAGCATTATGGGCATCAGCTTGTATCCCTCGCTCAGGGTGACAATCACCGACATCACCAACATCACCATACACAAACGAAGCGTCATGAGCATTGAGCATCAGCTGCTTTGTGTCCCATACGAAAGGTAAGCATCACTGGCATCAGGGCGGGCGTCACCAGCATGGGGTACAAGCATCGAAGCATTGGAACTTTGCTTGGCGCAATTATTTGGAAGACTTTGAATATTATAAATGCCGTGGCCTACTGACGGCAAAATCGTTGATGGACACTGCGTTTGTTCCTCATTTGATGGCTGTCACGGGAGATAAAAAGGTTACATCAGTTCACTTGGAGTGGCATCTTAATGTCTAGCGCCGTCCCATGCTGGGACATTGGCAAAGTATATTAGGCGCACCGAGATTTGATACGGAAGTTAGGTATAAACCCACATTGACTGTTTGCGAGCTGACAATTAAGGGACACGATGTCCCTGCAACAACACCTTCACAACTAAAGGCTAATCAGTCGCCCGAAATGATCCAACAAACATGAGGCTTGCACCGCGCCGCCGTTGCTTCCAAACTGCTTGATCTCAACGCCATCCTGCCATTTTGTAAATATCAGCATTTCACATACGTGCAAATCTCTAAACCTTCGCACTTGTGTCTTGGCAATGCCCCCTGCCGCCCGCCTCTGTCTCACACAACTGGAAGGCGATGCCAAAGTTGGAAAAAACCTGCGGCAACTGGCACCCGTGTGTTGTTACACCTTCCACAAAAAATCTGTTTGATGGAGGTGGACCTGGTTGCAGCAACCAAGCTCACGCTGGACTTCATCCACCGTCTTTCTGAATGTGATGAAGTCATCGCAGAGAGCCTGCCACAACACGAGGCGTTAGGTTAAAGCGCATGACCAGCACGCGCGTTTTTTCCGAATCAGCACCCAGCCTGTAAGCGGCGGCACGCAAACAGCACATCCTGGGCACCGGGCATCAGGGGACGACTTAATGGAGCATTATGGGCATCAGCTTGTATCCCTCGCTCAGGGTGACAATCACCGACATCACCAACATCACCATACACAAACGAAGCGTCATGAGCATTGAGCATCAGCTGCTTTGTGTCCCATACGAAAGGTAAGCATCACTGGCATCAGGGCGGGCGTCACCAGCATGGGGTACAAGCATCGAAGCGCTGGAACTTTGCTTGGTGCAATTATTTGGAAGACTTTGAATATTATAAATGCCGTGGCCTACTGACGGCAAAATCGTTGATGGACACTGCGTTTGTTCCTCATTTGATGGCTGTCACGGGAGATAAAAAGGTTACATCAGTTCACTTGGAGTGGCATCTTAATGTCTAGCGCCGTCCCATGCTGGGACATTGGCAAAGTATATTAGGCGCACCGAAATTTGATACGGAAGTTAGGTATAAACCCACATTGACTGTTTGCGAGCTGACAATTAAGGGACACGATGTCCCTGCAACAACATCTTCACAACTAAAGGCTAATCAGTCGCCCGAAATGATCTAACAAACATGAGGCTTGCACCGCGCCGCCGTTGCTTCCAAACTGCTTGATCTCAACGCCATCCTGCCATTTTGTAAATATCAGCATTTCACATACGTGCAAATCTCTAAACCTTCGCACTTGTGTCTTGGCAATGCCCCCTGCCGCCCGCCTCTGTCTCACACAACTGGAAAGCGATGCCAAAGTTGGAAAAAACCTGCGGCAACTGGCACCCGTGTGTTGTTACACCTTCCACAAAAAATCTGTTTGATGGAGGTGGACCTGGTTGCAGCAACCAAGCTCACGCTGGACTTCATCCACCGTCTTTCTGAATGTGATGAAGTCATCGCAGAGAGCCTGCCACAACACGAGGCGTTAGGTTAAAGCGCATGACCAGCACGCGCGTTTTTTCCGAATCAGCACCCAGCCTGTAAGCGGCGGCACGCAAACAGCACATCCTGGGCACCGGGCATCAGGGGACGACTTAATGGAGCATTATGGGCATCAGCTTGTATCCCTCGCTCAGGGTGACAATCACCGACATCACCAACATCACCATACACAAACGAAGCGTCATGAGCATTGAGCATCAGCTGCTTTGTGTCCCATACGAAAGGTAAGCATCACTGGCATCAGGGCGGGCGTCACCAGCATGGGGTACAAGCATCGAAGCGCTGGAACTTTGCTTGGCGCAATTATTTGGAAGACTTTGAATATTTTAAACGCCGTGGCCTACTGACGGCAAAATCGTTGATGGACACTGCGTTTGTTCCTGATTTGTTGGCTGTCACGGGAGATAAGAGGTTACATCAGTTCACTTGGAGTGGCATCTTAATGTCTAGCGCCGTCCCATGCTGGGACATTGGCAAAGTATATTAGGCGCACCGCAATCTGATACGGAAGTTAGGTATAAACCCACATTGACTGTCTGCGAGCTGACAATGAGGGGACACGATGTCCCTGCAACAACATCTTCACAACTCAAGGCTAATCAGTCGCCCGAAATGATCTAACAAACATGAGGCTTGCACCGCGCCGCCGTTGCTTCCAAACTGCTTGATCTCAACGCCATCCTGTCATTTTGTAAATATCAGCATTTCACATACGTTCAAATCTCCAAACCTTCGCACTTGTGTCTTGGCAATGCCCCCTGCCGCCCGCCTCTGTCTCACACAACTGGAAGGCGACGCCGAAGTTGGAAAAAACCTGCGGCAACTGGCCCCCGCGTGTTGTCCCACCTTCCACCCAAAATCTGTTGAGATGGACTCAAAGCTGCAGTGCTCAAAACCTTGTGGTCGCTGTGTTCTCGTATCAAAAGATGACGCGCGCACAGACGCGACGCTGACGAAACCCATACGGAAGCTGACGCGGGCGCCATTTTGAAGCCGCAATTGGCGCGGACACTGACGCGGATCATTCATCACAGAGATCCGAATTCGGAAAATCTTCGTGCTATCCTCCAAGTTGCTTGTGTTGGCAAGCGTATGCCAGGTTACCCGTCAAGACAAAGGGAAAAGGTTGCCAAAAACACCATTTACTGATGCGTGGCCAACGCGCCACTGACGGGAAGCTGACGAGCACACGCCACGTGCAAGGTAGAAATAGAACAGAAAGTAGTACAACAAGTAGTAGTAGTAGTAGTAGTAGTAGTAGTAGTAGTAGTAGTAGTAGTAGTAGTAGTAGTAGTAGTACTACTACTACTACTACTGCTACTACTACTACTACTACTAGCACTAGTACCTTCACTGGTACTGGTACTAGTACTAGTACTAGTACCAGTACCAGTACCGGTACTAGTACTAGTACTAGTACCTATACTAGTACTAGCACTAGTACTACTACTACGCAACGTGTACCGCAGGCGACCCTGCGCCAGAAACGCACACGCAGCAAATTCACTGAATAGGGGTGGCACTTTTCAAAAAACATGTTAACATAAACTTCCGAAACCTATTTGTTTTTGCTGCATGAAAAAACGCACGGCTCAGAGTGCCCTGCAATGATAACACAAATGCGCGGGGAGGACGTCATTAAGGCTTGGACATGGACAGAATGATAGTGCAACACGGATGTTCGCGAAGGGGACACATGAAAATACTGCGTTTGACACTTTTTTTTCGCTGCGCGGACTCGTAACACAGATCCGCGCGAAAGGACGTGCTTCAGGTTTGGGCATGGATGCACGGGAAACACAGATGCGCGCGGAGAGAACGTCGTTAAGGTTTGGTCGTGGATCCAATGATAACAGGGATGCTCGCGAAGAGGACGTCATTAAGGTTTCTGACATGGACGCACTGAGAACACGGATGCGCGTGGGGAGGACGTCATTAAGGCTTGGGCATGGATACAATGACAACACGGATGGTCGCGAAGGGCACAGCTGAAAATGGCGCGATTTACAGTATTTTCCGCGTTCTCCACAATGCTGAGCGGACTCGTAACACAGATGCGCGCGGAGAGAACGTCCTTATGGTTTGGGCATGGATGCACGGGGTGCGCGGAGAGGACGTCATTAAAGTTTGGGCATGGACGCACTGGGAACAGGGATGTGCGCGGAGATGACGTCATCAAGGTTTGGGCATGGATATAATGCGAACACGGATGCGCGTGGAGAGGACGTCATTAAGGTTTGGGCATGGATCCAACGACAACACGGATGCGTGCGAAGAGGACACCTAAAAATGCTGCGTTTTACACCATTTTTGGTTATCCACATTGCTGTGCGGGACAGTAAGTACCAGTCGTCGTAGTAGTACGAGTACTAGTTCGAATACTAGTACAAGAACTAGTCCTTAGCACTGGTACTAACTAGTAGTAGTAGTAGTAGTAGTAGTAGTAGTAGTAGTAGTAGTAGTAGTAGTAGTAGTAGTAGCAGTAGCAGCAGTAGCAGCAGTGCATCCTCCTTGGACTTTGGACAGCTGTAAGGTTCGAGCCAGGCAAAAGGCAAATCTCATAGCTGGCGCAGTCACAATTATGCAACACTTGCTCGCAATCGCTGACACGGATCTATCGCCCGCAGTACCGAAGCTGACGCGCCCCCATCCATACAAGACGTCCTTACATTGCGTAGTCATAGGGGGTTTCGGTCGCCGCTCAAATAAAACAATATTAGTATCCCATTCCTTCATTCCCTACTAACCAACCGTAAGCTTTTTGATGATCAACGCAAAACAGCAACAGGGAGAAAAACATAGGCACAAAAACTCAACAGAGAGATGCTGACACTAATAGCCGAACAACGCCGAAGACCTCCGAAGTGGTGTGTGATATCTCAGGGAATCTCAGGCCGCCGCATCCTTCTTGAGAGGGCTCTGTTTTGGAGCAAAGCCTCGAGGGAAATAGTAGGGAAATGGAAACCACATCAAGGACCGGCGAGGTCTTGTTTCCTACGTGGTCTCAAAAAGCACATCACCTGCAGCCAAAAACCGTGGCAGGTGCGTGCAACTTGGATTCAAGTGCTCTCTCTCCCTCTCCCTCTCTCCCTTTGTGGAAATGCCAAGGGCATCTCTGATAGCTGAGTATATGCTTAATCGCAGAAACCAAGTCGCAAGTGCTGACACTTTAAAACCTCAAGTCCTTTGCAGGCTTACTGCCATTTTACCCGCCTGTGCGCCCCAGCAGCACCACTGGCATACTGCTCGGCCTCGGCCACACTGTACAAGCCAAGCCAAGTTACCGTCACCTGCTTGAGGACTTCGTGTTCATGTAAAGAAGGGTTAGCCGGGTCATCTGCACCCAAGTCACAACTTGAACATATCAGATGGAGCCTGGGCTCTAGACTCCTCTTTTATGGCCGCCGCCGCCATGATGATAGCAACAGCCAACGAACTGAGAGCGGAAAGCTCAGGTGCTAGCAGCATCTAGCAGCTTCTTGCTCTCCGAGCCATCATGTTACACAGGCACAGAGTCATGTTTGTCGCCACGTGCAAAATCTGAAAACTCTGAGCAATTTCCATGCCATGTTCTTGCTTGAACGCAGCTGCTATCATCTGAAAGACATGTGCAACAGGAGGCGGCCTGAAGTCTGACACAACATGTTCTGAAGGAAACTTGCTTGTCTACCGGCACAGACTTCTACTTCAATGGCAAAGCTTTCATGTACTTTCCTCGAGGCAAAGAGGAGCCTCTGCAGAAGCTGTTTTTGGTCAGATTTCCACCGGACCATGAAATCCAGCGAGATGTAGACATCACGCGGAGCAGAGGAGTGTGCCAGGCTAGCGCAAGATTGTTCAGAATAGTATGGTTCAAATCACTTAGACTTGCAGACTTGTTGCGGGCAAGGCTTCCAAACTGCTTGCCAAGGTCGATAGAATCCGATAGAGCTCGCTCCATTTCTTTGATTTTGCATTGCGCTCTTCTGGAATCTCGCGAAGAAGACAAACAACATCACATAAATGGCTGCTCAGCACTCGAGGCAGGAACCCCAACATCAGCATCTTTGCTTTCCCAGTACCTGCAGCGGCAAACAGACATTCTGCTCCCTCGACGTTGCGATTCATGTATGCTCTGGCTTCGCAATCCTGCGAGGACAAGGTCCGAGGATGCCCGAACAAATGAGAGGTTTGGGGAGGCTTGGGAAGGTGTTGTTGTTGTTGCTGCTGCTTAACTCGCTAACCCCTTGCAAAACAGTAAGTAACAAGAAATCCACACAAAACATGTCGCTGGTCGCCCCTCTGTATAATGGGGTGGCCAGGCTTGCTTATTCCCGACGGATTTCAGTGCTACATGGAGGCTGACCCCTCGCGGTTCATAGACGAAAAGGGAAGGAGGATGCAAACCAGCATTGTAAGCTAAATGCCATACTATATCGTTGACGGTTAATTTCAATTCCACATGTAGCTTGACGGAGCTAAGTATCTGTTTGACCCATGGTGTATTTACTGTTCTGTCTCACGCAAGGTGGCAGAACCTGACACACGCTGAGGGCGCGGTGGGGTGATCTGTTTCCGAAGTTTCAAGCAAGCTGCAACATTCGACAACAGGCTTGCGGCTGAAAGGAAGTCTGCACCGACAACAGTAGGACTTTAACTGATATATGGAGACTGTCGGGAGCGGGGGGGATTAGCGTCCGACCGCCTCTTGGCGTTGCAAAATGCCAGGCTGTACTTCAATCGACTGCATTGCAATTTGAAACACTACACGATGCAGGAATCCGCTGGCATGGCGCAACTTCTACCACATTGTAAGTCTACACTGAACTCTACTAAAGTTCTCCGAGTCCCGCACGCGCAATAGGCAAGTTCAGGCCTTTCAGTGTGGCCACATCTCGGCTTGCAACACACGGAGACTTCCTCATGACAGACTCTGCCACACTGATCAGCATACAGTGTCCATCTCTCCACGTGGTTTTCTCCTTCGTTCATCGGGAAGTGCATGATTATGTGGGAGTTTCCGAAGTAGGGGACCCCAATAAACTACCCCAAATTGTAGGATCCTTAGTTTAAAGACCCTAGTTTTCGGAAGCTCCCAGGTTTCGGGCTGGAGAGCTGCCTTGCGGAGCCCTCCATCTCGAGCCTTCAAAAGTTGCCTGAGGTCGGGGCTCGTTCGGCGGCAATCTGAATCCATGGCGCACTATGTCGACTTTGAAAAACTACACTACAGGCCTCATTCTTTGACGTAAGATATGCTGATAGTTCATGGTGCGGCTAGCAGTAAGACTCCCAGAGTCTGAGGGTTTGGTTTTCATATCACGCTGCGGCCTTGTGGCGGCTTCTCCATGCCCACCCTCTGCAATAGGTCGCCTGCCAGCCCCACTCACCGGGATTGCTTAGCTGTGGTCTCAATGTGGCACACTTGCACTGAAGACTCAGCAGATGGACTACAAGCACGCCGTGCAACTACCCTCTTTTGTCAAACTGCACTTTAGGGCGTCGGTGGTCCGTGCAACGGTGGGATGGCACGTGCACTTGTTTGGTCGGGCGTTTTGCGGGGATTTCTGGCCGTTTCGGCTGCATTTTGCCGTTTTGCCAGCCCAGAACTCTTCGGGCCGCGAGCCTGTCGCAAATTGCGGCTCTCCATCGTTCCGAGAAGGTCTTGGCTTTGATGATATACAACTGTGTATGGTTGATAGTGACGTGTGCAGTCCCGGATGTCCAAATATGTCTATGCACAAATATTTTGGCCATAAGGTATTACGAGATGTGTGAAGATAACTTGTTTCAGGAATGCCAACATCTCAGTAAGCCTTGCCGGGTTCTCGGACCCCTCGCATGATGATTATGACGACTATGGCATTTGCTACTACTGTGTCTACTCTTGCTACTGTTCTTGCTACGGTGCGTACTACTGCTATCGTTGTTTTTGCTTTGTGCTTTTTGTCACGGTAGAGCTGCAGCGGCCCGCACTTGCCCGCAAACGGTAGAGCTGCAGCGGCCCGCACTTGCCCGCAAACAGGTCCATGAAATGCAAAATGGCCATGTGGCAGGTTTTTGACAGCATACAATGCTTTGCATATTGCGCCGCTCTGCCAAATCGACACCGAGGCTGCCCTCATGGCCATCCTAGGCATCCATCGAACGCGAAACTTCCGAACCCATGGTGTTCAGCGCGTGGCTCCTTTTGGGCTTTCCTACTGCAGTACATTAACATGTGCAAGACGACATGCTGCACCATTTTTTGACATGACAAGTTTAGTGCAACTTGGAGGCAGCTGGAAGCTTCTGACACAAGACCTAGTTTGGGCCAGGTTCCAACTATTTGGCACCCAGCCCCACAGTTACCCGCAGTTACCCAATGCCAACATTCCCGTTGATGCTGGTTGAACACCTATCTCGGCATAGCGCACATTCACAACAGAGACTCGTTTGTAAGAGCCAGATTTAGGCTCTCATGTCCAAGAGTGAATACCGCGCGGCAGTCCAGCAACACAAAGTCGGAGGTAATTATCAAAGGTAGCGGCCGTATTGGCATTAGTGCGATGGTTTGCGTTGCAATCGCAAGCACACCGTGCGGCCACTGTCCATCTGACACTGGGTCTTCTTGATCCCTGCGCCATTTCTTTCTGACTCAGCAGTTGCCTGGGTGCAACGATGGGCAAAAACATGTAAAAGAAAGGACTCTGCAAGCGAACAGCGCTATCTTACAATTCCGTGGCGATGTCAGCCCTGCTACAACGTCCGTCGTCAATATATGTACATATATAGACACGGTATGCAGCATGTATAATGGGTTAAGCTCACTCGGGGCAGCTTAACGTGCGCTGCACTCGAGATCAGCGAATGGGGCTATACACATGTTCCGATAATAGCTCGCCAAACGAATTGGACCAGAATTCGACGTCCGTTCGCAAATAAGACTTTAGTAAAATCTGTTTTTTATAGTGTGTATATAGCTATGCATACACATGTATATTTATGTATGTGTAAATATATATATATATACAAATACATACACTATAGGTGGTTGGGGCAACGCTGAGCATGCTAAGGTTCCCTCCCAGTCTCGCGCGCTGGGACGCGCTGAGTCCAACCTTGGCGCAAGGAAATGGTCATCTCGATATAACGCAGTAGAGGCACAGGCACACAAAGCTAACAATTACGAGAACTCTGAAAGGCCCAGAGCCGGCTTGGGAACGTTTCGGGCGCTTGCCCCTTTCAGGGTTTTATGTTCGTGGTATATTAGGCTGGCTGCTTCCGACTTCTTTTGATACAAAACGTCCTGGAGGCTATATACACTTTGCAATGTGGGTTGAACAAACCCCCAAATCTGGAACCCAAACCTTAGACCCTTAGCCATATGCCCTGCACCTCCTAGCCTCGCTACAATAAGAAATAGTAAGAAGGACGCAGTCAATACACGTAAACAAGAAGATATGTGCCAGCACGAGCAACGATTGTGCATGGTATGTGATACCGCGAACTTTGTGAACTGCCGCTAACTCAAGCAGTTTCTAATAATGCAGTACGGTATACGATACACTGCGCTGCGCAATCTTGCTGTAGTCGAATTGATATGCCATGCATGCCACAGCTTTACAGCACAAGCGCCAAGGTCAGCGCAATTTCTCGGAATGGGCGCGTCTTCTTCTGCAGCAAAATGATCCATCGCAACAGTCAGGCACATGCCAATCGAGGAATCCACTGCAAGCTTCCCTGTTGCCCTGGCGGTTGCCTTGTGCTTCTTCTTGTCGACAGCTGGAACCTAGGATTCCGGCTACCAATGCACAGACATGCACAAACTACATGTAGGCTGTATCACCTTGACATCGCGCCGCACATCGAGGTCCTGCGAGACAGCACACCAGCCATCTGCACAACGGCAGATGTCCAAGAGGCATCAACAACCTGACTGTAGCCATTGAGAGCAACGGCTACGCCGACATACGCCGACTACTTGTACCATTTCCACTCGTGCTACTTGTACTCCTCCTCCCATTCCTCCTTCTACTACGATTCCGAACCCGTCACACCTGGGCACCTTGTCGATGCCTCGCCCAGCCGCCTATCCAAGTCTCCATGCCCCTATTTCGCGATTCAGCGCCCGGCCCAGCCTGACTTGAGGAGAAGATCAACATTCACAGTCATCTGACACGTGGGTCGAAACTTAGGCACGCAACCCCAAAATAGAAGAAACATCTTGTATTTGGCATGATAACCGGCATTACAAACAACTTGAGAAAGTACGCGTAATGACGCCGTTTCACAGTCCTTGGCTGCAGCCTCCAAAAGAGAAGCCAGCAGCTCGAGGTCGGCCAAGTTCAGGCGAACCTGCCATCAGGCCATCACGAAGGAACTCACACGGCAAAACGCGGCTCAACACCGACAACAACGACAACGACAACGACAACAACGACAACAACAACAACAACGACAACAACAACAACAACAACAAGAACAACAACAACAACAACGGCAACGACAACAACGATCACAGAGGTGACATGCATGAGTAACTGCGTAAACAGTACGCTATCATGCGAGGCAGCGCCAGCAACCCAAGTAGCATCAACAGTGACACCAAGCGCAGTAGAAACACTAGCAACGATGATGATGGCGACAATGATGATGATGATGATGGAGACAAAATTCGGTTCAGAATCAGACTGTTGACAAATAGGTCGTCCGAAATGGTCACAACAATAGCATTGCGATTCGCCCCTTAAAGTTGGATGAAATCAATTAACAGCCCCACGACTCTGGTCGCGTGCTGCCGACAGCCTCACGACTCTGGTCGTGTGCTGCTTCACATCTTCCAATGAAGCGCCTGGGAACAGAAACTCACATTGAGCGACTCGATTTTTCAGGTTCTCACCCTCAGTGTCTTTTTTGTCTCATGTTCTTCTTACTCTTTGGTCACATCTTTTTGGCCGCAGGACACCGGCTATGTTGGCTCGTACCATGCGCTACTTGGAGCACTACAATCACTACAGCTGAATAAAGAAGAGGCCAGCGTAAACATTCACATCATCTCGCATCGCAGCTGTCAGATTGTCAGATTGAGCGTTTTGTTTTTTTTGGCGGCACTGACACCGGATCCTCACGTTCTGCCACCCATTGAAGGAACTGCTCTGCAACTTTGCATTTGGCCTCGTTTTCAATTTTTCTCCCCCCATTGGAATACCAAAGGTTCCCTTCTCCAACCGCAACAGCCTGAAAGTCAGGGACTTCCGTGATGCCCTTCGCGCGCAGATAAATGCGAATTTCCGTCTTGATGCTCATGCAGACCTTACACTCCTGATCAGCAATCCACACGATGTCGAAGTTGAAAACTGTCTTTAACCCAGACCGAGGGCCCATACTCCTTTGAACCCAGCTGTTCAACTCGTCCACAAAGTTGGGATTGTGAGCTTGATGTCCTGAACCATTGTCACCATCTCGGCCGCGTTTGTTGCACCACGAGGTTGGCATGGCTAGTAGATCTGGCACTGCTGCGGTCTTGATTTTGCATAAGAGATGATCAGCTCATGCGCGCAATGCTCCATGCTGCAACGTGGGTACCAAGATTTGAGACTGTGCACTTCAACACGCGCGCCATGCAGCTTTTGAGCCATTCAAAAGCACTCCGGGTGATTGCGAGCTGACAATGAGGGGACACGATGTCCCTGCAACAACATCTTCACAACTAATGGCTAATGAGTCAGCCAAAATGATATAACAAACATGAGGCTTGCACCGCGCCGCCGTTGCTTCCAAACTGCTTGATCTCAACACCATCCTGCCATCCCCTAAATATCAGCCATTTCACATACTTGCAAATCTCCAAACCTTCGCACTTGTGTCTTGGCAATGCCCCCTTCCGCCCGCCTCAGTTTCACACAGCTGGAAGATCAGGCCGAAGTTGGAAAAAACCTGCGGCAACTGGCACCCGTGTGTTGTTACACCTTCCACAAAAAATCTGTTGATGGAGGTGGACCTGGTTGCAGCAACCAAGCTCACGCTGGACTTCATCCACCGTCTTTCTGAATGTGATGAAGTCATCGCAGAGAGCCTGCCACAACACGAGGCGTTAGGTTAAAGCGCATGACCGGCACGCGCGTTTTTCCGAATCAGCACCCAGCCTGTAAGCGGCGGCACGCAAACAGCACATCCTGGGCAGCGGGCATCAGGGGACAACTTATTGGAGCATTATGGGCATCAGCTTGTATCCCTCGCTCAGGGTGACAATCACCGACATCACCGACATCACCATACACAAACGAAGCGTCATGAGCGTTGAGCATCAGCTGCTTTGTGTCCCATACGAAAGGTAAGCATCGCTGGCATCAGGGCGGGCGTCACCAGCATGGGGTACAAGCATCCGAAGCAGTGGAACTTTGCCAAGCGTCCGAAGCATTGCAGCTTTGCTTGGCGCAATTATTTGGAAGATTTTGAATATTATAAACGCCATGGCCTACTGACGGCAAAATCGCTGATGGACACTGCGTTTGTTCCTGATTTGATGGCTGTCACGGGAGAAAAATTACACCAATTTACTTGGAGTGATATCTTAATGTCTAGCGCCGTCCCATGCTGGGACATTGGCAAAGTATATATGAGGCGCACCGCAATCTGATACGGAAGTTAGGAACCCACATTGACTGTCTGCGAGCTGACAATGAGGGGACACGATGTCCCTGCAACAACATCTTCACAACTAATGGCTAATGAGTCAGCCAAAATGATATAACAAACATGAGGCTTGCACCGCGCCGCCGTTGCTTCCAAACTGCTTGATCTCAACACCATCCTGCCATCCCCTAAATATCAGCCATTTCACATACTTGCAAATCTCCAAACCTTCGCACTTGTGTCTTGGCAATGCCCCCTTCCGCCCGCCTCAGTTTCACACAGCTGGAAGATGAGGCCGAAGTTGGAAAAAACCTGCGGCAACTGGCACCCGTGTGTTGTTACACCTTCCACAAAAAATCTGTTGATGGAGGTGGACCTGGTTGCAGCAACCAAGCTCACGCTGGACTTCATCCACCGTCTTTCTGAATGTGATGAAGTCATCGCAGAGAGCCTGCCACAACACGAGGCGTTAGGTTAAAGCGCATGACCGGCACGCGCGTTTTTTTCCGAATCAGCACCCAGCCTGTAAGCGGCGGCACGCAAACAGCACATCCTGGGCACCGGGCATCAGGGGACGACTTAATGGAGCATTATGGGCATCAGCTTTATCCCTCGCTCAGGGTGACAATCACCGACATCACCGACATCACCATACACAAACGAAGCGTCATGAGCATTGAGCATCAGCTGCTTTGTGTCCCATACGAAAGGTAAGCATCACTGGCATCAGGGCGGGCGTCACCAGCATCGGGTACAAGCATCCGAAGCATTGGAGCTTTGCTTGGCGCAATTATTTGGAAGACTTTGAGTATTATAAACGCCATGGCCTACTGACGGCAAAATTGCTGATGGACACCGCGTTCGTTCCTGATTTGTTGGCTGTCGCGGGAGATGAAAAATTAGATGAGTTCACTTGGAGTGATGTCTTAGCACCATACCGTACTGGACATTGGCAAAGTATAAATGGGTTTGTCTCTAAATGACACGCCCTTCCCGGGATGTTATGATCGGGGTATGTTTCGGGGTATCTTTCGAGGTATGCTTCGGCGTATGTTTCACGGTATCCCATTTCTACATATCGCGCAAATGAGATAATACATACTAGAGAATTCACGCAAGGTTTTGCTCGATGCTAAAAAAGGCCTCCGGCATGGACACGGTGCAACTTGTACACGTCTCGATTTGTGCCTTAGCACCTTGGTTCAGATCCTGGGCTGTCAGCACTCCCCTTTGCACCTTTGGTGCAAAACATCTTTCATTAGCAAGCACATGCCCAGTAAAGCTTAAATCGCCTAATGGATCTCATTAATCCTTGGCATGTTGATGACGTGATGTCATGGAATTTTAAATCGCTCAGTGACTGTCATTCATCACAGGCATGTTGATGACTTGATGTCATGGAAAATTATCATCGCGCAGCCTCTCCAATCCTGAGCTGTAAGCGCAAGACCGGATAAGTCACAACAATTCTTCAGCTCAAGGCCTCTTGTTGCGTTTTCTCACGTTCATGGTTCAAGCTCAAACTCGGTTCGGCCTATCCATGTGGCTCTTGAGTGACTTGCGTTCATTCACAGTGCTGTCTAAAATGACTCCAGTCTCTCCATCGCTTAGTCTGTACCAGGTTTTTCTCCTTCCCGAAGTCCTAACGTGCAGAAATCTCTGCCGCATCTCAACGGCAGCCACGTACAGTTGGGTTCTTGCAACGGCATGGAACCGCATAAGCACACACTGTTGCTCGCTCAACAACCATCGGTCCTCTTCACCAGGATCACTCCACCCGATCGACAGTCCAAAACTGGGGAAAACCCTAGCGTCCCTGTACAAACGTAACTGCTCTGCCGACGGGCTGACACAATCATGATGTTGGTTGATGGATTCTTGCATCACTTCAGGGATACGGGGAGTGCGGATGTTCCGTTTGACTCCAATTCCGTCACTCATCCTTCGACGGATACTGCCCCATACCCACAAACATGAAAAACGATCAGTCTCCCAACACACAATCACAAACAACACCAGACAAATCTCTGGCCCGGTGATCTCAAATTCAATCTCATCATCTTGTGAGTCTGCCGCTGCCACTGTAGGCTGCATAGCCACAGCCAACATTGCTAGGATGGTGGCTGCAACATGATTTGGCATGGGCGGTCCCTGCGAAGCAGATTGTGGACTTTCATTCGTCTCAGTCATGTCTTCTGACTATATCCAAACATAGCCTAACAAACTCATGAGTTGCTGAATCCGTGTCTCAGGCATGCTCTTGGTCAAAATGTCACTAACCATTTCTGTCCCACTAACATGTTGAACTGTCAAGGCCTCCGAGTCTAAGAGCTCCCGAAAATGACAGGCTCGAAGCCGCAAATGACGCGTTCTCCACTGCCCTCCAGGCAGTATCAGCAGCTGAACGCATGTTGAGTTATCAACGCTGAGGGACACAATGCTGTTGTTCTGGCAATTTCCAGCCATACCGGAGCAATCGCTCTCGACAATATTAGCGAATCGACGGCAGAGATTATTTCACTCTCAGCCGTGCTCAAGGCAGTCAATGTTTGGCGATGAGAATGCCAGGATATGATGCCACCTGCTATGATCAGCAGGATGCCGCTTTGACTTTTGCACATGGATATGGGGGTATCCTCTGCGAATGAAGCGTCGCTCCAAGCCTCTATGGTTTGAATGCTTTTTTGATATCGCAATGGCTCTGTACCCTTCCAACCTTCATCGAAAGATCCATAGCGTAGCCTCCAGCCTGAAGTACGTGCCAAATAGGCCAATGTTCGAAGCCCATCTGCATATACTTTCTTTGGGTACTTTGACGTCAACTGTCCATTCGTGGGGATTTGATCTTGATATATCTTGATGATGTTCTCTGTCGCTCACCCCACAAAGAGCTATATTGAATAATGGCGTGGTTGCCCTCTACAGACTCGATCACTATCACTCTCACTTCCACACACAAGCCACGCTCCTATGCAGGCAGATCCAGAGCTCGCTTGTTTTGCACCCTCGCGGCCAGCGATGGATCGTCTGTGCACGGGATGGCTCTGTCCCCCGGAAGGTCACAGAAGACTATAGCTATTTCAGCTATGGGCAATGCTTTCTAGAGCTTGTGCTCATTCTTGAGCCTTGAGCCAAATGTTGCATGGGCGGTTATATGGAAAGATTTGTTAGGCATTGCGGTGTGCGTAGCACTTCCACAAGCCTACAGCTAGAGATGAAGGACGCGTAGCGTGCCTTCTCCCTTGCACTTTACATGGTCTTGCTCACAGCTCTTATAGTGACACCTTAGAACTTGACAAGGCATCGTAGTCCGTTCGCACCCCCCATGAGTTGCGTCTCCGACGCTGCTCACCCGGAAGATGGCACGATAGGAAGATCAGAAAATTTCCGCCGCAACTTTGACATATGGATCAGAGCCTTGCATCCCAATTAGAAACGTTGTGACACTCATCTACGTCGGTAACGATCCCCTGAAATGACAAATGAATCAGGCGTCACCGAAGAAAGAAGCATTCGCAATGAAATCCATGTGCGAAGCGCAGAGGTCACATGCTGGAACATGTAGTAGATCAGGTGTTGTCCCGCCACCATCTTCGCGTTGACGCAGGATCGCGTTCCCAGGGCCTGAGGTTCTCCTCTGGATTCTGACCCTTCTGCTTTCCTTTGTCTTTGCCTTTGTTTCGGCCTTTACTGGTGATGTAGTCGTGGTAGGAGTTGGTATTCCAGTCTCCATGTTGACCACCTCCAGTTCTTCCACGGCCTTTCGATGATGCCCTTGCCGAAGAAGCACTTGCGCGTTCTTCTGTCGTAACGGGCATATCCATGATGGAAGTACCGCCCTGGGGGAGGTATTCTTCGGCCGAGATGTGGTGTAATGCTTCAGGACGTCGAGCATTCGGGTGTTGCTCTCTCTCAACCCTGGCTTTGACCAACTTGTCCAACAGATGTGTTGGCATCTGTACATTGTGGTCCACCAACAATCCAATAGTCTGGACAGAATGATCTGCGTGAGTCAAGAGAATACCGACCGGGTCGATGTACAAGAAATCCACCGGTCCAGTTGGTGTAGGTCGTAGCACCGAGAGCTGCGAATGTCCTGTCACCATGGGGATAACTTCACATAGGACGTTCAGGCAACAGAAGTGCATTGCTTTCACGTCTTCCTCTCTGTCACTCTTCAGGTAAGTGGCCGGATTGAAGTTGTCCCTGCCGATCCCCATCATGTTGGCTCCCCGAATCAATAGTGAGACCATCTGGTTCGTCCGGAAGCGCTTCAGAGTGTAAGTCCCGTTGGGATCATACGACTTGATGTTTTCGGGTTCCTTGGCAAAGCGAAGGATTTCCTCATCAGTCACCTCCTTGCTCACACCGGTTTCTGGGTCCACTTCAGCCAAAATTCCCCACTTGCCAAGTACATCGTAACGTTGTCCAATCGCAAAATTCTCTTTCATCTGGAACAACGGCATGGTCGTCCACTTTGAGAACCCTGACCAAGCTTTGTAGATGCACCTGCATACCACGAATGCCATATACGAAAGAGCAGCCATGTTGGCGTCAATGCAATGGGCGTTTCGCTTTCCGTAGTAATAGGGCGGCTGCATGGCGGCGCGGGCAATCTGCAGCTCAGGATCGATGTTCAAGGACTGGCCGGCGATGAGGACAGGGCGTCGTTCCTGTGCAACTGCTTCAGGTACTTCGTCGTCAAAGTCCGCTCCTGGCTCCGTGTCCATTTCTTCATCGGGTTCCTGTTCTGGATCATCATCCCCAACGACGGATGGTTCTGGAATTCCTTCAGGTTCCGCAACCGTCTCTACCTCCATGGCTTCCTGTTCCTCAACGGGTGTTTCAGGTACCGCTGCAGCTGCAGCCTCCATTGTCTGAGCAATGAACTCACTTGGGATCTCCGTAGGAGTCTCCCGTTGTGGGGTGCCCTGATAATAACCGCATGAAACGAATTGTGACCAGCAGGACGTACAGCGAGAAAAGCATGCTGGAACAATGTTGTAGCACGCCGGGCAAACCCTCATTCTCCTGCCATCCTCGTCTCTTCGTAGATCTTCGGGTCGCCAGTTCTTGATGACAAACTTTATGGCTTTGTCCATGTAATGATGCCGAACCGTGTTCTCCCTGTGGGACTCCAGCACAGTTGTAAGGTCTCGCAGTATCTGCTCCTTGCTTGTGTCATGAGGTCCTGGAGGCATCTCGCAAAGCAACTCCATGATCTTGCTCGGCGTCCGATATCTCTCGAATTCAGGGAGCAATGGGGATCCATTGTAGTCCAACACCATCTCTTTCTCCAATCGTTCGTCATAGATCTTTTCCACCAGAGCGAAAGAATGTGTGTCTTGGGGATTCGGTACTCAGAACCATACCTCCTTCACGAACTGGAACGATATCGTTCGACCAACGATGATGACACCGCTGTCGGTGATACGTCCACCTTCCCGGGCAAGGTCTGTTGAAGCGACATGAAGGACCAGAAGCGGCATGTGCTTGGCCTGCGGCCCGTGTACCCGAGCTTTGGTCGTCGCGTTCCGGCTATCGAACGGTGCAAATACCCCCCAGTAACTGTGGAGTCGGCCGCCTCGGTTGTCCCGGAGTTGGCGTCGATGGTCAAAGTCCCCGTCGGGGTCCTCTGAACCAGGCATAACGCCCTGCAGAACAATGGAATCCAAATTGCGGCATGCTGTAGCGTGGAACGCGCCCCCGAGACGTGTCAAGAGGGTCATGGACGGAGATATTGCGAAACTGTCCTTGTCCAACTGGAGCAAATTGTTCTGGGGATCGGAGTGCGTAGAGTGACCACTGGTAGCCCGAACAGCCCATGGTTTGACCCAGCCATTGCAAATGTTCAAGTACCGCTGATTGGGTCGACAATGGTCGTTGTTCTGGATCTCTGAGATCTGATCTGGAACCGATACCAGCATGTTCGAATTTGCAGGTTTAAGAGTCTCAGTGCCAGGGTTCTTCACTCTTACGCCCAGGAACTGCAGCCGGATCTTGGCCTTGTGGCGCTTGGTGGCTGCAAGCATGTTTCCCTGGAACAGTAGCTGCAGTCTCTCATTGTACACTCTCTTCCTCTGGTAGTCATCGGTCCTTGAGACCGCTTCGGTAATGCGTCTGCTTTCGTGGGTCCAAAGTTGCTCTTGCCTAACAGAGTCCTCGATCAGCACCCACCCTCCTTCATCACATCGAATGACACTGTTGAATGCCACCTCGCATCTGTTGTCGAGCCATTCTGAACCTGGGCGCCTAGCAATTCTGTGACGTAAGTCCGATTGAATGCAGGATAAAGCCCATTCTGCGTTCCTTTTTCGATGATGAGTGATGTTGCGAGGGACGACCTCATTCACAATGTCCCACCTGTTGTTGATGAAACATGCGCCTTTGGTCGGGATCAGATCAAGGATTCCACATCGGATTGGCCTTCCGCCTCCAATGGATTCATAGCCTTGGTTTGCCCATTGCTGAGTAGCTTCATCATACTCGAAACTTGGACGATCTCCTCGTTGAGGTAGTCGTCGGTCACGATGGTCCGAAAGCTGCTCAATGAGATCCACCACCCGCTGACTGTTCTCGGGTCCCATGTCCCGCAACGGTACACCGCAAGCGTCATGTAGGCCTCGACGGTTCTCCACATCCGTGCAAAGGTTGTGCATGTTCTCGTAGCGAATCAAGACCACGTCGCTCCGAACGGCTTCGCCTCCGCGTCGCGGTCGGGCTTTGGCCTTGGGTCGTCGGTCCGATGATGCTACACTCACATGGTCTGTGGCATCAACGTCCATAGGTTCCGCTTGCTGTGCATGTGGTCGACGTGGATAGCGAAGAAGACTGTCCTTGATGACCTGAATGCCGCGCAGCACCAGATCTCGGGTAGCAGCGTTTTCCGTGCATTCGGGCAGGCGATGTGATTCACTGCCACAAGCAACGCAGAACGTGAAACTGTTGCTCCCGACCGACATTTCGCCCTGAGCAAGTATTCCCACATAGTCCTGAAGTTGCGCCACGAGCCCTTCACGAATCATCTGCCTGGGGTCAGGTTCTTCAGCACCCTGTTCTTCTTCAGGTTGCGTCTCCGCGTCAATCTCTTGGGTCGGTATTGGCGGCGCAACAGAAACCCCTGGATCGCCCGTGACGTTGTCAGCGGCCTGTGTCTCGTCGGTCCTTGTAATTTCTACGGGGTAGACATCACCGTCGACGATCACTGTGAAATCAATCACGAGGTCAGCGGACAAACTGTTGACGATCTCAGCGACTTGTTCATTCTTCTTGGGTGGCGTCCTCTTGCGTGGGGAATCAACCGTGATAAGCTCAATAGCCTCGGCCGATGCATAGCGGAAGAACGATCTTTCGATGCCCCTCACGCAAGCATTTGCCCCTTCAAGACCACCCCAATTTGGGAAATGAGTTGGATACCTCATCGCAATCGTAAGAAGCCCAAGTGCCAGCTCCATTGTATCGCGCAGGAGCTCTTCCTTGGGCGAAGCCGACCCTCTGTAGCATTCTTGGCGCTCGTCCGGAGTCAAAAGCATCCTCATGAAACCAGCACAAGCGCAGTTCCCCGCGTCGTAGCAGCAGATGTAGCATGTTTTCCCTTCAGAATCACATCCTCTATCCCAGGCCAACTGTTTAGCCTTTCCCCATGCCGCGTACTCAATGGCCTGACTGGCCGTAATCCGGAGACCACCGTAGTCAGAAACCGTTTTGCCAATGTCTTCATAAGCCATTTCCGCGCACGCTTTGAGGAACTCCTTGATGTCCACGCGAGGATCCACAAATTGTAGCCTCAGGTCGTAGAGGTGGTTTGCGCACGCCAAGGTGTATTTCTGGGACGCGACTAAGTCGTTGAAGGAGTTGATGTAGTGTTGCGTCTTCAAAGCTGAAGTGTGCGCACACCCAATGCAATGTCCAGGATACCCGTTTCCGGTTGGCTTGAAGAAGGCCTGTGCGTAGCACTCGGCCGGTTTCGTAGCCTCACAGCCAGGGCAGTAGAACGTTCTCCCTTTGACGTAGCCAGAGTTTGCGGTTGCGTAGGTGTCGATTCGGAACCAGTAGTGCCTGTTGTCGTAGTAGGCTTCGGGGACAGTCATGGCGATGTCGAAGTCCTGCCAAGTGACCATGGACGATTCAGCAACTGTGTCGCCTTGGGCACTGGACCTGATTTGCTGCTGCTGCTCTCCCGTGAACCATGTCTGAGCGATCTTCGTGGACGTGGTGACTTCACTCTTGTCCTCCCAGATCTCGACAAGCGACGGGTGAGCGACTGTATCGACGCGGACACTTTCATCCCACAAGCGTATCCTCGATGTCTCGACAAAGCACGCTGATACCATCTTCTCGCTGAACAGTTGCTTCTCATAGATAGCGTAGCCCAATTTGAACCTGACACGAGAGTCTGGAGCTGGCAGTTTCTCTGCTGACAGCGAATGCATGCCTGATGACGAGTGCTTCAATTGGCTGTACATTCTTGACCAAAACGAAGATCCATGAATCACCACGCATGCTCGGGCTCGCAACTCCAATTCAATGTACATTCCCAGCGCGTGGAAACCACTGAACAGAGAAGCTTTGTGCTGAAGGTAATTGCTAGCTGCTCCAACGAATCGTAGATCGTGGTTGATGTTGACAATCGGAGGGCGTGTAGTGCGTTTCCCTGCTGCAATGATAGGGTCAACGTACGTCTCTTTGAGCTGTTGCTGCAACCTGTCACGAATCGCCGCTCCATCGCCGATGTCACTCATCGGAAAGGACATGTTCTCGACGAGGATAGCCTGGAGAGATAGATGGTAGTGCAAAGTGACGGTTGCGATCTGCTCTTCAGATAAGCCGTCCAATGTCAGGTTCACGGATTCCAAAGACCCTTTGGTGACTTGGAAATTGTAGTTGAGACCTGTGGTGATCGATGGGCACACGATGTACGTCTCGCTCCACCCATGCATGCTGAGGCTCTCTCGCAACGTGTGCGTTGATCCCCTTGTCCTCGCAATGATGTCAAAGTCCTGGACGAGGATCGTGCACTGAGAACGCATAGTCACGGCGTCGGGTTTGCCACCCATGCCTAAACTGTTGCGAAATCCGTTCAGCGTATTCATGGTGTTGATCCTTGCCTCTTCGGGGATCGTATCGCTTTCGACAAGGTCGCGATCCGCCTCGATCATCACTGCCGAGGTAAGCATCGGAGGAGAAGGAAGGTGCACGCACGACACCAATGCTAAAGCATGGTATAGCCGTGAATACATACGAAGCCACGCCTTTGTGCTCAGCTTCACGTAGACCTTCAAGTTGAGACCTTTGTCGTCACTTTGGGAAACGGAACGAATCCTTGCCAAATAGGTCACCAACCTTCTGACGTAATGCTGAATAGGCGTGGTCCCCACGTCGTGGTTGGCCACAAACTTTGGCATCTCATCAATGGTAGGCGGGTACTCATCACGATCACGTGTCGTCGTTAGCAAGGCCGAGCGACAACCCTTCTCGATGATGTTGATGTAGTGATACCAGCTTTCCTGAGCGCCAGCGGCAATCGGAGCTTCCTCCCATGTCGGTTGCGTTGGTTCCTCCTCAGGCTGTGGAGGTTGTTGTTGTGGAGGAGGTGCTGCAGAAGATGATGATGCCGATGCCGTTGCCTCATCCGTCCTTGCCCTCTTTGGTCCGTGGCTTGGAGTGGCTCGAGGCTCGGCGGTAGAATCCCGCGCTTGTTCCGGCGTTCTTCCATGTTCGGGATGGACGATTCCTTCAGGTTCGAGATTGCTTGCCGTAGGCATCGCAACTCTTCCCGACTCGTAAACCCAATTAGGATGCGAAATAGACCATCATCTTGCATCAGCGGACTCGGTGCTCTCATCTGTTGAAACTCAGCTTCCCATACATCCAAGGCAGCGCGCTTCGTGGAGCAGTCAGCCACGTATCCAGATTCAACGCCGCATTGGTTCCAGGCGTAGCCTCGGAACGTCTCCGGCAACTGGAGACCGTTTTGACCTTGAGCGCCACACACTGCCTCCACATGGTGCTTGAGGTAAGCATACGTGGTATAGTCGGAATCAGGAAGCACATCGGCAGACCATCGATAATGTGGGATTCCACTGTGTGGATCCTCCCACGATACATAGGAATGAAGCACATGCAGACAAATGCTGAACGCCTGGAACGAGTTCATCGCAAAGGCGAGCGGATGTCCCATGCCTTGAGGCATTGTGCGCATCATCAAAGCCAGTTGATGGAGATTGATCGGCGCAGAGCCGTCACTGCTCGCTGCGCATTCCTGGTTGTAGGTTCGAAGTCCGTACCCAGTGTGTTTCGCGAACATGTACATCAACTTGCACACCCTAAGCAACGTAGGTTCTCCCAACAAGTCGGATTGGTCGGGTGCTCTACCTGACATAGGCAACTTGTGGTAGTAGTCCTGGTTCACCGTGTACCACTGCTGTATTCTCGTATCTGTCACGGCCTGGTAAGGTGTCTCCACAGAATTGATGAGGACGGCGAGGTTGTAGTAGACATCCGCATTGACAATGTTCCTGGTTGCGGTGTTCAGGTCGAAACGAACTTGCTGTCTCTCCTGTTCCAGTTCGACCACAGCCAATTTTGCATCATCGCGGACCACTTCCTCATCCACCATAAATCTTGTGATGGAGTTGAACCTTCCTCCATGGTCGGCAACAATGTGCTTGAGGCCTCCACCAAACTTGATGACCGCGGCGAGGATCTCACCATAGGGTTTGTTCATATACTCCTCCGGAGCAGCGTGCAAGCAAGCTTTGAGGATTTCTCGAACTCGAATGGAAAGATCCCCTCCTGAAGACAGATTTGCACACACGAACAGCAAGACCAAAGGTGGTGCTTTGAATGCCGCCCACGTGCGAATGAGATCATTGTCGACCACTTTGTCCTTTGTTATCTTAGGCGGGAGCGGTACGCTCTGTGACGAATCTTCAGAATACATCTGCAGAAACGTGTCGAACTTCAGGAACGCCCGCATCATCCCACCATGAGGGAAAACTTCTTCATGGGCCACTCCTTCGAAGGACAGTTCATAGGCATTGTAGCTTTCTTCCATGGCTCGGGAAACAGTACAACCTCCGTAGGAGAGAAGTACCTACCCTATGCGACTTCACGGTTCTGGGTACTCTGTAAGAGACACCCTTCCCCGATCCGTCGGGTCAGACCTTACTTGTTCCTTAGTCGGGGCTGTCTATATTAGCCCCTCCATCAGCGCCTAGACACTGACGATGCTGCCATGCATTGTCCTCAGATTCATGTGCATCATGACTGGACCTAGCATGAGCTCGAACAAGGCTGCGGACATTCTTCGCAATTGACCTCCATGTAACATCAATGCACTGCGACAAACTGCTCTCCGCTTCATGGTCCAAGCAATCAGTCACTTTCATCATCAAACGATCGGTCTCAGGCATGTTAGAGAACATGATCCTGCGTCCACCACCATCGCCATCAGCACCAACATGGTCATCAACCTTAACCTTCCTCACCTTGCCACTTGAAACAAGAGCATGCAATTCAGGCCACGACCAACATGAACATGAAGAAGGCATGTCAAGCGAAAAATAGACGTCGGAAAATTCCGCACACTTCTTCAGCAGGCGTTTGAGAGATTTCAAGACACTTCTGAAAACCTTGTATTTCCCACCGGAACGTTTCCCACCCCCCACGCAAGCCCCTTCGCTACCTCCAGGACCAGCACCTGATCGCAAAAGCGATGCCACAAATAGCACAGGTGTGCGCAGGTCGTTCCGGCACAACTTCTTCATCGCACCGACAAGGCTATCCTCATCGGCCTTGGAACCTATCAGCTCCTTGCACACGATGCGAGCGCATCCCTTAGTGGACTTGGACTCGGCGTAGCCGTTGCCCAAACCACAAAGGTCAACGAGCATGCGGTCGGGTTTGCGCCCTTCGGCCTTCGACGGCATAGCTACCAACTTCCCATCGCCCGATGCCTGAAATTTCAAGGCTTTGAGCAATCTTCTGGAAATTTGGCTGGTTAACTCGCACTTGTCTGACCTGTCCCTAGCGTCTGCATCACTCATGTGCTGATGCTTAGCTGTGCACATGTCGGACGACTTAGGATGCAACGCAACGTTTGCGGCGAAATACTCCCATTCATCTTTGCAGTAGCCGAGCTCGACGGCGGTTCCAGGTACTACAGGATCTCGAAAGATATAACGTTGCCCGTGAGTGCATCCTTGGATCTTGATGCTCTTCCACGCGTTGTCGTCCTGAAGTCCTTTGTACTGCTTGGTTTCTTGAACAGGTACATGAGGAGGCACTTCGATGATGACTTGGCTTCCCCATGAGGCCGCTCTGCGTGCAATTCTTTGGACGACCTCCCCCCATGGGTAGTCAGTCCGCAATTTGGCCCTGTCAGGGTTGTTGACGATTTTCCGACTCAACCATGAATTCTTACCCAACACCCCTGCGCCAATGAAGATCACGGAGTTAGGGTTGCTTTGCCTTGATTCCACTACATCGTAGAGGTAGGCACACATGGCGTCGTCAACTTCTCGCCCCATACTCAGAACATTCACTTGCAATCCAGGGTCGTAATGAGAATCGGGAGCATGCTGCACAATGCAGTCCTTACCAGGTGCATACTCGTTCCACCAGTTCTCTTCATCGACTCCCACCAATGTCCACACCGTCACTGCCTTTGGAGCATCTTTGATGGTGATTCGGTATTTCCATCGGCTGTAAGGGTTCTTGTAGGTATGGACCAACCCTCCATCATGGTCGTAGAATTGGATCACCAAGCCTTCCTTGGGTTTGTTCTCCGCAAATTCAACCACGTGAGGCACAATTGCTCCTTCATATCCTTGATATTCCCTTTTCTGTTCAGCCGCATCATGCCATACATCCTCATACACCGACGACCATTGGTCATAGCCAAATTGAGAGGCTTGACTTTTGGACAGGCCGTTGAAACAAAGAGGTAATGTAAAGCCCTGGTACCCCCCATGGATGGCACGCGCCAGTGTGACAACCACCGCACGCCATTTGGCGGGCAGGGCGCGCACATAGGATTGGCCCAATGGCGGGTCAGGAAGAGGCAAAAACGGCGGCGCAAGGACCTCCGAACTAGCGGCCGGCCTCAAGCTGCCCCGTACCGGATGGTACTGAAAGACGGCACGCTCGACGTAGCGGTCAGACTTGCCAGGTTGATCAGGGATGACGGCACGGTCCTCCATCTGGTGCCACTGCCCTTCACGAAGAATCCAGGTCGACCGAAGGTAACGACCGGGCGGCAACGCGGAAGGCGGCCCCCGCAACATGCGCGGAAACTTGACAACCATGATAGGGTCCACACTGTCGTGTTCTTGCAAGCCCTCCTTACTGGACAGACCAGCGCGATACAACACCTGAGGAAGGATCGGCGTCTGTGTGTAAGGAAAACATGGCACTTCGCTCTTGAACGAGTAGTGCTGCTGGCCCTTCTCATCCGTGCTTTGGGTATGAGTAGGACGCATCAGATCCATAATCTCCTGGGAACCAATGAGGGCCGGCGGAAAGATGTTGATGAGCTGACACCATGTGTCCAGGACACGGAATCCTTGAACGACTTGGTGTGTATATCCGCCGACATCTTGGCAGTGACCTCATAGGCAAGAGAAACGTAACCCTCCTGAAAGATAGAATGCATCCAACCAATGCAGATGCCATGGGTACGCTCCAAATGACGCATAGTCGGATTCTTGCCTGTGCGAATCACCCCGATCATGGTCTGGTTGTCGTCATAAAAGACGAAGTTGGGATCTTGACCCCCAAGCTGCTGCCACAGCGTGATAGCAGGCAATCCAAGACGTGACATGGCAAAGTCGGCCGCGACAATCTCGGCCTCAGGTGTGGAGTGACTCAGGCACCCCTGCCTTTTGCTAAGCCCCGCCAAGGGAAATCGTGTGTGTGAACCTTGAATGTGCAAGTGAGCACCGGAGGTAGATTTCAAGCTTTCTCCACAACCTGCATAGTCCGCATCGGCAAACAGTCCGATGGACGACTCCTCCAAGGAGTCCCCGACCCATCCAATCATCATGTGATGTTTGGACTGGTGCACATAGGCCATGAGATGATGAAGAAGAGCATCCTCCTTCTTGGTCCATTTTGTGATCTTGCGTGCAAGGTTGTTGATGCTTCGCAGTAGATCAAAGCGGCAAATGCGCGCGGCATAGAGCAACTTCATGAGTATGCTCGCAGCCTGCGGGGCAAGTGCACCGCGATTGGCCTCGCTGACTTCCTCTTCCTCTGGCGCCTTGGGAATAGGTGGAGGCGGAACAAGCCGACCATCCTTGTCAACAGGCATGGTGTGTCCACACCACGTGCATCGATGGCTTTTACCGGATTGTGCCGGAGCACGAGCTGGATGATTCTTAGTCTCCTCAGCCGGACTCGGCGATGGTACCGTCTTGAATTTTGTCGGATCGAACCCAGTCACGTCGCAGTACTTCTTGACTGTCATGTCCAGGTACGTCTCCATGTCGTAGGTAACGGTCTGCACCTTCGTTTTGTCATGCAACGTTGCCTCGCCCTTGGAGATGCGACAACCCAGGTACAAACGCAATGGTGTTTCGTCTTCCAACCGAAGTTCCTGACGCAACATGTCCCAACCCTTTGAAAGATTCTCTTTGGGCCCTGCCATCTTGAGATCATCCACGTAGATGACAAGCAAGAGCTTCATTTGCGGGTGGAAATACAATGATGGCCATTCATCACCAATTGGTTTGAACCCGACTATGGATGCCAAGCTTCCTCAGGCAGCTCAACCCAACACGGAGTGCCAGATAATCTCGCCTGAATGTATGCTTGGATAGCGTCAGCCATCTGAACATCGTTACCAGGAAGGCATCCATAGTAATCTGCCCATCGTGAGGCGTCAAACGTAGCCGGGGAATTCCCCAAACCCTGGAACAATGCAGCTTCCATATTCTGGTCTCTGACCTGATCACCGAGTAATACACCTCGCCCTGTGAACTTCCTGGCAGGATCGTCCTCTTTGAGCTGATAGTTCTTCTCGTATATCAGTCCATGTACTCGCGCCATGCGTACTTTCTCAACTTTCTTCTTTGCCTCGGCCACGACATCGTCATATTCACGCGTGGTTGAGAAGTCAAATACTTCTTGATCCCATAAACCCTTCCACTCTTTCATGAAAGCTTCCATGGCTTTGGGGTTGCTGACCATCTCCTTGCGTGTGACAGGTCGTGTGACCATGGCGTTGAAGCATGATCCTCCTGCTTGATTCTTCTCCCGGTGTACGTTTCCGTGGGAAGTCGTACACGGCATAGACGGAATCCAGTTGTCATCCATGACCATGTGCGCCGGAACAGCCGGCACGACATCCGCCAAGAATTGTTCCTGTGTATATTGATCCACGTAGGACTGTGCCCATGACCATCCATGGTCGTCATCAACAGACACGTTGAGTTGTAGATCTATTTCTTCACATGGAACGATCTTGGGGAAGATCATGTTGTCCAAAACTTTGGTGACTATTTTCTTTCCTATCGCGGCTTTCTTCCGGTCTTTCTTGGCAACTCGAGCTTTGTCTCGGTTTTCTTTCTTGTACGCTGCCTTCTTCTCCGCTTCACTCATCTTCTTCCATGCTTCCGGAGAGTAAGAATGGATAGGTCGTCGCGTAGGAAGAGTTCGTCTTCCATCACTTCGGATCTTGTACGGAACTCCTCTCTTGTCAATCTTGCAGGCTTCACCATCATCGGTGAGATACACAATGCCGTCCCCTTTCTTCCCTGTACTCCAATGTTCAATCTCTTCGGGAGCCAACTTTTTCTCCTTTAAGATCTTGATAATCTCACCAGGTTCTTCGATGTCTCCTTCAGGGATGAGTCTACCGGTTGGACCGACTTCGCGGAGCGATCGTCGATCTTCCCCAGTAACCTTTGGTTCAGGAGGAGGCGGTGCTGCACGTAGACCTAGTTCTTCGTCTAGCTCCTCGAGTCTTTTGTCACCGATGGCATCAATAGCTTCATGCTCTGCTGACTTGAAGACTTCACCGGAAGGTTCCGCCTCAACGTCAGATGGATCTATGTCCTGTAGGTCAGGATCTTCTCCAGGATCCGGTGGAGGAAGTAGACCACCTTGATCATCATCATCTCCACCGCCACCATCTCCTCCAGGCGGACCGTCATCTCCATCATCGATGTCTTTTATCTCCTTACCAGCAAGGTCAACATTGTCCCTGAGTCCCTCAATGGTTGCATTCATCCTTTCATACTCAGCTTTCAAGGGAAATGTTATCTCCTCTGGGAAGTAGATAACCTCTGTCTCGTACGGCCTCATCAACTTCCTGGGAACAGATGCGTCCATTGACAAGTTCGCA
The DNA here is from genome assembly GCA_905221615.1 of Symbiodinium sp. CCMP2592. Classification (NCBI taxonomy): domain Eukaryota; class Dinophyceae; order Suessiales; family Symbiodiniaceae; genus Symbiodinium; species Symbiodinium sp. CCMP2592. Next base: position 325,594 of record CAJNDT010006188.1, on the reverse strand, counting down.
TTGGCAAATTCTTTCATATCCCATACGCGATACTTCTTGGACCATCCTTGACCGGCAGTGATGATGTACCCGGCAAAGATACCAGGTATGCCCTTCGGATCAAACTTGTTGCCATAGGTCTTCGGTCTTGTATCCGTTGGCTTGAAGAAGACTTTGGCTCCAAATGGTATGGCTTTTCCCTCAAAGTCCTTCCCAGTCAGAACTTCACGTGCACCGTCATCCAATCCAATGCCTGCTTCGGCAGCTTGCGCATGTCGAGGAAGTCGAATGTGATGAGATCTCCCCAGTGTTTGATCACACGTTGAAATGCGCCTCGTTGGGTCCGTAGATGCTTCATCTTCGCGCGGATGCACGATTCGCAATAAGGATTGCGATACCGATGAGTGCATAGATGTGCCAATGTCTTTGCTTCGACTTTCAGTGTTCCGACTCTGGCCTTGCGGCTTGGTGCACCGTCGCCATCCACATCAATGATCACGTCATCGTCACCATCTAATGGAACTTCACCCATTCCTGCTCCTTCATCGTCCGGAGGTCGTCCTGCCTCGGACTCTGGTACTTCTTCTACAGGAGATTCATGGGGTTCAGGGTCAGGAGGCCGTCCATGAGCGTCACCTTCTTCTTCTGCTTCAACTTCACTTGGTGCAGCTTCGGCGGCAGCTGCGACGTTGACGTCAGCATCATTCGCGGTTAGCACACCTTTGAAGATTTCAGTGATCGCCTTGGCTTCCGGATCATCGTGTACAGATGACTTGGAACTCCCGGCGCGAATGTACGGAATGTCACCGTTCACGAATAAAGATATCCTCTTGCCCTGCGGGTTGATCATGAATGGCTCCCTTCCTGGTGGCCACACAAACCCGTAATTGAAGTTCATGCACCGTTTGCCTATGGAAAGCACCGATGGTGTGTCACCCAATACATAGGCATTGATCGGTTCCTCAAACGACTCGGTCTGGAAATTCGACACGAGATCAGTGTCGGTGATTCCATTTGCGATCTGGAACGATATGGGCTCCGGAGTCACGAGTGTCTCGAGACTATGCTTTTCGATCTTTCTCTGAGATATGAGGTCATGACCACAACCAGTGTCCATAAGGAACTTGATCTTCGTCTTGAGAATAACCGGTTGTACCATGCATTTGAACACTCCTTGATCGATGATCCGCTTGCTGTGTGCAGCGTCGAGTTCACGTTCAACAATGGAATCCTCACCATCATAGAAGGAAGCTTCTTCCTCTCGAGATGTTCCTGGGATCCGTACGAACGAAACTCGATCACCGCAATGATCATCGTCATCGTCGACCATGTCTCTCATGATCTGTGCCCTCAACCTCGCTTTGTGCTTGGCAAATTCCAAATTCACGGCACGATCCTCGTCGTTGACAATCGCCTCAACATCAACGTGCTTCACCTTCCGCTCCTTGTCTTTCTTTGATTTCCTTGGACGCGAAGAGATGAACTTCACATCTTCAGCGAATGTCACGCTACGTTTGACTTCTTTTCGGGTCGACGTAGTCGGTCCCGATGACTCATCGTCAGTTGAACAATCCGAATCAGCGTCGCTGTCAACGGATGAGCAATCTGACTCTTCATCATCCTGTCTTGAGGACCGTCTCCATATAGCCGGGGCTGATGGATTCCACCTTCGGCACAATCTGATGGCAGGTGCTGCTGGGATTGCTTTTGCCTTAGCATTCGGCTTCGCTGGTGCTGCCTTCGCCTCGGACTTGGCTTTGGCCTTTGCCTTTGGTTCCGGTGCTGGGGTAGCCGCAGTCTCGTGCTTAAAAGGACAATTCTCCCTTGAGCACGAACCTGTGTTCTTGAAAGAATAGCATATCCGATTTCCTCCTCCAGACGGACTTGGAGTTCTCGTCCTCGGCGTAAAGGGTCGCTCTGGAGTCTTCTTCGAGTGGCTAAATGGGCACTTGTCACCATTCCGACACCCTGCATCAGTGAAATGGAACTTACAGCGGATTTGCTTCTTGCTTTTGTCACCTTTGTTATCCGCTGACTCACTTCTCGTTTTCTTCTTAGGCTTCGGCTTGGTCTTCGCATGACTCTTCGCCTTGCTCTGAGGCAACACGGGTGCTGCTTTATCTGGCTTGGTAGGAGATGCCTTGACCTTTGCAGAAGGAGCTGCATTGGGCGTTGGCTTCTCAGGTACCTTGGCCGGCGCAGCAAGCAAGTCTTTGCCCTCAAGCATTTGGCGCAAGCCGATTTGGGTCTGAGTGAGATTTGCCTGTTCTCGTCTCCGCATAATGGTGCGATCGATGATCTTCATGAGGTTGTCATACGATCGGTCTTCATGATCATAGGGCAAGTGGTCATAATGCATGCCCAAAACCATCTTCATTGCGGGCGAGTCCTTGATCTTGCTATGCAAGCAATCACGGAGAGCTGTTTTGGATGGTATGTCCTCCGGCCTCATCCGTCCTAGAACTTCCAGCCATGTTTGCTTGAACGTATGAAGCTTGTTGTCGCCTTGGTACTGGAGCTTCACCAAGTAATCGAGAGTAATGATCATGTCAAGACGGTCGTGTGTTCGAAAACTTTCGTACATCATCGCAATGATCTGCCGTCCTTTGATGATCTTCCCTTCGGGCCTGCTGATGTAATCGTTGGCCTTCCGGTTCACTTCAAGGTACAAATCAGCAGATTTGTCACCACCAGCGCGTAGCATCGCTACCATGGCAACTCCCAACTTGACGTCTATGCTCTTGAACTTCTTGTGTCCCGAATCGTTCAAAGCTTCGACATCAGGGAACGGATTGAAAGCTGGTGCTAGCCACAACATCCAGTCCTCATGACTTGGGTCAGCTGATGCTCCTAGAACGTTTGCTGTGCATACAGATCGCCAATTGTTCAGGTGAGTGAGAACAGGCCATGGAGGAACCGTCACTTTGTCGGCCTCTCTTCTGGATATCCTCACCTCCGTCACCTCAGGGTCCGCGTCTCCGTCAGGATCACGTGCATCAGGAGGATCCGGATCAGGATCAGGCTTACCTCCACCATTCTTCTTCTTGTCATCTCCGTCGTCAGCAGGTGGATCTGGAGGGTCATACCCTGCGCCGGTACCTTCCTCTTGTCCTCCATCTTCATGTTCTTCACCAGCTCCATCACCGTCGTCGTCTCCATTGTCTTCCTGCATCGTTTCAGCGAATAATCTCCACTCATCACGATCAGCTCTGAGACGTTGTTCGGCTTTCTGAGCTTTGAGTACTTCGCTTCGCAGATCAGCCATCTTCTCTTCATACTGCTCCGCGATCTCTTTCTCGATTTGACGTCTGCTTGCCTCGTGGATTGCGTCATCGAAAGCAACAGGTGTAGGTCTTTGGGCAACATTGGGGTTTGTGCCCTTCACTGATGCAATAATACCGTCGATATCAACAGGCCTTGAAGAGCTGGCAGATGCTGTGGACTTTGATCCCAACATCCCGCGATCCTCCAAGAGTTCACGTAACTGTCGATCACGTACAGCTGCCGCATCACTTCGTCCATGAAACCCACTTGGTACACCGAATATAGTGGCTGCACTAGGCGTGGAACGCTCAAGTGCTGGATTGCTGGTGCCAGGCACGTTGTGCTCAAGCATTGAATCCGCCACGATTGGTGTTGTGTAAGACGAACTGATCTCACCTTTCACATTGCCAGCGACGTAGTTTCCACCAGTGAACGGTGCGTCGTTCACTGCAAGGTTCTTGTCTTTGCTCGATTCCGAGAATGCGAACTTCCCTCTGGCGACTGGACTAACTTGACTTGGAGATCGTATTTCAGGGGATCGTACCTCACCTCCTACGGAAAATGCAGGCACTACGTCCTTTCCTACGTGTTCCCAGCCAGACTCAGTAGTCCTTGAAGACATAGGCATGCTCGAAGGTCGGGCCCCTCCAACATGATAATTGGAATTCCGCGCTGCCTCCAGCTCACTTCGTGTCCTCGATTGAAGATCTTCTTGTGCTTTGAGCGCTTTCCTGAGTTCATTCAGCTCGTCGTGCAAGGTAGGCAATGCATGCCTTGCATGATCTTCATTCTGCTGAAGTTGGTTCTCTGCATCTTGCATCCTCTTCACAGCCATTTTGCGGTACTGTTCCTCCTCGCCAAGACGTTCGCGAAGCCGAAGTCGTTCCTGATCAATCGCTGCATTGTTCCCAACTAGACCTTGGATCTCGTTTATGGCTCGCAATTCCTGATTCCTGACCAAGTGGAATCGTTCCTGCATAGCTTGCAAGGCTTGTTCCGAACTTGCCGTGTTCGATCGGAGGAACAAGTTCTCTCTGGCTTGTTCATGAAGTTCCTGAGTCAGATGCTCATACTCACGTGCCATAAGCTCACCATCACCTTGAGCTCGTGCCTCCAACCGTAAGAAGTTGGTGGCTGCTTCTGTGCGAAACACATGTAGCTGTTGAGCTAGTTCTTCGGCAACGGCGTGTGCTTGACGTTGTTGAGCAGAGTTCTGTTCATCCATGCGGAACAAAGCTGTTTCATAGTCTCGCTTCATCTCCTGATTGACATTGTTGATGTGTCGCATGGCCAAGCATGCATGATCACGTTGTCGTTCCAATTCTTCGATGCGGATCCCAGACCCTTCATCTTCTTGTTGCATCTCCTTGATCTTCTCCATCAGGGTCTGAACAACTCCTTCGTATTCTTGCACTTGGCTGCGATAATACACCTGCTGTGCAAGGTTCGACGCTTCAAACTGTTGTGGTATTGTCAATCCCTGGTAGGTGTTCGGACCATCGGCTATGGCTGGAGTCGTCACCGACGAGGCATCACCTCGCACGGGAATCGTGTCTAGGGTCATATCCAAATCGTCAGCTTCACGTGGTTGGTTGGTAACCATCCGATTCCACGTCATGGACTTGTCACGTCCTCGAGTAGTCGATGTCCTAGATCGCGCTGAAGAGCTTCTCGAAGATGATGGTCGCGATTTCTTTTCCAAAGTCATCACTCCTTTGTCCTTTGCCCTCGACGGAGTCCGAGGTGCCTGAAAACCAGACGCTTCGGATCGTCGTTCTGGAGCCTTGCTCGTCCTCGATCCTGAGGATGTCGGACGCGAAGGCGTAGATGCTCTTGGTAGACTCTTTGCTTTTGCTTTGGGAACTGCCTTTGCAATGGCAAGCGCAGAAGACTGACCTTTGTCATCTTCCGTGGAGCTATCAACGGATTGCACCACTGTATCATCAGCTGTTGACTCACCAACTGCTGGCGCTGCCACGTCGGCACCGAAAGTCATTGTCGTATCTTGACTTGATCCCGAGTTCATTGTGGTCGTAGTAGATCAAGTAGTCTTTGCTGCAGAAAGGCAGAGCCGCGTACGGCTGATAACCTTCGTGGGGATTTGATCTTGATGATGTTCTCTGTCGCTCACCCCACAAAGAGCTATATTGAATAATGGCGTGGTTGCCCTCTACAGACTCGATCACTATCACTCTCACTTCCACACACAAGCCACGCTCCTATGCAGGCAGATCCAGAGCTCGCTTGTTTTGCACCCTCGCGGCCAGCGATGGATCGTCTGTGCACGGGATGGCTCTGTCCCTCGGAAGGTCACAGAAGACTATAGCTATTTCAGCTATGGGCAATGCTTTCTAGAGCTTGTGCTCATTCTTGAGCCTTGAGCCAAATGTTGCATGGGCGGTCACATGGAAAGATTGGTTAGGCATTGCGGTGTGCGTAGCACTTCCACAAGCCTACAGCTAGAGATGAAGGACGCGTAGCGTGCCTTCTCCCTTGCACTTTACATGGTCTTGCTCACAGCTCTTATAGTGACACCTTAGAACTTGACAAGGCATCGTAGTCCGTTCGCAGTCCAAGTTTGTTGACCGTAAAGGCACAGTCTTACCAGTAAGCCACAGCAATTCTCCTACCAGTTTTTGCGCCGCTCTGAGTGTATCCAGCTCAATCGGTTCAATCTCGTCATACCCAGTTCTAAAATCGGGTAGAGTGTCTGAGATTTGCGCGAGGTCATATTTCCCCGTCAAGTCCCTCAAATAGGATGTTTGGTGAATGAGGTAACTGTTGTCATCTCCCAGTTCTACCTCTATTCCGCAAAACCGCAGACCTTCATGTATCCATACCGGATCACTGGTCTTCCATGTGCCTTGCAACTTCATTCGCAACGGTTCCGGCTCTTCCCGTGGCCCAGACAGCAACAGGTTGTCTACATAGACACCCATAATTGCCCGGATACACCCTTGGCTACCCACGAACTCCACTACACCCTTTGATGACAGATAAGCCTCAAGTACGAGCCATAACGATTGATCAGTCATTGCCTGTTTCAAAGCCCTCCAGGATCCATCCTCCAGCTGCCAACGAAGATGGGTGAAAGTCTCATCCCTACACACCATCCAATCAGCAGGGCTTTCTTGAAGTGCATACACCGCCTTATCTATGAGCAGATAGGCATCCATTGGGAGGAGTCCAGCATCATGAACAATCTTCGGAGGCTTGATTGCTATTCTCGATTTGTCCTGGTTCCTAGACGGCGCAAGTAAAAATGCAAACTTGACATCTATTGTCACACTCACCCATTTCTTCCCTGCAGCAAGTCTTAATTGGAGGGGTAGAATGTCTGCGTCAATGCCACTGGCGTAAAGCGACTTCTTCTGCAACGCCCTTGCCATTTGTACACCACCCTTCACCGGGGCTTCCAACATGACATCCGTATTCAAAGGCTTCACGTAATTCCCACATGCTATCAGACGAGCTCGTTTCCGAAAGTCGGGTGCCTTCAGCGCGAATACCATTTTCCCAGGAACTACTTGAACCACAATGCTACCTTCCCGCATCTGATCCAGTTGATGTTCTGAAACAATGGTAGCGGCCTCCAACTCGTCAGTCAACGCATGCAACTCTTGGGCAATGGGCAACTTCCAATCCTCCAAGTTCTGTCGTACTTCCTCCAAGGCTACTTGCCTGGTTTGCAACAAGATATCTTCTCCTGCATCCATGCTAGACAACCTAGTCGCCATCACCCTCAAATCCATCCCTTTCAACAGGGTTGCACTTTGTTCTGCAATCTGATTCAACTTCAGGCATCGGTACTTTTGGCTTTCAGGTCCCCGTGCTAAGTCATCAAGGGCTTCATGCAACATCTCAACCTCCTCATGCTCAAGAGGTGGCAGGTTAGCCTCGACAATCCGAGACCAATCAAAATTTCTGATCTGCATGTTGAAGCGATTGTACACCGGCAGTCTCCCCAACAATCGTAGGACTTCCCCCCCGATGTAGCATCGGGTTGTTTTTGATCCAACGAATGCACTGAAGTTCTCCCCGACTCTGAAGAGCTGCATTTCTGTACACAGGTGGCGCTAAAGAGGTGTACGTCATTGCTGCTAACATCTTCATCTGATATTGAAAGAAGTGGAATTTGTTGTTGTAGTCTGGAACACATGACCTGGGCATCAGAATGCAAATTGTCGACCTGGCATGAACAAGTTAACGGTTCGGTATCACCTTCATCTTCATCAGGTGAGGCTTTCATCAACTTCATTGACAACCCACCTGCTGGAGGGTTCAACAAGTTTGGCATCCTAAAACCGGACTTCTCTAGTACACGCAGGTCCGATACTGTAAGGAGGTGAGGAAAGCTAGGTGTGTAAGCTACCACAACCAAACGACATCCTACAGCTGTTTCTACTCCATGCTTTTCACGAGGATCAAACTGTACTTTTCCATCCACATACTTGAGTGGACCTGACTGCTGAATGATACGACCATGCACGAAATCAGACAAGGCAATCGCTAAGTTGCGGCTACCTGCCATGTTATGACTGTCAATATGCATGCTCATTGTCATGTTGCATGAGATCCTCAAGGCTGTATAGGTGTGCTGAGCATCAACGTGCTTGACATAGTCATAGCGGTTGAGCAGTCTAACTAGGCATGGCCGGTGTTTGGTTTCATTAATGACCCCTACTTGCCTACCCCTATTGTAGGCGCCAAGTGATCTGGCCCACCCCTCATCATCTTGATTTTCAGCTTCCCTAGGGTTACTGATTCCAGTTCCTGCAAATGTGGCAATCAACAAACGCGCAATGGCATCTCTGTCTAGACCACTATGAAGCAGCCGTTCAGCTTCAATTTCAGATTCTACAAGCGTCAGCCTCATCTTCCTTCTGAGGCTCAAACCACACAAAGCAGACGACCCTACGTCAACAAGCTCCCCATCAATCAGAACTTGCTCCCCCAACTCAGCCACATCCGAACCCTCCGGGAAATCATGAGGTTGAGGTGGTTCAAGGCTAGATTTACCACGAACTCTGCGAGTGGGAGGTGGTATCTCCAAGACTTCACCTGGAACTTCAAGTTTAGGTTTCGTCCACCCTGGGTCTGGGATAATAGTAGTAGATACCATCAAACGTGCTGTTTGTGAGGACTCATCATCAAGAGGTCCAACATGCACTAAATGCCCTCGTGGAACAGTGGTACTTGGACCAACGACAACCCCCTCTACAACTCTAGCAGTCCAATGATGCTCTCTCCATGATCGCTCCCTCACATGACAGACTGTACCCCATGGCAACAAAGGTCGAACATCGCATCCTAGTTCCGCAAGTGACTTTCGCCACCGGACTTCTGCAGCATCGCGCGCGGCTAACGCCCAAAACCTTGGAGGAAAACCTTGAAGGAGGCGTGATCGGATGCCACGTTTCATGGAACCTACATGACTCTCAGCCCTTCCGTTCTGACTAGGGTTGTCACCTTCAGTACATGTAAAAATCATGCTTTGCTCTCCCGTCCACTTGACAAACAAATCATTAAGGAACTCTCTACCCCTGTCTGCATGTAGACGGTGTATTGGACATCCCAACCTAATGAGCTTGGTGTGCACTCTCTGCACAGCTTGCAACACTTGTTGTTTGGTTTTCCTTTCAACAAAATCCACGCAAACCAGCTCCCTCATCTCAATCCCTTGGACCCGGTCCCGGAACAGCCCCTTCCACCGCCGTTCAGCTTCCTCAACCCTAGCCTAACACTCCTCTTGCGGAACCATCTCCTGGTCCTCCCCAGGTTCCCACTGCTCTTGCCACAACAGATCTTCTCCTTCCCCATCCACATCCTGATCGGAGATGCTGCAGCAACAGCGTCTTGAACTACTGACTCACATCCATTATGCTCCGCATCAAGTGCTTGACCGTTCAGCTCACCGTCATTTGAAGGCTCTGGGAACTCTACTGGTTCTGGTTCCCCCCCCAAGCTAGGTGAACGAGGTTGAGCAACATCCCACAGCAAACCCTCCGGACCCATGGAAACTTGTACACAGCAGTCAGCAAGAAACGTGGATGACCCCATTCATCAAGAGCCTTCACATAAGGACCTGACAAATCAACTGAGAGACAAAACGAATCCACGGTTGGACCCCTTTTTCGGTGCGGGCGGGCTTTGGCGGCAGCCTGTAAACACACAGCGCAATCCCTTCGATAAGGATAATGGCTCTGCAGACAGTGCTGTTTATAGGATTGCTCAGCAGGACTAAGGTTGAGTTTCCGCAAACCAAGTAAACAACGTCCCACTTTGGTTTTCAAGATGGGGGCCTGAGTTTTGTCCAAAACATGTCGAGGGTTCTGTGACGGGTTTTCTTGGAGAGCTGACCTCAAACGAACAACTGCAACTTGATGGTCCTCAGCGCCTGTTTTCTGACTTAACCATCTAGCTTCAACAAACGAATTCTTCAAGCGTGCTTCCCTCGGAACTGTAACCCAATGATCCCACGCATGAAGAATCTCTCGAACCAAATCCCTGGGCCAAAGAGCAAGAAGCTTACTCTGCTCAATCCGCTCCTCAACAGTTTTGAGTTTAGGCAAAGTCCATCCAACACCTTGAACCCTTTGTCCATGCAACTGCACATACAAACTCCATGATGTGGTTGCAATCCAACTGGGTTTCACAGCTGGATGGTGATAGTATCCTTGAACAAATTTCGCAAGGTGCCATCTGAGCAACTGTCCTACCTTCTTCATCATGGGCCATGTCCACACTGATGGATTTGACTGGTCTCTGGACTGACATGAGTACTCTGCCGGATCAGCTGGTTGTTCAAGAACCAAAAACAAATCACGACAAGTGGTTTGGGCAAGCACGGCAATCGCAATGGTTCTCACCCACAGCATGTTATGGCTCTCTACCATATGTTGTTCAACAGAACTTAACCCTTGCAACCCAAATATTCCAGGCCCCTCCCGAGTTCTGACTGGCCTAGGTCCTCCATCCTCAAAGGTGCGGAGGCGGCTAACTCCCCCGCATGGTGGTCCTCCAACCACCCCTCGAATCTTCCCCGACAGGAGGAGTCTCCATATGAATGACCAACGTCCATGATCAAGAAGATTAGCCCCCTTGAGAATATCAATGGACAACACTTCATACTGGCTATCCAGGTTTGTCCCCCTGCAGACAGATGCAAAAGCACTCCCTTGCTTCGCTCCATTCGGCGCCTAACCCCGCGATTGAAAGGGGCTCTACATCCCAAGTGTGGGTCTGGACTGCTCAGCGCCTTCACCAGCTGCCCCTTCGGGAGCTCATCAAACAAACCAGCCATGAGAGTGAAGAGAGCTCCCTCAACCCCACGAAACCATTCATCAAACCCCTCATAGCTTCCTGGCTCAAAACTCTCATCAACCTGAGCTTGCAAATGTGCCCAAGCTTCCTCGACTGGGACCTCCGCTTGCTGTTCTGCAAGAGATACCCTAGCAGCTTGAATCAACTGCTGTGCTCTCTGAGTTTCCAGTTCCTCTATGATCTGCAGAGCAAGGTCAGTACTGATGTAGGGGCATCTTTTATGCATCACTACATGCAATGGGCCTCGCCGTGGATGTACTACCGCGCATACCCCATTAGACCATGAACCATCGCAACCTAGCTCTTGGGCAAGAATACCCATAGGAAGGATTGGAGCAGTCCGCTCAGGCGTAATTAGAACAGAAGTGCTAGTCACGTGAAGTTGAACCTCTCCTTGCGCAAGCTGCACTGTGACAATGCGAGATCGTGAGATTTCCTCAACGTACCCCGTCGCAACACGTGTGTCTCACCACCATCTAGTAATGCATATTGGTATTCATCGGGGACATACCGATCTGAACTTGAGGAAGCCGGCGCAGCCCTCATGGCCTTCAACTTCAATCCTGATAGCATGTTGGCAGCATTTGCCAAAACGTCTGCAGTCATAAAAGCGGCCTTTGGGTTACTCCCCTTTTCCGGGAGCCTTAGGCTTATCACCTTGCCCCGAGCCACCGCTCCCCTGTCCAGCGATTCCTTTTCCAGCCGAATCCCCTTTTCCACCCTGGCCCCCTTTCATGCCCTCCTCCGTGTCTGAACCTGGAACATGCTTCGGGCCTCCAGGCACCGCACATTCAGGCTTCAAATGTTTTATGGATCCGCAATTAAAGCACCTAGGACCTTGTTTCGAGGCAGGGAAACTGGACTGATCATGTTTGTACCCACATGTGTTACCAAGCTTGCAACCCTCATCCTTACCGAAGAAATGACAAAGACCCTTTTTTCCGGCCCCTGGGCTAGAAGGGTTTGGTGGGGTCCCCCCCGGTGGTGGATTCCCACCGCCGTGATTCTTGTTCGACCCCTTGTCTCCCTTTTTGGAACTATTTGGTGAACCCTCGGTACCACTAGAAGACGCCCCCTTTCCCCCCTTCGACAACTCAAGCTGAGCAAGTCGCTGTTTCTTGTTTGAAGACAGAGACTCATCCCCTTAAACCCCACCAGCACATGCCTCCATCTCTGCTTGCAAAACTCTTGCGAACATGTTGAGAGATGCTGGTGTGGGAGCATGGTCTATTTGATACTGTGTTCGGGCCATGTTCACTCTAAACTGTACAGATGGCAAACCTTGAAGGAGCTGGCCTACAAGTTGATCAAGCCCGCTGAGGAGCAACGAAGCATCAGGAAGCGCAGCACCCATTTGGCCAGCTCGGTCTGCCCATCTGAACCATTTTCTTAAACGAGTTACTGCTTCATGGCATGTGTTGGCAACCCCTGGCGAGGTCAAATAGGAGAGGATCATTGATCTCTCCTTCAACCCTCCCGGCTGGTACATGACATACACCTTGAAAATGATGTTCTTCACCGTGTTCAACCCTCTAGTGAACAAGATTTCTTCCTTCAAGCTGGGGGGAAGGGATTTCAGCAACATAGCAGTGGCGCGGTTTTCAATTCTGGCACATCTTTGATGCCCAAGTTCAGCGCTCAAGGTAGCAACAACCTGTGCTTTAGATAATGGACTGGAGTTTTTCCATTGATCATAAAACCGCTGTGCCTCTGCCAGCACTGCATTCCACCACTGTCCAGCTGCTGGAGCAAGATCCGAAAGCATGGGGGTTATACTAGTTATCCAATCTCCTGCCTGAAGCGGAGCAGTTGAAGGATCCAGGGGAGGAAGGAGTGGGAGTTCCCAAAATGTACGATCCCCTGGGTTAAACAACTTACCGAGCTCCCCTTACCAAGGACTTGGTTTTGGGCTTCCCTAGCTGAAAACAAATTCCCAGCGCCTGCCCCATGAGTTTCCTCTCCCCCATGCCGCCAAAAACCCAGACTTTCTTCTGGCATGGCCCCTTGAAAAGGGTTGATGTGTCTACTATTTGGATTTGACACAGGGTTGTTAGGGAATAGGTTAAGTTGAGGAGGATATGTTGGACCAACGTCAGAAACAACATGTCTGGACTGACTGCTCATGGGATACCACTGGCATCATTGCCGGATGCGCTTGGGAACCAATCCCAGAATCCTTGGATTGCGGGAATACTGCATGTGATTTATCCCTCCCCGAACCTTGAACATCCACATATCCTGTTGGCATTTCGTGCTCAAACTGCCCATGGGCTGATTGCGGTCTGAACTGTCTTTGATGGAGCTCCAAAAATCCCAAATGATCTCCCTTTCCTAACCCTATTCCTTGAAAACTTGCGCCTTCCTGAATTTAATTCGTCTCTGTAGAGAAAGGCCTGCCTCCCCGGAATTCCTCCATCCTCCCGGTTCGGCATGCACGATGTGCCATAACTTGTTTGACGAACATGACTGACAGGAACTGCTTGCATTGCCTGAGGTATGACATCTTGTAATCCGCTTGAGAAAGAGATGTCCTAGGTTGCATTCCCCTCCTTAAACCCTCATGTTCAAGTCTAGGTGGAAAACCCTGATCCCCTTCCCATTGCCGCCCTTCGAACCCATCTTGACCACTGAAAACATCCTGTTTGCCTGGTTTCGGATCACCTATGTAAAAATGTTGACATCCAGCGTTTTTTGGTGGAGCATGGTGGAGCAACTCTCGTCTCGGGATTTTGCGCTGGAATTCCAACTCCTACTTGAACATACCTACTTACATCCGCATTCCCCATACCCCCTACTCGTTCTGATGCTTGATGAGTCTGGCCATGCATGTTCATACTACGCCCTTCTTGCCCAGATCTTACGGACTCAGCCGATCGCATGGAGTGATCTTCCAATCGAGCCAGCCGCTCTGCTTGCTCATTCTGTGTATCCACAATCTGACGCAACAGGCTTTGAATGCTTTCTAGTATGGCCCTGTGACCAGAACTTGTGCCGCTGCTTCTTTGTTCAATCCTTGCAGCATGATCTCCTTCTACAATGTTTGTGCCCTCTGCGCCCTCTTGATCACTTTCAATCCGAGCGCCGTGAGCAACATCTTGACTAGAAAGAGCTTCTGCTTCAACTTCATCCAAGGACTTAGGCCTTGCCATTTGCAGCTTGTACTCGTCTTGGTATCTAGTCGACCAAAACGCACATGGTTGTGGAGGAATAGGTGCTAATGCCATCGGCGGCCCTTTCGGATGCACTTGAGCATGGACGTTATCCTCATCTCCGGCATTCTCTATAGCCAGTGCAGGATAAAATTTAGGCGTAGGCACCTCTTCCAGGTCTACCCCACGTTCCATCGCCCAACCCTCTACAGGCCTCAAGGCTCTTAACCTACAGAATTCACGCAAGGTTTTACTCGATGCTAAAAAAGGCCTCCGGCATAGACAAACTGCAACTTGTACACGTCTCGATTTGTGCCTTAGCACCTTGGTTCAGATCCTGGGCTGTCAGCACATACTACTTACTGGACACCCATTTTACAGTGCAGCAGAACAAATTGCGGGTGCATTGCGGTGCTCTGCGGCCATTTCCGGAATGCGGCAAGCAAAGGGGGCTCCGGGCGGCGCTTCACGGTGGGTTCTGGATGCGACAACCTAAGGGGAGAACTCCACAGACAACACGGCGGGTCCTAGAACGCGGCAAGGAAGGCCAAATGGGCAACAGTTCGCGTTTGACGACGTGAGGTGTGTTTCGGGTGTGCTTCGGGTATGTTCTGGGAGTGGTATCCAAAACAGAAAATTGCCAGGTGAACATAGATGTTGGCACATTGTAGGGGTAAGTTTCGGGGGTATATTTCGGGGTACGTTTCGGGGTATGTTTCGCGGGGGTCCCTTCCCCCTGTGTTTATAAGCCTGCGCGCAAGGAAAAAACACATACCCATATGAAGCGCACCGAAATTTGATACGGAAGTTAGGTATAAACCCACATTGACTGTTTGCGAGCTGACAATTAAGGGACACGATGTCCCTGCAACAACATCTTCACAACTAAAGGCTAATCAGTCGCCCGAAATGATCTAACAAACATGAGGCTTGCACCGCGCCGCCGTTGCTTCCAAACTGCTTGATCTCAACGCCATCCTGTCATTTTGTAAATATCAGCATTTCACATACGTGCAAATCTCTAAACCTTCGCACTTGTGTCTTGGCAATGCCCCCTGCCGCCCGCCTCTGTCTCACACAACTGGAAGGCGATGCCAAAGTTGGAAAAAACCTGCGGCAACTGGCACCCGTGTGTTGTTACACCTTCCACAAAAAATCTGTTTGATGGAGGTGGACCTGGTTGCAGCAACCAAGCTCACGCTGGACTTCATCCACCGTCTTTCTGAATGTGATGAAGTCATCGCAGAGAGCCTGCCGCAACACGAGGCGTTAGGTTAAAGCGCATGACCAGCACGCGCGTTTTTTCCGAATCAGCACCCAGCCTGTAAGCGGCGGCACGCAAACAGCACATCCTGGGCACTGGGCATCAGGGGACGACTTAATGGAGCATTATGGGCATCAGCTTGTATCCCTCGCTCAGGGTGACAATCACCGACATCACCGACATCACCATACACAAACGAAGCGTCATGAGCATTGAGCATCAGCTGCTTTGTGTCCCATACGAAAGGTAAGCATCACTGGCATCAGGGCGGGCGTCACCAGCATGGGGTACAAGCATCGAAGCATTGGAACTTTGCTTGGCGCAATTATTTGGAAGACTTTGAATATTATAAATGCCGTGGCCTACTGACGGCAAAATCGTTGATGGACACTGCGGTTGTTCCTCATTTGATGGCTGTCACGGGAGATAAAAAGGTTACATCAGTTCACTTGGAGTGGCATCTTAATTTCTAGCGCCGTCCCATGCTGGGACATTGGCAAAGTATATTAGGCGCACCGAAATTTGATACGGAAGTTAGGTATAAACCCACATTGACTGTTTGCGAGCTGACAATTAAGGGACACGATGTCCCTGCAACAACACCTTCACAACTAAAGGCTAATCAGTCGCCCGAAATGATCTAACAAACATGAGGCTTGCACCGCGCCGCCGTTGCTTCCAAACTGCTTGATCTCAACGCCATCCTGCCATTTTGTAAATATCAGCATTTCACATACGTGCAAATCTCTAAACCTTCGCACTTGTGTCTTGGCAATGCCCCCTGCCGCCCGCCTCTGTCTCACACAACTGGAAGGCGATGCCAAAGTTGGAAAAAACCTGCGGCAACTGGCACCCGTGTGTTGTTACACCTTCCACAAAAAATCTGTTTGATGGAGGTGGACCTGGTTGCAGCAACCAAGCTCACGCTGGACTTCATCCACCGTCTTTCTGAATGTGATGAAGTCATCGCAGAGAGCCTGCCACAACACGAGGCGTTAGGTTAAAGCGCATGACCAGCACGCGCGTTTTTTCCGAATCAGCACCCAGCCTGTAAGCGGCGGCACGCAAACAGCACATCCTGGGCACCGGGCATCAGGGGACGACTTAATGGAGCATTATGGGCATCAGCTTGTATCCCTCGCTCAGGGTGACAATCACCGACATCACCAACATCACCATACACAAACGAAGCGTCATGAGCATTGAGCATCAGCTGCTTTGTGTCCCATACGAAAGGTAAGCATCACTGGCATCAGGGCGGGCGTCACCAGCATGGGGTACAAGCATCGAAGCGCTGGAACTTTGCTTGGCGCAATTATTTGGAAGACTTTGAATATTATAAATGCCGTGGCCTACTGACGGCAAAATCGTTGATGGACACTGCGTTTGTTCCTCATTTGATGGCTGTCACGGGAGATAAAAAGGTTACATCAGTTCACTTGGAGTGGCATCTTAATGTCTAGCGCCGTCCCATGCTGGGACATTGGCAAAGTATATTAGGCGCACCGAAATTTGATACGGAAGTTAGGTATAAACCCACATTGACTGTTTGCGAGCTGACAACTAAGGGACACGATGTCCCTGCAACAACATCTTCACAACTAAAGGCTAATCAGTCGCCCGAAATGATCTAACAAACATGAGGCTTGCACCGCGCCGCCGTTGCTTCCAAACTGCTTGATCTCAACGCCATCCTGCCATTTTGTAAATATCAGCATTTCACATACGTGCAAATCTCTAAACCTTCGCACTTGTGTCTTGGCAATGCCCCCTGCCGCCCGCCTCTGTCTCACACAACTGGAAGGCGATGCCAAAGTTGGAAAAAACCTGCGGCAACTGGCACCCGTGTGTTGTTACACCTTCCACAAAAAATCTGTTTGATGGAGGTGGACCTGGTTGCAGCAACCAAGCTCACGCTGGACTTCATCCACCGTCTTTCTGAATGTGATGAAGTCATCGCAGAGAGCCTGCCACAACACGAGGCGTTAGGTTAAAGCGCATGACCAGCACGCGCGTTTTTTCCGAATCAGCACCCAGCCTGTAAGCGGCGGCACGCAAACAGCACATCCTGGGCACCGGGCATCAGGGGACGACTTAATGGAGCATTATGGGCATCAGCTTGTATCCCTCGCTCAGGGTGACAATCACCGACATCACCAACATCACCATACACAAACGAAGCGTCATGAGCATTGAGCATCAGCTGCTTTGTGTCCCATACGAAAGGTAAGCATCACTGGCATCAGGGCGGGCGTCACCAGCATGGGGTACAAGCATCGAAGCGCTGGAACTTTGCTTGGCGCAATTATTTGGAAGACTTTGAATATTTTAAACGCCGTGGCCTACTGACGGCAAAATCGTTGATGGACACTGCGTTTGTTCCTGATTTGTTGGCTGTCACGGGAGATAAAAGGTTACATCAGTTCACTTGGAGTGGCATCTTAATGTCTAGCGCCGTCCCATGCTGGGACATTGGCAAAGTATATTAGGCGCACCGCAATCTGATACGGAAGTTAGGTATAAACCCACATTGACTGTCTGCGAGCTGACAATGAGGGGACACGATGTCCCTGCAACAACATCTTCACAACTAAAGGCTAATCAGTCGCCCGAAATGATCTAACAAACATGAGGCTTGCACCGCGCCGCCGTTGCTTCCAAACTGCTTGATCTCAACGCCATCCTGTCATTTTGTAAATATCAGCATTTCACATACGTGCAAATCTCCAAACCTTCGCACTTGTGTCTTGGCAATGCCCCCTGCCGCCCGCCTCTGTCTCACACAACTGGAAGGCGACGCCGAAGTTGGAAAAAACCTGCGGCAACTGGCCCCCGCGTGTTGTCCCACCTTCCACCCAAAATCTGTTGAGATGGACTCAAAGCTGCAGTGCTCAAAACCTTGTGGTCGCTGTGTTCTCGTATCAAAAGATGACGCGCGCACAGACGCGACGCTGACGAAACCCATACGGAAGCTGACGCGGGCGCCATTTTGAAGCCGCAATTGGCGCGGACACTGACGCGGATCATTCATCACAGAGATCCGAATTCGGAAAATCTTCGTGCTATCCTCCAAGTTGCTTGTGTTGGCAAGCGTATGCCAGGTTACCCGTCAAGACAAAGGGAAAAGGTTGCCAAAAACACCATTTACTGATGCGTGGCCAACGCGCCACTGACGGGAAGCTGACGAGCACACGCCACGTGCAAGGTAGAAATAGAACAGAAAGTAGTACAACAAGTAGTAGTAGTAGTAGTAGTAGTAGTAGTAGTAGTAGTAGTAGTACTACTACTACTACTGCTACTACTACTACTACTACTACTACTACTACTACTACTAGCACTAGTACCTTCACTGGTACTGGTACTAGTACTAGTACTAGTACCAGTACCAGTACCGGTACTAGTACTAGTACTAGTACCTATACTAGTACTAGCACTAGTACTACTACTACGCAACGTGTACCGCAGGCGACCCTGCGCCAGAAACGCACACGCAGCAAATTCACTGAATAGGGGTGGCACTTTTCAAAAAACATGTTAACATAAACTTCCGAAACCTATTTGTTTTTGCTGCATGAAAAAACGCACGGCTCAGAGTGCCCTGCAATGATAACACAAATGCGCGGGGAGGACGTCATTAAGGCTTGGACATGGATAGAATGATAGTGCAACACGGATGTTCGCGAAGGGGACACATGAAAATACTGCGTTTGACACTTTTTTTCGCTGCGCGGACTCGTAACACAGATCCGCGCGAAAGGACGTCCTTCAGGTTTGGGCATGGATGCACGGGAAACACAGATGCGCGCGGAGAGAACGTCGTTAAGGTTTGGTCGTGGATCCAATGATAACAGGGATGCTCGCGAAGAGGACGTCATTAAGGTTTCTGACATGGACGCACTGAGAACACGGATGCGCGTGGGGAGGACGTCATTAAGGCTTGGGCATGGATACAATGACAACACGGATGGTCGCGAAGGGCACAGCTGAAAATGGCGCGATTTACAGTATTTTCCGCGTTCTCCACAATGCTGAGCGGACTCGTAACACAGATGCGCGCGGAGAGAACGTCCTTATGGTTTGGGCATGGATGCACGGGGTGCGCGGAGAGGACGTCATTAAAGTTTGGGCATGGACGCACTGGGAACAGGGATGTGCGCGGAGATGACGTCATCAAGGTTTGGGCATGGATATAATGCGAACACGGATGCGCGTGGAGAGGACGTCATTAAGGTTTGGGCATGGATCCAACGACAACACGGATGCGCGCGAAGAGGACACCTAAAAATGCTGCGTTTTACACCATTTTTGGTTATCCACATTGCTGTGCGGGACAGTAGTTTGTTGTACAGGGGCGCCTTAGCTTACTACTACTACTACTACTACTACTACTACTACTACCACCACGACTACCACCACGACTACTACTACTACTACTACTGCTACTGCTACTACTACTACTACTACTACTACTAGTACCAGTCGTCGTAGTAGTACGAGTACTAGTTCGAATACTAGTACAAGAACTAGTCCTTAGCACTGGTACTAACTAGTAGTAGTAGTAGTAGTAGCAGTAGCAGCAGTAGCAGCAGTGCATCCTCCTTGGACTTTGGACAGCTGTAAGGTTCGAGCCAGGCAAAAGGCAAATCTCATAGCTGGCGCAGTCACAATTATGCAACACTTGCTCGCAATCGCTGACACGGATCTATCGCCCGCAGTACCGAAGCTGACGCGCCCCCATCCATACAAGACGTCCTTACATTGCGTAGTCATAGGGGGTTTCGGTCGCCGCTCAAATAAAACAATATTAGTATCCCATTCCTTCATTCCCTACTAACCAACCGTAAGCTTTTTGATGATCAACGCAAAACAGCAACAGGGAGAAAAACATAGGCACAAAAACTCAACAGAGAGATGCTGACACTAATAGCCGAACAACGCCGAAGACCTCCGAAGTGGTGTGTGATATCTCAGGGAATCTCAGGCCGCCGCATCCTTCTTGAGAGGGCTCTGTTTTGGAGCAAAGCCTCGAGGGAAATAGTAGGGAAATGGAAACCACATCAAGGACCGGCGAGGTCTTGTTTCCTACGTGGTCTCAAAAAGCACATCACCTGCAGCCAAAAACCGTGGCAGGTGCGTGCAACTTGGATTCAAGTGCTCTCTCTCCCTCTCCCTCTCTCCCTTTGTGGAAATGCCAAGGGCATCTCTGATAGCTGAGTATATGCTTAATCGCAGAAACCAAGTCGCAAGTGCTGACACTTTAAAACCTCAAGTCCTTTGCAGGCTTACTGCCATTTTACCCGCCTGTGCGCCCCAGCAGCACCACTGGCATACTGCTCGGCCTCGGCCACACTGTACAAGCCAAGCCAAGTTACCGTCACCTGCTTGAGGACTTCGTGTTCATGTAAAGAAGGGTTAGCCGGGTCATCTGCACCCAAGTCACAACTTGAACATATCAGATGGAGCCTGGGCTCTAGACTCCTCTTTTATGGCCGCCGCCGCCATGATGATAGCAACAGCCAACGAACTGAGAGCGGAAAGCTCAGGTGCTAGCAGCATCTAGCAGCTTCTTGCTCTCCGAGCCATCATGTTACACAGGCACAGAGTCATGTTTGTCGCCACGTGCAAAATCTGAAAACTCTGAGCAATTTCCATGCCATGTTCTTGCTTGAACGCAGCTGCTATCATCTGAAAGACATGTGCAACAGGAGGCGGCCTGAAGTCTGACACAACATGTTCTGAAGGAAACTTGCTTGTCTACCGGCACAGACTTCTACTTCAATGGCAAAGCTTTCATGTACTTTCCTCGAGGCAAAGAGGAGCCTCTGCAGAAGCTGTTTTTGGTCAGATTTCCACCGGACCATGAAATCCAGCGAGATGTAGACATCACGCGGAGCAGAGGAGTGTGCCAGGCTAGCGCAAGATTGTTCAGAATAGTATGGTTCAAATCACTTAGACTTGCAGACTTGTTGCGGGCAAGGCTTCCAAACTGCTTGCCAAGGTCGATAGAATCCGATAGAGCTCGCTCCATTTCTTTGATTTTGCATTGCGCTCTTCTGGAATCTCGCGAAGAAGACAAACAACATCACATAAATGGCTGCTCAGCACTCGAGGCAGGAACCCCAACATCAGCATCTTTGCTTTCCCAGTACCTGCAGCGGCAAACAGACATTCTGCTCCCTCGACGTTGCGATTCATGTATGCTCTGGCTTCGCAATCCTGCGAGGACAAGGTCCGAGGATGCCCGAACAAATGAGAGGTTTGGGGAGGCTTGGGAAGGTGTTGTTGTTGTTGCTGCTGCTTAACTCGCTAACCCCTTGCAAAACAGTAAGTAACAAGAAATCCACACAAAACATGTCGCTGGTCGCCCCTCTGTATAATGGGGTGGCCAGGCTTGCTTATTCCCGACGGATTTCAGTGCTACATGGAGGCTGACCCCTCGCGGTTCATAGACGAAAAGGGAAGGAGGATGCAAACCAGCATTGTAAGCTAAATGCCATACTATATCGTTGACGGTTAATTTCAATTCCACATGTAGCTTGACGGAGCTAAGTATCTGTTTGACCCATGGTGTATTTACTGTTCTGTCTCACGCAAGGTGGCAGAACCTGACACACGCTGAGGGCGCGGTGGGGTGATCTGTTTCCGAAGTTTCAAGCAAGCTGCAACATTCGACAACAGGCTTGCGGCTGAAAGGAAGTCTGCACCGACAACAGTAGGACTTTAACTGATATATGGAGACTGTCGGGAGCGGGGGGGATTAGCGTCCGACCGCCTCTTGGCGTTGCAAAATGCAAGGCTGTACTTCAATCGACTGCATTGCAATTTGAAACACTACACGATGCAGGAATCCGCTGGCATGGCGCAACTTCTACCACATTGTAAGTCTACACTGAACTCTACTAAAGTTCTCCGAGTCCCGCACGCGCAATAGGCAAGTTCAGGCCTTTCAGTGTGGCCACATCTCGGCTTGCAACACACGGAGACTTCCTCATGACAGACTCTGCCACACTGATCAGCATACAGTGTCCATCTCTCCACGTGGTTTTCTCCTTCGTTCATCGGGAAGTGCATGATTATGTGGGAGTTTCCGAAGTAGGGGACCCCAATAAACTACCCCAAATTGTAGGATCCTTAGTTTAAAGACCCTAGTTTTCGGAAGCTCCCAGGTTTCGGGCTGGAGAGCTGCCTTGCGGAGCCCTCCATCTCGAGCCTTCAAAAGTTGCCTGAGGTCGGGGCTCGTTCGGCGGCAATCTGAATCCATGGCGCACTATGTCGACTTTGAAAAACTACACTACAGGCCTCGTTCTTTGACGTAAGATATGCTGATAGTTCATGGTGCGGCTAGCAGTAAGACTCCCAGAGTCTGAGGGTTTGGTTTTCATATCACGCTGCGGCCTTGTGGCGGCTTCTCCATGCCCACCCTCTGCAATAGGTCGCCTGCCAGCCCCACTCACCGGGATTGCTTAGCTGTGGTCTCAATGTGGCACACTTGCACTGAAGACTCAGGAGTCAGCAGATGGACTACACGCACGCCGTGCAACTTCCCTCTTTTGTCAAACTGCACTTTCGAGCGTCGGTGGTCCGTGCAACGGTGGGATGGCACGTGCACTTGTTTGGTCGGGTTTTTTGCGGGGATTTCTGGCCGTTTCGACTGCATTTTGCCGGTTTGCCAGCCCAGAAGTCTTCGGGCCGCGAGCCTGTCGCGAATTATCGTTCCGAGAAGGTCTTGGCTTTGATGATATACAACTGTGTATGGTTGATAGTGATGTGTGCAGTCCCGGATGTCCAAATATGTCTTTTATGCACAAATATTTTGGCCATAGGGTATTACGAGATGTGTGAAGATAACTTGTTTCAGGAATGCCAACATCTCAGTAAGCCTTGCCGGGTTCTCGGACCCCTCGCATGATGATTATGACGACTATGGCATTTGCTACTACTGTGTCTACTCTTGCTACTGTTATTGCTACGGTGCGTACTACTGCTATCGTTGTTTTTGCTTTGTGCTGTTGGTCACGGTAGAGCTGCAGCGGCCCGCACTTGCCCGCAAACAGGTCCATGAAATGCAAAATGGCCATGTGGCAGGTTTTTGACAGCATACAATGCTTTGCATATTGCGCCGCTCTGCCAAATCGACACCGAGGCTGCCCTCATGGCCATCCTAGGCATCCATCGAACGCGAAACTTCCGAACCCATGGTGTTCAGCGCGTGGCTCCTTTTGGGCTTTCCTACTACAGTACATTAACATGTCAAGACGACATGCTGCACCATTTTTTGACATGACAAGTTTAGTGCAACTTGGAGGCAGCTGGAAGCTTCTGACACAAGACCTAGTTTGGGCCAGGTTCCAACTATTTGGCACCCAGCCCCACAGTTACCCGCAGTTACCCAATGCCAACATTCCCGTTGATGCTGGTTGAACACCTATCTCGGCGTAGCGCGCATTCACAATAGAGACTCGTTTGTGAGAGCCAGATTTAGGCTCTCATGTCCAAGAGTGAATACCGCGCGGCAGTCCAGCAACACAAAGTCGGAGGTAATTGTCAAAGGTAGCGGCCGTATTGCCATTAGTGCGATGGTTTGCGTTGCAATCGCAAGCACACCGTGCGGCCACTGTCCATCTGACACTGGGTCTTCTTGATCCCTGCGCCATTTCTTTCTGACTCAGCAGTTGCCTGGGTGCAACGATGGGCAAAAACATGTAAAAGAAAGGACTCTGCAAGCGAACAGCGCTATCTTACAATTCCGTGGCGATGTCAGCCCTGCTACAACGTCCGTCGTCAATATATGTACATATATAGACACGGTATGCAGCATGTATAATGGGTTAAGCTCACTCGGGGCAGCTTAACGTGCGCTGCACTCGAGATCAGCGAATGGGGCTATACACATGTTCCGATAATAGCTCGCCAAACGAATTGGACCAGAATTCGACGTCCGTTCGCAAATAAGACTTTAGTAAATTTTATTGTTATAGTGTGTATATAGCTATGCATACACATGTATATTTATGTATGTGTAAATATATATATATATATATACAAATACATACACTATAGGTGGTTGGGGCAACGCTGAGCATGCTAAGGTTCCCTCCCAGTCTCGCGCGCTGGGACGCGCTGAGTCCAACCTTGGCGCAAGGAAATGGTCATCTCGATATAACGCAGTAGAGGCACAGGCACACAAAGCTAACAATTACGAGAACTCTGAAAGGCCCAGAGCCGGCTTGGGAACGTTTCGGGCGCTTGCCCCTTTCAGGGTTTCATGTTCGTGGTATATTAGGCTGGCTGCTTCCGACTTCTTTTGATACAAAACGTCCTGGAGGCTATATACACTTTGCAATGTGGGTTGAACAAACCCCCAAATCTGGAACCCAAACCTTAGACCCTTAGCCATATGCCCTGCACCTCCTAGCCTCGCTACAATAAGAAATAATAAGAAGGACGCAGTCAATACACGTAAACAAGAAGATATGTGCCAGCACGAGCAACGATTGTGCATGGTATGTGATACCGCGAACTTTGTGAACTGCCGCTAACTCAAGCAGTTTCTAATAATGCAGTACGGTATACGATACACTGCGCTGCGCAATCTTGCTGTAGTCGAATTGATATGCCATGCATGCCACAGCTTTACAGCACAAGCGCCAAGGTCAGCGCAATTTCTCGGAATGGGCGCGTCTTCTTCTGCAGCAAAATGATCCATCGCAACAGTCAGGCACATGCCAATCGAGGAATCCACTGCAAGCTTCCCTGTTGCCCTGGCGGTTGCCTTGTGCTTCTTCTTGTCGACAGCTGGAACCTAGGATTCCGGCTACCAATGCACAGACATGCACAAACTACATGTAGGCTGTATCACCTTGACATCGCGCCGCACATCGAGGTCCTGCGAGACAGCACACCAGCCATCTGCACAACGGCAGATGTCCAAGAGGCATCAACAACCTGACTGTAGCCATTGAGAGCAACGGCTACGCCGACATACGCCGACTACTTGTACCATTTCCACTCGTGCTACTTGTACTCCTCCTCCCATTCCTCCTTCTACTACGATTCCGAACCCGTCACACCTGGGCACCTTGTCGATGCCTCGCCCAGCCGCCTATCCAAGTCTCCATGCCCCTATTTCACGATTCAGCGCCCGGCCCAGCCTGACTTGAGGAGAAGATCAACATTCACAGTCATCTGACACGTGGGTCGAAACTTAGGCACGCAACCCCAAAATAGAAGAAACATCTTGTATTTGGCATGATAACCGGCATTACAAACAACTTGAGAAAGTACGCGTAATGACGCCGTTTCACAGTCCTTGGCTGCAGCCTCCAAAAGAGAAGCCAGCAGCTCGAGGTCGGCCAAGTTCAGGCGAACCTGCCATCAGGCCATCACGAAGGAACTCACACGGCAAAACGCGGCTCAACACCGACAACAACGACAACAACGACAACGACAACGACAACAACGACAACAACAACAACAACAACAACAACAACAACAACAACAACAACAACAACAACAACAACAACAACAACAACAACGGCAACGACAACAACGATCACAGAGGTGACATGCATGAGTAACTGCGTAAACAGTACGCTATCATGCGAGGCAGCGCCAGCAACCCAAGTAGCATCAACAGTGACACCAAGCGCAGTAGAAACACTAGCAACGATGATGATGGCGACAATGATGATGATGATGGAGACAAAATTCGGTTCAGAATCAGACTGTTGACAAATAGGTCGTCCGAAATGGTCACAACAATCGCATTGCGATTCGCCCCTTAAAGTTGGATGAAATCAATTAACAGCCCCACGACTCTGGTCGCGTGCTGCCGACAGCCTCACGACTCTGGTCGTGTGCTGCTTCACATCTTCCAATGAAGCGCCTGGGAACAGAAACTCACATTGAGCGACTCGATTTTTCAGGTTCTCACCCTCAGTGTCTTTTTTGTCTCATGTTCTTCTTACTCTTTGGTCACATCTTTTTGGCCGCAGGACACCGGCTATGTTGGCTCGTACCATGCGCTACTTGGAGCACTACAATCACTACAGCTGAATAAAGAAGAGGCCAGCGTAAACATTCACATCATCTCGCATCGCAGCTGTCAGATTGTCAGATTGAGCGTTTTGTTTTTTTTGGCGGCACTGACACCGGATCCTCACGTTCTGCCACCCATTGAAGGAACTGCTCTGCAACTTTGCATTTGGCCTCGTTTTCAATTTTTCTCCCCCCATTGGAATACCAAAGGTTCCCTTCTCCAACCGCAACAGCCTGAAAGTCAGGGACTTCCGTGATGCCCTTCGCGCGCAGATAAATGCGAATTTCCGTCTTGATGCTCATGCAGACCTTACACTCCTGATCAGCAATCCACACGATGTCGAAGTTGAAAACTGTCTTTAACCCAGACCGAGGGCCCATACTCCTTTGAACCCAGCTGTTCAACTCGTCCACAAAGTTGGGATTGCGAGCTTGATGTCCTGAACCATTGTCACCATCTCGGCCGCGTTTGTTGCACCACGAGGTTGGCATGGCTAGTAGATCTGGCACTGCTGCGGTCTTGATTTTGCATAAGAGATGATCAGCTCATGCGCGCAATGCTCCATGCTGCAACGTGGGTACCAAGATTTGAGACTGTGCACTTCAACACGCGCGCCATGCAGCTTTTGAGCCATTCAAAAGCACTCCGGGTGATTGCGAGCTGACAATGAGGGGACACGATGTCCCTGCAACAACATCTTCACAACTAATGGCTAATGAGTCAGCCAAAATGATATAACAAACATGAGGCTTGCACCGCGCCGCCGTTGCTTCCAAACTGCTTGATCTCAACACCATCCTGCCATCCCCTAAATATCAGCCATTTCACATACTTGCAAATCTCCAAACCTTCGCACTTGTGTCTTGGCAATGCCCCCTTCCGCCCGCCTCAGTTTCACACAGCTTGAAGATCAGGCCGAAGTTGGAAAAAACCTGCGGCAACTGGCACCCGTGTGTTGTTACACCTTCCACAAAAAATCTGTTGATGGAGGTGGACCTGGTTGCAGCAACCAAGCTCACGCTGGACTTCAGCCACCGTCTTTCTGAATGTGATGAAGTCATCGCAGAGAGCCTGCCACAACACGAGGCGTTAGGTTAAAGCGCATGACCGGCACGCGAGTTTTTCCGAATCAGCACCCAGCCTGTAAGCGGCGGCACGCAAACAGCACATCCTGGGCAGCGGGCATCAGGGGACAACTTATTGGAGCATTATAGGCATCAGCTTTATCCCTCGCTCAGGGTGACAATCACCGACATCACCGACATCACCATACACAAACGAAGCGTCATGAGCGTTGAGCATCAGCTGCTTTGTGTCCCATACGAAAGGTAAGCATCGCTGGCATCAGGACGGGCGTCACCAGCATGGGGTACAAGCATCCGAAGCAGTGGAACTTTGCCAAGCGTCCGAAGCATTGGAGCTTTGCTTGGCGCAATTATTTGGAAGACTTTGAATATTATAAACGCCATGGCCTACTGACGGCAAAATCGCTGATGGACACTGCGTTTGTTCCTGATTTGATGGCTGTCACGGGAGAAAAATTACACCAATTTACTTGGAGTGATATCTTAATGTCTAGCGCCGTCCCATGCTGGGACATTGGCAAAGTATATATGAGGCGCACCGCAATCTGATACGGAAGTTAGGAACCCACATTGACTGTCTGCGAGCTGACAATGAGGGGACACGATGTCCCTGCAACAACATCTTCACAACTAATGGCTAATGAGTCAGCCAAAATGATATAACAAACATGAGGCTTGCACCGCGCCGCCGTTGCTTCCAAACTGCTTGATCTCAACACCATCCTGCCATCCCCTAAATATCAGCCATTTCACATACTTGCAAATCTCCAAACCTTCGCACTTGTGTCTTGGCAATGCCCCCTTCCGCCCGCCTCAGTTTCACACAGCTGGAAGATGAGGCCGAAGTTGGAAAAAACCTGCGGCAACTGGCACCCGTGTGTTGTTACACCTTCCACAAAAAATCTGTTGATGGAGGTGGACCTGGTTGCAGCAACCAAGCTCACGCTGGACTTCATCCACCGTCTTTCTGAATGTGATGAAGTCATCGCAGAGAGCCTGCCACAACACGAGGCGTTAGGTTAAAGCGCATGACCGGCACGCGCGTTTTTTTCCGAATCAGCACCCAGCCTGTAAGCGGCGGCACGCAAACAGCACATCCTGGGCACCGGGCATCAGGGGACGACTTAATGGAGCATTATGGGCATCAGCTTTATCCCTCGCTCAGGGTGACAATCACCGACATCACCAACATCACCATACACAAACGAAGCGTCATGAGCATTGAGCATCAGCTGCTTTGTGTCCCATACGAAAGGTAAGCATCACTGGCATCAGGGCGGGCGTCACCAGCATCGGGTACAAGCATCCGAAGCATTGGAGCTTTGCTTGGCGCAATTATTTGGAAGACTTTGAGTATTATAAACGCCATGGCCTACTGACGGCAAAATTGCTGATGGACACCGCGTTCGTTCCTGATTTGTTGGCTGTCGCGGGAGATGAAAAATTAGATGAGTTCACTTGGAGTGATGTCTTAGCACCATACCGTACTGGACATTGGCAAAGTATAAATGGGTTTGTCTCTAAATGACACGCCCTTCCCGGGATGTTATGATCGGGGTATGTTTCGGGGTATCTTTCGAGGTATGCTTCGGCGTATGTTTCACGGTATCCCATTTCTACATATCGCGCAAATGAGATAATACATACTAGAGAATTCACGCAAGGTTTTACTCGATGCTAAAAAAGGCCTCCGGCATAGACAAAGTGCAACTTGTACACGTCTCGATTTGTGCCTTAGCACCTTGGTTCAGATCCTGGGCTGTCAGCACATACTACTTACTGGACACCCATTTTACAGTGCAGCAGAACAAATTGATACAAATTGCGGGTGCATTGCGGTGCTCTGCGGCCATTTCCGGAATGCGGCAAGCAAAGGGGGCTCCGGGCGGCGCTTCACGGTGGGTTCTGGATGCGACAACCTAAGGGGAGAACTCCACAGACAACACGGCGGGTCCTAGAACGCGGCAAGGAAGGCCAAATGGGCAACAGTTCGCGTTTGACGACGTGAGGTGTGTTTCGGGCGTGCTTCGGGTATGTTCTGGGAGTGGTATCCAAAACAGAAAATTGCCAGGTGAACATAGATGTTGGCACATTGTAGGGGTAAGTTTCGGGGGTATATTTCGGGGCACGTTTCGGGGTATGTTTCGGGGTATGTTTCGCGGGGGTCCCTTCCCCCCGTGTTTATAAGCCTGCGCGCAAGGAAAAAACACATACCCATATGAGGCGCACCGAAATTTGATACGGAAGTTAGGTATAAACCCACATTGACTGTTTGCGAGCTGACAATTAAGGGACACGATGTCCCTGCAACAACATCTTCACAACTAAAGGCTAATCAGTCGCCCGAAATGATCTAACAAACATGAGGCTTGCACCGCGCCGCCGTTGCTTCCAAACTGCTTGATCTCAACGCCATCCTGTCATTTTGTAAATATCAGCATTTCACATACGTGCAAATCTCTAAACCTTCGCACTTGTGTCTTGGCAATGCCCCCTGCCGCCCGCCTCTGTCTCGCACAACTGGAAGGCGATGCCAAAGTTGGAAAAAACCTGCGGCAACTGGCACCCGTGTGTTGTTACACCTTCCACAAAAAATCTGTTTGATGGAGGTGGACCTGGTTGCAGCAACCAAGCTCACGCTGGACTTCATCCACCGTCTTTCTGAATGTGATGAAGTCATCGCAGAGAGCCTGCCGCAACACGAGGCGTTAGGTTAAAGCGCATGACCAGCACGCGCGTTTTTTCCGAATCAGCACCCAGCCTGTAAGCGGCGGCACGCAAACAGCACATCCTGGGCACTGGGCATCAGGGGACGACTTAATGGAGCATTATGGGCATCAGCTTGTATCCCTCGCTCAGGGTGACAATCACCGACATCACCGACATCACCATACACAAACGAAGCGTCATGAGCATTGAGCATCAGCTGCTTTGTGTCCCATACGAAAGGTAAGCATCACTGGCATCAGGGCGGGCGTCACCAGCATGGGGTACAAGCATCGAAGCATTGGAACTTTGCTTGGCGCAATTATTTGGAAGACTTTGAATATTTTAAACGCCGTGGCCTACTGACGGCAAAATCGTTGATGGACACTGCGTTTGTTCCTCATGTGATGGCTGTCACGGGAGATAGAAAGGTTACATCAGTTCACTTGGAGTGGCATCTAAATGTCTAGCGCCGTCCCATGCTGGGACATTGGCAAAGTATATTAGGCGCACCGAAATTTGATACGGAAGTTAGGTATAAACCCACATTGACTGTCTGCGAGCTGACAATTAAGGGACACGATGTCCCTGCAACAACATCTTCACAACTAAAGGCTAATCAGTCGCCCGAAATGATCTAACAAACATGAGGCTTGCACCGCGCCGCCGTTGCTTCCAAACTGCTTGATCTCAACGCCATCCTGCCATTTTGTAAATATCAGCATTTCACATACGTGCAAATCTCTAAACCTTCGCACTTGTGTCTTGGCAATGCCCCCTGCCGCCCGCCTCTGTCTCACACAACTGGAAGGCGATGCCAAAGTTGGAAAAAACCTGCGGCAACTGGCACCCGTGTGTTGTTACACCTTCCACAAAAAATCTGTTTGATGGAGGTGGACCTGGTTGCAGCAACCAAGCTCACGCTGGACTTCATCCACCGTCTTTCTGAATGTGATGAAGTCATCGCAGAGAGCCTGCCACAACACGAGGCGTTAGGTTAAAGCGCATGACCAGCACGCGCGTTTTTTCCGAATCAGCACCCAGCCTGTAAGCGGCGGCACGCAAACAGCACATCCTGGGCACCGGGCATCAGGGGACGACTTAATGGAGCATTATGGGCATCAGCTTGTATCCCTCGCTCAGGGTGACAATCACCGACATCACCGACATCACCATACACAAACGAAGCGTCATGAGCATTGAGCATCAGCTGCTTTGTGTCCCATACGAAAGGTAAGCATCACTGGCATCAGGGCGGGCGTCACCAGCATGGGGTACAAGCATCGAAGCGCTGGAACTTTGCTTGGCGCAATTATTTGGAAGACTTTGAATATTTTAAACGCCGTGGCCTACTGACGGCAAAATCGTTGATGGACACTGCGTTTGTTCCTGATTTGTTGGCTGTCACGGGAGATAAAAGGTTACATCAGTTCACTTGGAGTGGCATCTTAATGTCTAGCGCCGTCCCATGCTGGGACATTGGCAAAGTATATTAGGCGCACCGCAATCTGATACGGAAGTTAGGTATAAACCCACATTGACTGTCTGCGAGCTGACAATGAGGGGACACGATGTCCCTGCAACAACATCTTCACAACTAAAGGCTAATCAGTCGCCCGAAATGATCTAACAAACATGAGGCTTGCACCGCGCCGCCGTTGCTTCCAAACTGCTTGATCTCAACGCCATCCTGTCATTTTGTAAATATCAGCATTTCACATACGTGCAAATCTCCAAACCTTCGCACTTGTGTCTTGGCAATGCCCCCTGCCGCCCGCCTCTGTCTCACACAACTGGAAGGCGACGCCGAAGTTGGAAAAAACCTGCGGCAACTGGCCCCCGCGTGTTGTCCCACCTTCCACCCAAAATCTGTTGAGATGGACTCAAAGCTGCAGTGCTCAAAACCTTGTGGTCGCTGTGTTCTCGTATCAAAAGATGACGCACGCACAGACGCGACGCTGACGAAACCCATACGGAAGCTGACGCGGGCGCCATTTTGAAGCCGCAATTGACGCGGACACTGACGCGGATCATTCATCACAGAGATCCGAATTCGGAAAATCTTCGTGCTATCCTCCAAGTTGCTTGTGTTGGCAAGCGTATGCCAGGTTACCCGTCAAGACAAAGGGAAAAGGTTGCCAAAAACACCATTTACTGATGCGTGGCCAATGCGCCACTGACGGGAAGCTGACGAGCACACGCCACGTGCAAGGTAGAAATAGAACAGAAAGTAGTACAACAAGTAGTAGTAGTAGTAGTAGTACTACTACTGCTACTACTACTACTACTACTACTACTACTAGCACTAGTACCTTCACTGGTACTGGTACTGGTACTAGTACTAGTACCAGTACCAGTACCGGTACTAGTACTAGTACCTATACTAGTACTAGCACTAGTACTACTACTACTACTACGCAACGTGTACCGCAGGCGACCCTGCGCCAGAAACGCACACGCAGCAAATTCACTGAATAGGGGTGGCACTTTTCAAAAAACATGTTAACATAAACTTCCGAAACCTATTTGTTTTTGCTGCATGAAAAAACGCACGGCTCAGAGTGCCCTGCAATGATAACACAAATGCGCGCGGGGAAGACGTCATTAAGGCTTGGACATGGATAGAATGATAGTGCAACACGGATGTTCGCGAAGGGGACACATGAAAATACTGCGTTTGACACTTTTGTTTCGCTGCGCGGACTCGTAACACAGATCCGCGCGAAAGGACGTCCTTCAGGTTTGGGCATGGATGCACGGGAAACACAGATGCGCGCGGAGAGAACGTCGTTAAGGTTTGGTCGTGGATCCAATGATAACAGGGATGCGCGCGAAGAGGACGTCATTAAGGTTTCTGACATGGACGCACTGAGAACACGGATGCGCGTGGGGAGGACGTCATTAAGGCTTGGGCATGGATACAATGACAACACGGATGGTCGCGAAGGGCACAGCTGAAAATGGCGCGATTTACAGTATTTTCCGCGTTCTCCACAATGCTGCGCGGACTCGTAACACAGATGCGCGCGGAGAGAACGTCCTTATGGTTTGGGCATGGATGCACGGGGTGCGCGGAGAGGACGTCATTAAAGTTTGGGCATGGACGCACTGGGAACAGGGATGTGCGCGGAGATGACGTCATCAAGGTTTGGGCATGGATATAATGCGAACACGGATGCGCGTGGAGAGGACGTCATTAAGGTTTGGGCATGGATCCAACGACAACACGGATGCGCGCGAAGAGGACACCTAAAAATGCTGCGTTTTACACCATTTTTGGTTATCCACATTGCTGTGCGGGACAGTAGTTTGTTGTACAGGGGCGCCTTAGCTTACTACTACTACTACTACCACCACGACTACCACCACGACTACTACTACTACTACTACTACTACTACTACTACTGCTACTGCTACTACTACTACTACTACTACTACTAGTACCAGTCGTCGTAGTAGTACGAGTACTAGTTCGAATACTAGTACAAGAACTAGTCCTTAGCACTGGTACTAACTAGTAGTAGTAGTAGTAGTAGCAGTAGCAGCAGTAGCAGCAGTGCATCCTCCTTGGACTTTGGACAGCTGTAAGGTTCGAGCCAGGCAAAAGGCAAATCTCATAGCTGGCGCAGTCACAATTATGCAACACTTGCTCGCAATCGCTGACACGGATCTATCGCCCGCAGTACCGAAGCTGACGCGCCCCCATCCATACAAGACGTCCTTACATTGCGTAGTCATAGGGGGTTTCGGTCGCCGCTCAAATAAAACAATATTAGTATCCCATTCCTTCATTCCCTACTAACCAACCGTAAGTTTTTTGATGATCAACGCAAAACAGCAACAGGGAGAAAAACATAGGCACAAAAACTCAACAGAGAGATGCTGACACTAATAGCCGAACAACGCCGAAGACCTCCGAAGTGGTGTGTGATATCTCAGGGAATCTCAGGCCGCCGCATCCTTCTTGAGAGGGCTCTGTTTTGGAGCAAAGCCTCGAGGGAAATAGTAGGGAAATGGAAACCACATCAAGGACCGGTGAGGTCTTGTTTCCTACGTGGTCTCAAAAAGCACATCACCTGCAGCCAAAAACCGTCGCAGGTGCGTGCAACTTGGATTCAAGTGCTCTCTCTCCCTCTCCCTCTCTCCCTTTGTGGAAATGCCAAGGGCATCTCTGATAGCTGAGTATATGCTTAATCGCAGAAACCAAGTCGCAAGTGCTGACACTTTAAAACCTCAAGTCCTTTGCAGGCTTACTGCCATTTTACCCGCCTGTGCGCCCCAGCAGCACCACTGGCATACTGCTCGGCCTCGGCCACACTGTACAAGCCAAGCCAAGTTACCGTCACCTGCTTGAGGACTTCGTGTTCATGTAAAGAAGGGTTAGCCGGGTCATCTGCACCCAAGTCACAACTTGAACATATCAGATGGAGCCTGGGCTCTAGACTCCTCTTTTATGGCCGCCGCCGCCATGATGATAGCAACAGCCAACGAACTGAGAGCGGAAAGCTCAGGTGCTAGCAGCATCTAGCAGCTTCTTGCTCTCCGAGCCATCATGTTACACAGGCACAGAGTCATGTTTGTCGCCACGTGCAAAATCTGAAAACTCTGAGCAATTTCCATGCCATGTTCTTGCTTGAACGCAGCTGCTATCATCTGAAAGACATGTGCAACAGGAGGCGGCCTGAAGTCTGACACAACATGTTCTGAAGGAAACTTGCTTGTCTACCGGCACAGACTTCTACTTCAATGGCAAAGCTTTCATGTACTTTCCTCGAGGCAAAGAGGAGCCTCTGCAGAAGCTGTTTTTGGTCAGATTTCCACCGGACCATGAAATCCAGCGAGATGTAGACATCACGCGGAGCAGAGGAGTGTGCCAGGCTAGCGCAAGATTGTTCAGAATAGTATGGTTCAAATCACTTAGACTTGCAGACTTGTTGCGGGCAAGGCTTCCAAACTGCTTGCCAAGGTCGATAGAATCCGATAGAGCTCGCTCCATTTCTTTGATTTTGCATTGCGCTCTTCTGGAATCTCGCGAAGAAGACAAACAACATCACATAAATGGCTGCTCAGCACTCGAGGCAGGAACCCCAACATCAGCATCTTTGCTTTCCCAGTACCTGCAGCGGCAAACAGACATTCTGCTCCCTCGACGTTGCGATTCATGTATGCTCTGGCTTCGCAATCCTGCGAGGACAAGGTCCGAGGATGCCCGAACAAATGAGAGGTTTGGGGAGGCTTGGGAAGGTGTTGTTGTTGTTGTTGCTGCTGCTTAACTCGCTAACCCCTTGCAAAACAGTAAGTAACAAGAAATCCACACAAAACATGTCGCTGGTCGCCCCTCTGTATGATGGGGTGGCCAGGCTTGCTTATTCCCGACGGATTTCAGTGCTACATGGAGGCTGACCCCTCGCGGTTCATAGACGAAAAGGGAAGGAGGATGCAAACCAGCATTGTAAGCTAAATGCCATACTATATCGTTGACGGTTAATTTCAATTCCACATGTAGCTTGACGGAGCTAAGTATCTGTTTGACCCATGGTGTATTTACTGTTCTGTCTCACGCAAGGTGGCAGAACCTGACACACGCTGAGGGCGCGGTGGGGTGATCTGTTTCCGAAGTTTCAAGCAAGCTGCAACATTCGACAACAGGCTTGCGGCTGAAAGGAAGTCTGCACCGACAACAGTAGGACTTTAACTGATATATGGAGACTGTCGGGAGCGGGGGGGATTAGCGTCCGACCGCCTCTTGGCGTTGCAAAATGCAAGGCTGTACTTCAATCGACTGCATTGCAATTTGAAACACTACACGATGCAGGAATCCGCTGGCATGGCGCAACTTCTACCACATTGTAAGTCTACACTGAACTCTACTAAAGTTCTCCGAGTCCCGCACGCGCAATAGGCAAGTTCAGGCCTTTCAGTGTGGCCACATCTCGGCTTGCAACACATGGAGACTTCCTCATGACAGACTCTGCCACACTGATCAGCATACAGTGTCCATCTATCCACGTGGTTTTCTCCTTCGTTCATCGGGAAGTGCATGATTGTGTGGGAGTTTCCGAAATAGGGGACCCCAATAAACTACCCCAAATTGTAGGATCCTTAGTTTAAAGACCCTAGTTTTCGGAAGCTTCCATGTTTCGGGCTGGAGAGCTGCCTTGCGGAGCCCTCCATCTCGAGCCTTCAAAAGTTGCCTGAGGTCGGGGCTCGCTCGGCGGCAATCTGAATCCATGGCGCACTATGTCGACTTTGAAAAACTACAGGCCTTATTCTTTGACGTAAGATATGCTGATAGTTCATGGTGCGGCTAGCAGTAAGACTCCAAGAGTCTGAGGGCTTGGTTTTTCATATCACGCTGCGGCCTTGTGGCTTCTCCATGCCCACCCTCTGCAATCGGTCGCCTGCCAGCCCTACTCACCGGGATTACTTAGCTGTGGTCTCAATGTGGCACACTTGCACTGAAGACTCAGCAGATGGACTACACGCACGCCGTGCAACTTCCCTCTTTTGTCAAACTGCACTTTAGGGCGTCGGTGGTCCGTGCAACGGTGGGATGGCACGTGCACTTGTTTGGTCGGGCGTTTTGCGGGATTTCTGGCCGTTTCGGCTGCATTTTGCCGTTTTGCCAGCCCAGAAGTCTTCGGGCCGCGAGCCTGTCGCGAATTGCGGCTCTCCATCGTTCCGAGAAGGTCTTGGCTTTGATGATATACAACTGTGTATGGTTGATAGTGATGTGTGCAGTCCCGGATGTCCAAATATGTCTATGCACAAATATTTTGGCCATAAGGTATTACGAGATGTGTGAAGATAACTTGTTTCAGGAATGCCAACATCTCAGTAAGCCTTGCCGGGTTCTCGGACCCCTCGCATGATGATTATGACGACTATGGCATTTGCTACTACTGTGTCTACTCTTGCTACTGTTATTGCTACGGTGCGTACTACTGCTATCGTTGTTTTTGCTTTGTGCTGTTGGTCACGGTAGAGCTGCAGCGGCCCGCACTTGCCCGCAAACAGGTCCATGAAATGCAAAATGGCCATGTGGCAGGTTTTTGACAGCATACAATGCTTTGCATATTGCGCCGCTCTGCCAAATCGACACCGAGGCTGCCCTCATGGCCATCCTAGGCATCCATCGAACGCGAAACTTCCGAACCCATGGTGTTCAGCGCGTGGCTCCTTTTGGGCTTTCCTACTGCGGTACATTAACATGTGCAAGACGACATGCTGCACCATTTTTTGACATGACAAGTTTAGTGCAACTTGGAGGCAGCTGGAAGCTTCTGACACAAGACCTAGTTTGGGCCAGGTTCCAACTATTTGGCACCCAGCCCCACAGTTACCCGCAGTTACCCAATGCCAACATTCCCGTTGATGCTGGTTGAACACCTATCTCGGCATAGCGCACATTCACAACAGAGACTCGTTTGTAAGAGCCAGATTTAGGCTCTCATGTCCAAGAGTGAATACCGCGCGGCAGTCCAGCAACACAAAGTCGGAGGTAATTGTCAAAGGTAGCGGCCGTATTGGCATTAGTGCGATGGTTTGCGTTGCAATCGCAAGCACACCGTGCGGCCACTGTCCATCTGACACTGGGTCTTCTTGATCCCTGCGCCATTTCTTTCTGACTCAGCAGTTGCCTGGGTGCAACGATGGGCAAAAACATGTAAGAGAAAGGACTCTGCAAGCGAGCAGCGCTATCTTATAATTCCGTGGCGATGTCAGCCCTGCTACAACGTCCGTCGTCAATATATGTACATATATAGACACGGTATGCAGCATGTATAAAGAGTTAAGCTCACTCGGGGCAGCTTAACGTGCGCTGCACTCGAGATCAGCGAATGGGGCTATACACATGTTCCGATAATAGCTCGCCAAAGGAATTGGACCAGGCTTCGACGTCCGTTCGCAAATAAGACTTTAGTAAAATCTATGCATACACATGTATATTTATGTATGTGTAAATATATATATATATATACACACAAAAATACATACACTGTAGGTGGTTGGGGCAACTCTGAGCATGCTAAGGTTCCCTCCCAGTCTCGCGCGCTGGGACGCGCTGAGTCCAACCTTGGCGCAAGGAAATGGTCATCTCAATATAACGCAGTAGAGGCACAGGCACACAAAGCTAACAATTACGAGAACTCTGAAAGGCCCAGAGCGGGCTTGGGAACGTTTCGGGCGCTTGCCCCTTTCAGGGTTTCATGTTCGTGGTATATTAGGCTAGCTGCTTCCGACTTCTTTTGATACAAAACGTCCTGGAGGCTATATACACTTTGCAATGCGGGTTGAACAAACCCCCAAATCTGGAACCCAAACCTTAGACCCTTAGCCATATGCCCTGCACCTTCTAGCGTCGCTACAATAAGAAGGACGCAGTCAACACACTTAAACAAGAAGATATGTGCCAGCACGAGCAACGATTGTGCATGGTATGTGATACCGCGAACTTTGTGAACTGCCGCTAACTCAAGCAGTTTCTAATACTGCAGTACGGTATACGATACACTGCGCTGCGCAATCTTGCTGTAGTCGAATTGATATGCCATGCATGCCACAGCTTTACAGCACAAGCGCCAAGGTCAGCGCAATTTCTCGGAATGGGCGCGTCTTCTTCTGCAGCAAAATGATCCATCGCAACAGTCAGGCACATGCCAATCGAGGAATCGACTGCAAGCTTCCCTGTTGCCCTGGCGGTTGCCTTGTGCTTCTTCTTGTCGACAGCTGGAACCTAGGATTCCGGCTACCAATGCACAGACATGCACAAACTACATGTAGGCTGCATCACCTTGACATCGCGCCGCACATCGAGGTCCTGCGAGACAGCACACCAGCCATCTGCACAACGGCAGATGTCCAAGAGGCATCAACAACCTGACTGTAGCCATTGAGAGCAACGGCTACGCCGACTACTCGTGCCATTTCCACTCGTGCTACTTGTACTCCTCCTCCTATTCCTCCTTCTACTACGATTCCGAACCCGTCACACCTGGGCACCTTGTCGATGCCTCGCCCAGCCGCCTATCCAAGTCTCCATGCCCCTATTTCACGATTCAGCGCCCGGCCCAGCCTGACTTGAGGAGAAGATCAGCATTCACAGTCATCTGACACGTGGGTCGAAACTTAGGCACGCAACCCCAAAATAGAAGAAACATCTTGTATTTGGCATGATAACCGGCATTACAAACAACTTGAGAAAGTACGCGCAATGACGCCGTTTCACAGTCCTTGGCTGCAGTCTCCAAAAGAGAAGCCAGCAGCTCGAGGTCGGCCAAGTTCAGGCGAACCTGCCATCAGGCCATCACGAAGGAACTCACACGGCAAAACGCGGCTCAACACCGGGAAAGGTGTGGCATGCGGCCGGCCTTTTCGTTCTTGAAAGGAGTCTCCTGGCATGCGTTTGCAACATGGTGTGTCCCTGATTGCTCTTCTATGCTCCACGTTGCCCAGAATGCTCCAGCTTGCCAATTGTGTTCATGCCGGTATTTAGCCCTGTCCAGCCTCCAACCCCAGGAGCTTCTCCAACTGGTTGAAGCTCGCTGCTTCAATTCGAGTCATGACCTGGCAGGGACTCCAGGCCATGTAGCCAAATGATGAGTCACTTGGTAAGCAAAGCGGTAAGATCTACAAAATCAAGGCCTGGAGCAACGAAGCCTTCAGTGTGCCCGTTTTCGTATGCAAACTTGCTACTGTTTTTTATGGAATATGTGGAGCCCTCAGAGCAACATCAAGACCCGGTGAACCCAAAGCGATCACACCACACGGGCACCGCGCCCTTCCCCTGCCCGCCCAAACATCCACATCTTGCATCAACAAAGCTGCAAAACCAACACCCGGTGTGACAAAGTCGAACCTCCTGGGGCATCGTAATGGCGAGTTGCCCAATCCTTCCTTCGTCTTGAACCGTGGAGCTGCATCTCGCTTGGGTCAAGCTCAGCTGCGACTCAAAGCCCAGCTTCGAACCACTCATGCATGCAAAAGCTCGTTTCGAACTGGCCTGCGCGCACATCTTTCCAAAATAAGGCTGCGCTTCACAGCTCGACTGGCTTTGAATGCGCTCAAGGCTCTCTCATGCCCCGTCACAGGACAGGCGCGGAGGTCTGTCACCATTCAAGCCCGGACTTGCTCGCGGCACGTTCGGCCAACTGCGTTGCAGAAACAAGCCTGTCCGCGATGCTAATCCCGAGGAGTCAAGCCCTGCGCACGGACCATCGTCCAACCAACTCGTGCAACGTCAAAATCACGAGCTGCCCCATCCCTTCCCATGGCGTTTGCAGTGGGAGGGCTGCTGTGGACACATCTGGACTGGAAAATGTTGCCACCTGAGTACCCTGTGGCCGTGAATCCATGCCACTGCCTCACCGGCGATCTACCAAAAGTATCGGGAGTCTGCTAAAAGACTGGTCTTCCAATTACTGGGATTGACACACTGATTTACTACTACTACTACTACTACTACTACTACTACTACTACTGCTACTACTACTACTACTTCTACTACTACTCCCCCCAAACCGACCACCTGGCGCTAAACACATCGTTGGTCTTGGACTGCAACATTGGACTACAACAACACGAGAGTACTGTAAATACCGAGATTCATGGATGTGTTCTTAGAAAGTACATCATCATGCCCCCCACCCCCCCACCCCACCCGCCCCCCCCCCCCAGCAAGCAGCAACAGTGCCCAACAGCGATGGTTGGTATTGGACGACGACATCACGAAACCGAGAAGATGGATGTGCTCGTAAACAGCGTTTTTTGTGTTTCTGGTAGGAAGGGCGGTGCCTACTACTGCTACTACTTCTACTTCTACTTCTACTTCTACTTCTACTTCTGCTACTACTACTACTACTACTACTACTACTACTACTACTACTACAGCTACTACTACAGCTACTACTGCAGCTACTGCTACTGCTACTGCTACAACTACTGGTGCTACCGCTTCTGAAATTGATCGTGCAGGTGCTCATACTCCTACTCGTACGACTACTTGCACCACTACTGCTGGCATTGCCTAAAACCCGACAGCAATGGCAGCACTCAAGAACAGGGCACCGCGGCGTCTACACTCGCTCCGTCATTCACGGTTTATCAGCAGCTTTCGAGCCGCCTGGCAAAAATTAGCACAGAGTTGTACAGTAGGGATGCGCACGTTGAGCTTTTGAAGGTCGGTTCCAGCCTCGATTGCCCGCTTTATGGCGCGTCTCCCCCTTTCCTCGTCCTCCTGGCGTGGCCATGCAACCAACCCCAGAATGAAGTTGATCGGCGTCTCTTTGTCAGCACCGCAATATGTAATGTATGTTCTCAAGATGGTTTGAATAATTTCGTGAGGATGCGAAAACCGCTTTAATGCTTTGCAAGATGCCTCGTCTTCTGCTGCTCGGACCTTCTGCAAACAACTACATGGGCAAGTTAGAAGCTGCTAAACAAAATTGGAAGCTGTTAAACAGAAGACTCAACCCTTCCTCCAATCCTCGCGGAGGCCTTACGAGAGTGGCAAACGATTGTTCCTGCAAGAACGCTGCTACTGGAAATCGGCTAGAATAACATAGAATATCATAGAATCTCACACCTACGACATCCCACGACTGCCTCTTCATCTGTCGGGAGGTGCACCTCCGCTTCTCAATGGACAGATCACGTGGCAAATCGATTTGGCAAGAATGCGCAAGGATCAGTGCACCTCTTGTGGCGGCTTGTCTTCCACAAATCGCTGGATTTCCTGTGCATACATATTCAGCGTAAGTCGAGAGTCGACACACCACGGCTCATCACGGCTGCGACATGAAGCTGCCAGACAGAAGACTCGTCGCGGCACCTTTCGTTCGCTTTCTTGTTCCTCCTCCGCACACAGTGGCCACGCGAACAGCTCAACGTAGCGAGAACGGGTAAGAAGGCAGTGACATCCACGGGCATGATATAGCAGTGCACCTCTTGCGGCTGCTTTCCCTCCAACCTTTCCTTCTCCTGCAAAAAAAGCGTGCAGGGCCTTTGAAAGGTTCGTGATCAAAAACTGTCTGCATCAGGCAGAAATATGGATCAAGTGATATCCTGCATGCGCAGTGGCACAATATGCTTCTTCCTCGCCTCGGCACCTTTTTGAACTCTGGATGAACCTTAAGGAGGCCGCACCGTTTGAGGATAGCTGCCACGGTTAGCTCTTCATCCGACAGCTTTGACTTGTCCTTGCCACGCTGATCCGTCTGTTGCAGAAATGATCAGCGGTGGGACCGTGGGACCTCGACTCACACTGAATGTTTATGCGCAGGAGAAGGAACGTTTCAGGAACAGAAGCAGCCCCGAGAGGTGCTCCGCCGCGTGTTGCCAATGGTTGCCCGTGCATTCTTGCCTTTTCTTGCGACGTGAAGCATGTGACTAGGAAGTGCTTGCATCAAATAATATGGATCCCGTGCAATCCTGTGCTGAACGCCCAACGTCGCGCTTGGACTATCTTGAGTTTGGGATTCTTGAAGTGTAGATGAACACACGTCCACCGTCCGCACAAGAGCCGGCTGCACAGCCAAACAGCGAAAAAGGACTACGGCTGGGAATTCATCCGGCAGCTCGGCTGGTCCTCGCTATGCTCATCCGTCTGCTGCAGCTGAGCTGAACGTTGTAGGTCGACTCACACCAAATGTTCAAGAGTCGCATACGACCGATACTACAAGATGCGCCAAAACAATACTGCTACTACCAAAACATCAATCTGGAACACGGCTGCAACCACAAGGGTTTCCATGAAAACTCGTGCCCGCGACGGCCTCTTCCTTTGCCGGTACCTTCTCTTCTGGCTGTTTTTCTCCATCAAACCGTTCGACTTCCTGTACATGCACATTCAGTGTAGCTCGACACACCATGGATCACTACTGCAACATGAGCAAACGCGTGCGACTAACAAACATCAAGCTGAAACATGGCTGCAACAACAAGTGCTTCCTGAATCTAACGCCCACGACTGCCTCTTCTTCTGCCGAGATCTTCTGTTGCATCTCTGTTGTGTGCTTCTCAAAATAGACAAAAACCAGGGTCTTGGAACCTAAATTCCGGACTTTGGTAACTTAAATTCCAATTCAATTCTTGGCTTTGTTGCACTATTGTTGATTCCAAAATTGTGTTTTGTTAAACCATTTTGTATACCTTTAAATGCTTTTTGGGGGGTTTAGGGTTCGGGTGTGGGGTTATCAGATTTGGGTTTGCACAAGAATGCAGTCGTTGTTCATGTGGTGCTGACAAGCACCTCGTGCTGCCAAGCACAACCCCGAACCCGTGTGCTTCAAGCACAAACCTGACCCTTGGTGTTGAAAAGCACGACCCCTAACCCATGTGCTGTTAAGCACAACCCCCAACCCTGACCCAGGAGGTGCTGAAAAGCACAAGCCTACCTGTGCTGCAAAGCACAACCCCGAACCCTGACCCCGGTGCTGCAAAGCACAACCCTGACCTAGTGCTGAAAAGCACAACCCCCACTGCAGTGCTGTTAAGCACAACCCAGCTTGTGCTGCCAAACACATATCGACCCGTTGTTCCGGGACTCCATCTATGTGCAGAGCCGGAGCCTGCCTCGAAAAGTTCATCGGCGAGAGGTGGGCACCCCCCAGAAGCCCTGGGGATTGTAACAGGGAAGCAGTGAGAGAAAGGGGCGCCGACCCAAAGACCGGTGGGCACCGAACCCGAGAACCGGTGGTCGGTGGTGAGCCTGAAACCACCCTGCTTCCCTCACTCTAGTTTTGAACCCCCTGTCAGGTGGCACCTCGGCTTGACTTCAGACATGCAGACCTGCACGACACATAATTATTCATTCAATTCTCATTGTCAGCGCAGTATTAGTTCTCAGTTTTAACTGGCCTCATAATACACAATTAACATCTCCATGACTCTATACATACCTCACATGCACACATACACACACATGATCACACATGTGCACATGCACCCACTGACCACCAACCATGAACCCCCCCCCCTCCAGCTACCCCCATCCTGACACCACAGCCACTCACAGACCCGCACCTACACCACACCCACACACATGCATGCACACACACATTTGTGTTGATGGTTATTCAGGATTTAAGGGAATGGGTTTCAGGGTGTAGGGCAATCCCGTGGTGCTGTCAAGCACAATACAAACGGAGTCCAGCTTGCTGGACTCCATTGTCAAGCACAAGTCAAAGGGAGTCCAGCTTGCTGGACTCCATTGTGTCTGTGTTAGTGGTTGTGTGGGTGCATGTGGGTGTGGATGTGGGTGTGGAGTGCAGGTGCATGTAGGTGTAGGTGCAGGTCCGGTGTGGGTCCGGTTGGCAGTGGGTGTGGGTGTGCTTGCTTGTTTTGCATTTTTGGTGGTGTGTGTGTGTGTGTGTGTGTGTGTGTGTGTGTGTGTGTGTGTGTGTGTGTGTGTGTGTGTGTGTGTGTGTGTGTGTGTGTGTGTGTGTGTGTGTGTGTGTGTGTGTGTGTGTGTGTGTGTGTGTGTGTGTGTGTGTGTGTGTGTGTGTGTGTGTGTGTGTGTGTGTGTGTGTGTGTGTGTGTGTGTGTGTGTGTGTGTGTGTGTGTGTGTGTGTGTGTGTGTGTGTGTGTGTGTGTGTGTGTGTGTGT
The DNA here is from genome assembly GCA_905221615.1 of Symbiodinium sp. CCMP2592. Taxonomy (NCBI): domain Eukaryota; class Dinophyceae; order Suessiales; family Symbiodiniaceae; genus Symbiodinium; species Symbiodinium sp. CCMP2592. The sequence goes on along the minus strand of CAJNDT010006188.1, from coordinate 281,182 downwards.
GCGTGTGCGTGCGCGTGCGCGCGCCCTTCAAGGTTTCGGTCTGCTCCAGGTTCTAGGTTTGAGTCTATAGGACAAAGATACTGAAAGTTACAAAGTACCGCGCTGGATTTTGGCGCCTGCAAGATGTCGGCTCAAGAATTCTCTTCAGCAAGTTGCAATTTGGCTTCTTTCCGACATGATGGGCTGCTGGCGGATTCGCCAGTGTTCGCCACCCTCTTGCACCTAGCTGCCGTCGCACTTTTCAAATGCTTTGCAAGTACGTGGTCAACTTGATTGCGCACACATCATGCCCACATGCAGATTGGGCCCATCACGATGTTTGGAAGGTGAAGTTGCATGCGGGCAGTTCTGCTGACAATGTGTAGGCCAAGTAGGCCTTCTCAAGAGCTAGCACTGGCTATATCTGGCTATGCGACAGTGCTGCCGCGATGCCATGGGAACGGACTTTTTGTTCGAACATCTCTTTGAGAGGGTGGCTTCAGGTTTCGCCGCTTTCGCCCGCATTCCCGCGATGCAAGCAACCGCCACATTCAGCAACCGCACACGTTGACACTTAGTTGCCTCCGTGCATGAAGCTCCCGCAGATCTGTTTCGCCCTCATGCTCCATCTAGAAATCTGGCAAGCGATCACGCTGCCAATCCTGTGCAAACGCAACTCCGATCGGCTCTGAACAAAAACGATAGGGCCAACAGCAAGTCCTGAATCAGCTGCTGAAAGGAACCTCGGTCCACACTAGCTTGCAGCGCCTCAACGCATGTGGCCCCACAGCCCAACCCCTGAGGCAGCGCACAAATCCATGCGGATCGGCGTGGCCATTCCTGACCTTGGCAGTGTAAACGACCTACACGTATCTGTTTGCATGGCCTGAAAGGCTCACGAAATTCCACGCGCTTGGGCTGTGGTGGACCACAGAAGTCTCACGGCCGCAGTTCGGCCATGGCGCTTTCGTTGCAACGTCTGGGATCGGAACCCAGCGCGGGCCTCTGAAACTAGTATAATAGTATAACCATTTCTTTCTCAGTTTGAGAGGGTACCCGAAAAGTCAGGTTGAGGGCTGAGTGGAAGGTCAACGCACTGTGAGAACAGGGATCTTAACGTTTCGAGTCAAGTTTGCTGTTCGGGATACAGCAGGGAGCGGTTTTTGGTCAGAAGTGCCAGAAATAAGAGACGTGGTGTTGACAGCACTTGGGTTTCGAAGGGCACCCAACTCTCTTTCGCTCCAGGCAACAGGTGTCCGTGCACGGTCCAAGATGGCCAAGCCTATCAGACGGGTACTCTGTGGTGGATGGAGCAGCTCATAGCGCAGGCGATTGACAGTGTCCGTGGTTCCATCCCCAAGCAAATCAAAACAAAGAGGGTCCAGCATTGAAGAAGATACCGGGCCGCTGTCTGGCCCCTGTCAGTGGAGCAAGAAAGTACAGTACACATCGGCAACAAGGTACATCTCATGGCCCGACCTTACTGCTTGAGCCCTTCCTGTATCCCGAACGAAAACTTTTGTCTCTTTTTGGGCTGATCCCGCACCCACTCTTTTCTGAGAGGCTGCTGGTAGCTGGAGAAAGGTCTTCCCCTTTTCCTGCGCCAGCGCACACCCGGTTTTGGAGCAGAGCGAGCTGTAGAGACGCGGTGCGGCCCTGACACGCAACAAACTTGAGAGCAGGGCGACGATAGCTAGGGCAGCTGGGGTCGCGAAAAGCGGCAGGTTGAGGCACGGGGAACGGGGCTGCCAAGTGAGGGAGGGCCTGGGGTGGTTTGCCGGCGGCCTTGTCTCTAGTTCTCTCAGCAAGAAGGTTTGGCGGCAAAGGCACGGTACTGCCGAATAAGTTTTTACGTGACCGCGGCCGCATTGGTGGTAGAGAAAATGCGAAGTTGCCCAACGGCGTGGTGTTTGCTAAGTTCCCGCATGACCGCGGCCAAGCTGCTAGCCTAGCATCGGGTTGTTGCATCAACGCCTCCGCGAGACCAGCACGGAGCGTTTCCGAAGAAGTTCCAACACGCCGGTTCGTTGGCGGTAGAGCAAGTGCGAAGTTGCGCATCGCCGTGGATGTTGCCGAACAAGTTCCCGTGCGACCGGGCCCAATCGTGGCCGCGCTGCTAGCTTAGTAGCAGCGGGAAGGCCGCTGTCTTGTAGTTCCACCAACTGCAAACTAATCAACAAGTATATTCATTTGTCGAGGTCGTCCCGTTACGCAAGGCCCAACCAGGCTCGTCGCAGGTAACATTACAAACACACATGCCATCAGTGCAGCACCACTACGAAACAAGCAGCAAGACGTACTAACATGGTTACAGTCATTCTGAAGGCCTGGAAGGGTGGCTGGTCTCCGTCTCTTTCGCTCTCTCGTGTAAGGTGTAAGGGTGGCTTGTGATCGGAAGACACTCGAAGCTACTTTTCAAAAGAGCTGCTACTCACTGCAACTCCTTTGAACGACGGGTGTCATGGCTCTACATGCCGACTTGAGGCACCAACGGCCATTGAGCAGCTGCAGGACTTGCTGCTGGTTCCATGGAGGCCTTGCCCAAATCTGATGCCCAGTGCGGAGTACCAGTACCAAGCGCGGCACTTAAGGCGTCCACAAGCTTGTACGCATACATGCCATTCCAAGCAAGCTTGAGCCCGCCACAGTTGTGGGACTGCTCTGAGGCCTGCGGCCATGACCCATGTGCTGTACTGCCGTAGCGATGCTATATTGATACGAAGCCACTGCACAAGGAATTCCTCGTGCAGCACCCATGGGTTTCCGCAAACACAAGACAAGACGACCTGCAACGACAGCAGCCGGATACCCACTTGGAAACATCTCCTAGGCGGTCATCAGACTTGTTCAATACGACCACTGTGCTCTTGAGGCACGAAATCAGGCTCTGGCCGCAGATTTGTACATGAATTCCGCAACATCCATGACTCCACCGTCCTGCTGGTTTGGCAGCTAGCTCTTCCAATCTAACACGATGTCGGTCAGGAACTAAGCTCCCAACCCAGCGCGTCAAGGAGTCCTGCACTTCAGGCACATCTGACGCGCTCCAACACTGGATGCAGGACCATCTAAGCTGGCCTGCACTGCTAAGGCCTGAAACATCGCTGCGTAAATCGACGGCAAGGCCTGGAATGTCTCGAGGCGAGAAACATACTGCGTACACATTCACTGCACATTTGTGTCAGGAGCCCCAGCAGCATCGAATAGTCGCACAGCACATGGCAAAGGGCAGAACTCTTACTTGTACTGTTGCGTTGCTTACTTGGGCCTTTCCGGGCCTGTCCTCCAGAACCCTTAGTTGTCCATGTTCTCTGGCTTCGGAAATGCCTGTTTTCTCGAAGGGGAAGGCACAAACTTGCTTGGCAAAACATGCGACACCCTTGTTGGACGGGAGACTCTGCCACCCCACTTCGGGGTAGCACGGTCACTTGTGACCCACGGATCGCGGGAGCGGAAACAATCCACGATTCGAAGGCACTTGCGTCCCCCACTGCTGCCGCTGCATCGGCCCATATCGGCCCCTTTATAAGGAGATGGCACCTACTGGCAAAAACCCGAACCTCACGGCGACGGGCCTCCCATTTCCTTACATCGGCCCCCTCCCTGCAGGACATGGCAGTCTCAGTTTCTCAGAACCTGACCCCTCCTTACAGCGATAGCGGTCATGTTTGTGACATACATGTCTAACATTTGCATACATTTGCACTCGCTGTGCATTGTTGATTCCAGATAAGAACGCCCACATTGCAACCAGCATGACTTTCTAACCGTTCTAACCTGCATGGCTGCTGTAAAGGATGATGCTGGAGATTCCAGGCTTTGACGTTGTCAGTTAATAGGATTGTTAAGAAGCTTTCGCAACCGGTTGCAAAGTACGGATTCTGGAAAAGCTTGTGTGTTAAGTGGGGATTCTGGTTGCAAAGAAGGGATTCTGGTTGTAAAGTGGGGTACACGCGAGGGGGGGTGGGGGGCGGAGGCGGAGCGCGGGACCATAAATGTATATGTTGTAGACGCACTGACTGTTCCTGCAAGAGGTAAAGTACAGCCTTCAGGCCCGGAAACGGCCAAAGGTACACGCCAGCGGGACAAAAGCTACAACAAGGCATAACATGTACAACTTGTACAGCTGACCTATCTACCCACGGTCATCGATTCCTGCAGGATCGTGCAGGCAGTGCTGGGCTCCTCCCGACCATCCTGCTAAGGGCAGCAAAAAGCTTTGGCCAAGCTGCCAGGCTCCACACAAGCTGAGCGACGTACGCTAGGCAGAAGAAGATTCAACCAACGAACCATTCGCTCTTCAGCATGAACTCGGCGCACCACACAATGCCAACATGCGCTCGAGGCCCAAAAATGCGATGCTGCACAGATATACATGGAACATGCGCTTCCTTTTGTGGATGCTCGGGGCATGGCCAGGCATGGCACTGCAGAATACGCCAAGCAACTGATCCACAGTCCTTGGACGGCATTCCTACCGGAAGCCAACCAAATTAGGTCCTCGTGTCACGCTCGCTCGAATGCAGTAACAGTTAAGAGATGTACGTGCAGTTGGCCAGCAAGCCTGGACGCAGCAAACCTTGACAAGAGCTGCTGTTGCGCAAGTGCCCGCAACATCATGCATCGACGCAGCTCCATAGTAAACCTGCATGCAGTCTTGGAGAAGCTAGTGCCGCACCTGCCGCAGCCTTTCCTGCGGCAAGCCCACGTGACCAAAGCGCGAAAAGTGCCTGCTCGTTGTGTAGTGAAGCTTCGTGTCGGGATGCTGCGGTGGCTTGATTTCAAATCTGGCCATGTCTGAACTTTGTTTTTGGATCTTTGACCGCCTACTATTCACATCTAGGATTGTTGACAGATGTTGACAGGCTGCAGCATGCAGTACAATATCTGCATGTCGCTGCCGGTCCGATGCTTGTTCCAGGACGCTATTGTCCATGAGCCGTGCCGCCAACACGAGTTTCAGATCACAGTCTTTCACGGGCGATTGGATTTGATGCACATGTCCAGATCACTGCAGACAAAAGGGCCTTGGGATATGGCATGATATGGCATTGTGCCAAAAACCTTATACTGAGCGAGGAAATGACATGCCAAAAAGTTCTCTACCTGCTGTCAAGTTGACACATTAGCACTCGTCAGCAGCAATCTCAAGGTTTCTCGGCCATGTCCGTCAAGGAGTGCATGCTCAAGCAGCACCACACATCGCCTTCAACACTGCCGGGTTCTGAAGGCTGTCTGGATGACTCAGAACCGCCTCCCGAGCGTGTGGAAAGCACCGCGTGACACTTCACGGCAGGGACAAGATAGCTGGTGGCACATGAGAAATGCGAAGAAACTCCAGACCTGTGCTGTTTCTTGCGGTTCTTCCTGGCACCTCTGTCGCTTGGCGCACTGCAGCTGAAACGGCTCGTGCCGTCAAGGCCGGCTCAAGCGGAGGGCTCGGCCTTGCAGTGAGAACATGCGTTGCGATGCTTTGCGAATCCTGGATCGTAACGTCGCAGTGTGCCAGGCGTTTGCAATGAGTGATCTGACAGGTTCTGGGACTAAAATGTACGCAGTCAGGGGGCGCTTGGCCAAGTACGAGCCTCGCGCAAGCAGCGTGCAGCTGAGTGGGCGGCAGGTGCTGCATCACGGATTCCAGAGCAGCGAGGCAGATCTGACAAAGAGAAGCCAGACACTGTATGCCGCCACACGGGGTGGGCGTCCTAATCCAGTTGGACCCTCTAGACGAATATGTGCGGAACATGGAAGAACCGGCCACCAATCGTATTCTCCTACGCGGTCTGATACAACCCACCTACTCCAAACCCCTACTGTGTCCACTTGCGCCTCCGATCCGGATTTGCGGCGTCGAGCGGCACCCATGGCGAGCAGCTGAATAGCCTGTCGTTGTCGCGGTACAATCACACATACACAATTATGACTCGGATACCATGGCCTCTTGGAAAAGCTCAGGAACGGCGCAGGCCTGCAACATCGGCAATTCCGTGCATATCTACGTGCTGTTGGTCTCGGACGCAGGGTCGCTTCATTGAAAGATGTCGCATGTATCCATCACGATAGCGTCGGTCACGAACCGAGGCCCAGACAGCCGCCAATGCCTCCAGCGCCAACAACAACAAGGACGACACGGACATGCACGGACAAAGGCGCTATTTTGCATGTGATTGCTATCTGATTTTATGCATTCCGCATGCAAGCTCTCTGCACAGCAATCTCGCAGGTACTTCCTTTGCATCGCTTCCCGTGCTGAAAGCCCGTCGCCGTTCAACAATCGTCATTGTTTTCTTGATGCAGGCCCTGCGACTGTCCGTTTCTTGCCCTCAGCATATTGCCAAGACAGCAGTGTCAGGACTCAGCTCCAGATGGCCCACGGTTACTTCTGTGTTGACATATCCCCACCGTCTTCAGCTGGGGGGGGGCCAGAATTGTATATTACAGTTTCGGCTCCCTTCAGGCTACGAACAAGCTAATTGTAAAAAAGGGTGTTGGCTTCTCGATCTATATATATATATATATATATATATATATATATGCATGTAGCTCAAAAGGCTTCAGCTCAGCAAACGACCATGTGCGCACTGTCTCTTTTTTCGCAACGGACTCTTGCAACAGTCGTCGAGTCTCTTCAAGAAGCACTACGGCCTTCGAACGGGACTCCTTTCAACAGCTTGGTGAGTTTTGGGTTTAAGTTTCGGGGTCGCTTAAAGTTCGTGTGCTCCCGTGTGGCTGGCTCCGAACATGCCTAGACTGAGTCATTGTAAAGTGTTTCAACTCGCAGCTGACACTGCAAACACGAGCCATCACGACCCTAGGTTATCGCCAGCCACGGCGGGGCTATGGAGTCCACGTTCTGGACGAACTTCTTGACTGCAAGCAGGCCGTTCGACCTGCTGGGGTGCAGCTCGGCCAAAGCAGAGAAAACGCTGGAGCTGTACATCTGCGAGCTCTGCCCTGTGAGGCGGGTATCAAAGTACATGATGGCACGGCACACCACCTCAGACCACTTGATCTTGCGCTTCGCACTCATCGCGAACTGACCGTCTGAATCGACCAGGGGCGACGACACTTGACTGTACATGTGCGGAAGCCTGCTCAAAAACAAGTTGACGTTCTTCGCCGCCAAGGCGGGCGTAAACTGCCGATGGTTCCAGCCCTCAACCGCGGAGCTCGGCAATGCAACGATCTGACAGGGAGCTTCAGGGATACGGCTTGGCAGGTGCACCCAGGGTTTTAGGGCTTTCTTTATCCTGTTATTGCAGGCCTGGGTCTTGGCATCCGATCCCTTTTTCCAGGATTCCTCCGCCAAGAACTTCTTCAGGCTCTTCATGGACTGACAGGGATGGTTTGGAGGGTAAGCAGAAAACCTCACAAAACTGGTTGCCTCCAAAACTGCCCTGCCTCATCGGAATATCGGAGGATGCATCGGTTGGGGCCCTCCACGACCTCGTCGGGGTTGAACAATGCCACGACATCCAATGGATCCATGAGGTGGCAGGGGCACAGAGAAGTAGCCAGCCAGGAAGCGGGCGTTGCCTCCACCAGTTGCAAGAGCCGCACTTGCCCGCAGTGTGCTAGAGGCAGCAGTGCCGCTGCCGGGCGACGTGTTCGGAGCCGCCTTGTGCCATCCTTCAAGACAGCACCTCGCCACACTGTCAGCAGCAGCCCGTGATAGATGGAGCCATCGCACACGTAGAGCACCACCTGTCGCCGGCCGCCCTGGGCCCCCAAGTACCGAACCGGTGCCACTCCGGATGGCTGCTCTCCATGGAACTTCTCGGCGATGTCCTGCTGCTTCTCAGCCCACACAGCCAAGCGACTCGTTCTTTGGCCACTGGACAACATGGACGCCTGCCTCGCTAGGCTGAGCTCGTGTTGCACACGGTTCCACTCGTTGTCTCCTCGAACAACCTTTTGCTCCACGGTGGCAGGGCTGAGCTCCTTCTCCTGAAGACGGACTCGCTTGCACCAGGAGTCCAACAAAGGACGAGCCTCCTCCATGCGGCGCTGAAGGTTGGCCACGAGGTTGTCTTCGCTGAGCTCGGCCTGCAGGGCTGGGAGCTGCCGGATCTTCATGAAGAAGTCCGTCACACTCAAGTCCTCGATGGAGTCCGTGTCCGCCATGGAGACGGCAAGGTCCTCGCTCGGCTTTCCACTGGAAGCCCCGGCTGCATCAGATGAGAGCTCGGATTGCAGCTCGCTGATCTGCTTCTTCACTTCCATGTGAGCATCGCATGCCTGCAACAGATCGGCTGCATCTGCTTCCTGCTGGGCGTACTCCTCATCGTTCTCCACCTCCTCCTCCTCCTCGTCCAAGTTCTCAGCATAGCTGTCGAGGAAACCTTCGTCGTCGTCGAGCTCCGGCTCTGGCTCAGAGGAGTCGGCGCTGCCGGCGACCAGCTGTCTGCCCTGTGTTTCCCACCAATGGTCGAGGTCAGATCGCACGAGCTTCGCTGATCTGGATTTGCTCAGGAAACTCATCCAGAACACGGCATTCTGCATCGCATGATTGGCGAGGTCCACGGCTTCGTCCATGTTGATGCCCTTCACCGGTTTCGGGGTGGCCCATTTGGCACTCAGGGAATGTCGGTACACCTTTAAGTGCTCCAAGAAAGTCCCATACAGGGCATCCCTTATACAAGGAGTGCCCTGGAATGGGCGTTTCACCCGTGCGAAGTGCGACTCGCACACACGTTCTTGCCGGCATTTCAGGTCCCACGGCGTGCCAGATTGGTGGGTCAGGCACGATATCATCGTGTGGGCGAGCATCTGAAGGAGGTGTCCTTGTTAAGGGTCCCTCCTTTTCCCCTTTGATTAAAAAGGAAGGTTTTATAGCAAGTCGAGGCTGGTCCCAGAAGCCTGCTCCCCAAAACCTTGGAGTTCTTGTTGGGGACACTTTGCTCGGATGTTGACATGTCAGCACTCACAACTCGGACTCAATGTTGACATTTGGGCCTTTACAGCATTGGAGCCCTCTTCAAGAAGCTCCGTGTTTCCGTGCCAGCCAATGGCTGCGCATTCGTCTTCGTTCCTCATAAAGGCCCATCATCCCCTCATGCACATCAGATGGAGGCCTCGAAAACGGTTACACAACCATGCAAAATGGATTGCCTCGGCTGCGGCATCGAGCGGCTGCTCCCGTCCATCAGATTCCTGGGTTTATCCCGGTTCGCAGGACCCTGCCACGATGAGAAGGTCAGGATGGGCTCACTGCGATACAGCAGGGCCGATGAAGAAGCGCATTTTCCTGGCACCAATGAGCATACCGCCGACAATGCTTCTCAGCACATCGCGCATGCGCAGGCAAAGCCAGTGCCGCTGCAGGCTACATAGCTGCGCAGATGGCCAGCCGGAGCCGACCATCAGCCAGCTGTTGTTTGCGAATGTTTTCAGCTTCTGGGTTTTGCAGAATCGCCAGAGTCAGACTCACAGCATGCCGTCACCAAGCCATTGCTTCGCAATGCGCTGCATGTCGACAGCTAATTACTGTACTACATAGTGGGACAAGATACACCACGTGGCATGCTACAGCTAGCACGCGCTTTTGCTGCTGATTGCCAGGTTTGGCCATGTGGGCGCCAGATTCAGTCGACAGACAGATCGGCGTCCCAAAGAGCTTGCAAGGTCCAGCAAGCTCTCACTTGGTTCGCTGGCTTGACCAGAGAAGGAGCAGGAAGTCGGTACCTGGGTTTTGAAGATCTGGGCCGCACCGCGCTGGAGTGAACCCTGGCCCTAGCTAAGACTGGGGCAATCGACACAGGCAGGATCCGAGAAGGAGTCCACCATGAACTTTTGCACTTCCCTCATCTCCAGACTTGGGTCCAAATCGCGAAGGAGACTTACCATCTGGTCTCGCGGCAGCTGCCCCGAAGGTATGCACCTTCCTGGTTTCAAGCCCGGTCTTTGCCACTGCCGCATTGAACTCTCACGTCCCTTGCAAGCCGTAACAATTCAGACACGACTCGAAAGACTTCCAGGATGGGACGTGGTATGATGCTAAGCTGCGCCTTGTGGACTTCATCCTGGGCTCCAAGATCTGCGCAGCTCGACACACACTGGACAACGGCATTGCAGCGCAGGATGAACAGCGAGGCGCAGCAACTGTGGCAGCCGCGACTTCGACCGTTCGCCGCAATGGCAACAGCTGCTCTGCACCGCATCCGAAGGTTGCCATCACCTTCTCCCAGTAACAACCCAACTAGTCAACAGCCTAAGAAACTGCAGCAGGTTTGCGACACTCCATTCCACCGTGCTCCGTTACATCGCAAGCCTTGTTCATGGCTTCATCCAAAGATCTCTGAAGAGATCTGCTGCACCAGGACCAAGCAAACCTGCGGAAGGCCTGCTCAGGTCACAGGATGACAATCAAAATCCAAGCGTCTCTTTGCTCGAGCAAACGATGCATGGCGAGAGTGTGAAACCTGAGACACTTAATGTCGGATGCAAGGGAATGTTTGTCTTCGTTCAACAATGTTCAACATTTTGCAGGCGGGGAAGTCGGCTGATAGCAGAAAAAGCGAGGGCCGATGACCTGCTGCAGGCCCATCTTCAAGGCGCTGGCATGGACTTGAAACTTGTTCTGGAAATTGGCCTGCGGAGCAGGTGCCCTGATCGTGTGTAAGAGATCCGGTTTCAAAGACGACACTGATGCTGCTGCAGATTGGCCTGTATGGCAGTCTGTACTCGAAGTAGACACGGACTCTCGAGCCATTCGGTCTCAGAAGCCAGGACAACCCTCAGCAGGCATCGCAGCTGCTCCACATACCGTTCCAGCCCACTTGCTGCGCTGATGCCACGAACCTGCAGCTGCAAGCAAGACAAAAAAGCGGGTGTTTTCACTTCAAATCGGCCGCGCTACCAACGCGTCACGACAAACTCTGGCAATCTCTCCAGGGAGCCGCTTGGTCAATGCCCACCACCCGCGGCCCCGTGGCAGAGCACATCTCCACCATGAGGTTCCTCGGTCAACCGGGTTCTGGGCATTTCTGGGCCATTCATCATGCAGTTTCCGATCGTTGGCCCAATTCTCACATTGCCTTGGCAGCATGCGGGAACATGCAGCCATGAAGCTTAAGGTTTCCACTGTTGTCCCAGATGATGGGTAGCCGGTCCAAATTATTGATCAAGCAATCGAACCTGGAATATGTGTTCAGCTTTAGACTTGCAGTGAACTCCAGGAAAGTTAGAACGTAGATTAGGGCAAGAAAGAAGCATGCTAGGATGCCTTATACTTTACGTTCAAGGCATCAGGATCATGATGTTCCAACTCTCTGGCTGCTACATTACTACTACATCGTCTTGCACTCTGGTGTCCGGCACGTTGAATGCAGTTGTCTGCTGATGTCTGCTACATGCATAAAGCCTGCAGAAGGACCTGCAGCAGCAGCAGCTGAAGGCAGCAGCAGGGGACCTAACACAGCCTGGAAACGCGATTAGGATGCCGGCTTCAGTCCAAAAGCGAAACAATGCTCCAGATCCCTCCTCGAATATCTTCACGAACTCCTTCGCTTTGCATGCCAATGGAAACAAGCAGGTCAGTGAAGCATGCAGGAGCAATGTGTGACACATCTGAAATGGCGTGCAAAGACTGCCTGCTATTGTGGGTTGCTAGACGGTTCCTGATAAGAGCCAGCGCCTCTTACGTATTCAGTCTCTCCTCACCCTCCATCATGGGACCGTTGACAAACTCCAGGATACCCAAGTACCTAGCATCAGCCAACAGCCGGTCCTTTGTTCAGCTGCACGGATGGGGAATCATGCAGCTTTGTTCACGCCATCGCAACATCACAAAGCCCGACTGCACGCTCGCTCAAACTGCCCAAGCAAGCTGCCCGGTAAACAGCATGGTCATCAATTGCTAAGCGAGCTTCTCCTTGGTGCAAGTCGGACGACATGTCCGATGTTGGCTTACGTCTGGCGTCGTTGAGACAGGTCAAAGATGTTCGGGAACGGAATCGGGATACTTTGCGACCGGAACACTTAATGCTTTGGCTATGTCAGCTGAAATCTGTACGACCTGTAGCGAGGCAGTCCGCACTTGCAGAGCATCGGCCAGGACGCTGGCACACCTTTCAACGTTCGGGAACATGCACTTACTTCGCAAGCAAGCCCTTCGGTTCGTAGCCAAACGCTAAACTGCCGCCCAAGGAACAGCTCAGCATGAGCATCCATTCGCTGCGGTTTCAGGCAGCACAGCCGGGGCGGGGCCCCATGGAATCGTGCAAGCAAAACACCACCACTGCCTCCAGGTAATATGAGGCAAGTTCAGAATGAGAGCATGCTGCTCAGCTGTAGAGTTACTTCTGTGTTTTAACACTCCCGCGGTGTGCTGACTCAAAGAAGTTGTGCCTCCAGCGACATAGACGATGCAGTCGACGGCGCTCCAGTCCAATTCTGGAGTGGACGTGCTGATTGCATCGTCTCGCCACCTGCCGTGCGCAGAAATCTCTACCAGGCCTTACGTCAGCCTTGCCAACATGCAGGGACAGGACATGCAGGGAACAGAAGTTGCAGTCCAAGCTGCTTCTCAACTATTTGAAAACTCAGAAGCCTCTGCAGGCGCTGCGAGGCCTGACAGCTTTAACGTCTGCCCCGATGCCCATCCGTAACTCTGTACGACTGTACTTAGTGCAAAGGAGTACCAAAACTTGCAATCTCATCAATGCTGGGTCGTTTCGTTGATCATTCTGGATCTGCCTTCTGCTTCTCGGACCACTTGATGGCCTCTTCAAGACTGTGAGAAAAAGCCACCAAATCCAGAAGCTGCAGTCTGCCTTCGGCTTGGCTGTGGCAGGCGGTGGCGGCGGCGCACCAACTTTGGGTCGCGGCATGCCAGGCATGGGTCATTGATCATCTATACAGCAAAAGCAAGCTTTAGTTGGTATCAGCTGGCCCGAGAAATGCTTCAACCGTCTGTCTAGCTGAAAAGTGCCACAGAAGCCCCCAGGGAACGGCAAAGATTCAATGCTTTCTTCGATTGGACGGTGTGTTGTACGTACCGTTCGGGCATGGTGGGCTAGGAACCGGGTTTGTTACGGTATGGTACTGGTTTGGTGTGCTGTGACGTGAGCCGGCTCATATCACTCAATGGCCCCACATCATCTCAACAGGACTAGAAGGCCATGGCATCCCAGTAGTCCCGCCACAGGGAGACAGCAGGATGTGCATCACCTGTTCGCAAGTCGCCGTGCAACCAGCGTCGACAAGTGCCATGTACTGTGCGTTCTGCTCAGATCCTTGCCATGCGTCCGCGGAAGGACGGCATGCAGAATTGCGATCACCATGCGCCTCGAAGGAAGGATAGGGGCCGGGTAGCACACAGGCGGCCGGCCTGCCAACATCTGCCAGATGCATGCTAAGCTGGCAGCATGAAGAACAAGTTTTCCTGCACCTGGTGCAATGTGTCATTTTGTAATACTTGAAGCCAACTGCAATTGCATGATGATGGGTGGGGCCGAAGACTATACATGCTACTTTGCGCCAGTTTTACTAGTTCAGGATGTGGGTAGTTGTTATTGCTGTGTCTGTGCTGGTGGTGCTTCCGTGGTGGTCGGGTGTTTCAGTGGCGGTCGGGGTCGCGTTCGCATGGTGGTGGTGGTGATGCTGGTGGTGATGCTGCTGGTGGTGGTGGTGGCGGCGGTGGCGGTGGTGTTGAGGCTGGCAGCGGTGAATTGGCGGTGGGGGTGGCGGGGCGGCGGCGGCGGCGGCGGGTGCCCTGTTCCTCTTGATTTTCGCTGTTGTGCTTCTTGCAGCTGCTGATGCCATACATGCCATACATGTAGCTCGCACCGGAGTGGCCGTGGTTGCCGTTCTTTGTTCTTGTTGTTGTTGCTGCTGGTGCGGCTTCTGCTTGTTGCTACTGACTGCTCTTCTTGCTGAGGCGGTAGTAGCGGTCGCCGAAGCAAGGCGAAGACGAAGTTAGGCCCATTCCAGGCCACTCTGCCACATGCACTTCTCTTGCTACGGAAACATAGTACATAACAGCGACAAGCAAAGATTTTTCGGCAAGCCTGGGCAGCTGTACACAGGGAAGGCCTGACAATGGAGGCTCCGCTGGTCGTGAAACTTGAAGACTCCGCGCCATCAAGCTATTAGAAGCTCAGAGCGACACAGGATCTGCTGCCGCAGCGCTCTGCAAAGCTGAGCAGCATCGCCGCCCATGACCTGTAAGAGAACAGGCTACCTGAGAACAAATGTAAAAATCATACACAGCACCCCGCATGGGCCATCGCTTGCAGTAGCCGAGCCTCTGGCTATCAGCCGAAACATGTCCAAACTAGAGATCGCGTGCCACTGCCACGATTGAGTTGTCACTGTTGATGTGATGTCGGGTTTTTGCTCTTGAGGCTTCAACTTTGGCTTCCACGCTTTGCGGATGAAGTTGGTTCACGGGGACCTGAATCCAAGAAAAAGCAGCTCAGGCAAGGCAAGCCAAGACACTGGTGAAAGCTATTGGCAGCGAGGGCCTCGATCAGGGCCAATCGCAGCAGCCGCTCTGCTGCAGTGCCGAAGGCGGATGTTGCGGGCAGCTGTCGGCACGCCATTTCGAGACTCGACCTCAGCGAGATTCGAGGTTGCTACAACCTACGGACTGTTGAACACCTGAGCAGCCGAGCGCATAGGGCAGTTCCGTCATGCTCAATAGAACCTAGCCAACGAGGGCAAGAAACAAGACACCATTGACACCATCTTAAACTGGTGCCATCGCTTCTGAAGCTGAGAAGCAGGAGCACCGGCAAGCTGGGGTGGCCGTTGAAGCATCCATTCGAGCAGCCTGCTGCATGATCCGAAGGTCCACGCCTGAAGCTGCACACTGCCATCCAAGGCCTTGTGCTCAGCTCGGAGGGACCGGTCGAAGCCAAGCAGGAGGCCTCCACAAGCGAAAGAAATCACCGTCGTTAGAATGTTTCGACTGTTTGCCTGAAGGGAAGAACGCTGGTGCACAAAACGCTGCCCTTCTTTTGCCGCATTGCAACGCATCGTGTCCCAGGCATGTTCTGGATTCCGGACTTTCTTACAGATTGCTCGTGTAACCCAAAATCTTAACAGCTGTGGCGGCTGGTTCTGATGGTAGCTTCGCTGCTGCTTTTCTTGCTTCCTCGGGGAACTTCACCTTGCAGCTGCAAGAGCCCGGGTTACGTCATGATTGCTGCCGACATTCTCTGCAAGTACAGTCTTCAACGACTTTGGTGCTTTTGAGGTCGAGGGGCGCAACCTGTCTCGAAGAACTCGACACATCGCGTGAGGACTTCCTGCAAAGGTGTCGGCCGGAAACCATACACCTGCAAACTGCAGGCTCAATAACTCAAAGCCGGGTCGTTGTAACGCATGCATAAGTCGAGGCGGCTAAAGGAATGCTCTGCAATCGAGTCGTGGGCATTTCTTGCACAATGCGCCTCTCGAGCCCGTTCACAACTGAGGGGCCAGAGTCTATCGACGCTGGGAAGATACACCTTCCTTACGTGCGCATTTTGGACACCACGACGTGACACCCAACTGCAAAGCCATATTAATTAGGTGCAGCAAACATGTAGCCCAGCTCCGTCACTGCGATGCAGGAAGCTAGCTCGTGTCTGCCAGGGTACGGATTCCTGTCTGGGGCAAGCCGCGGCCGCTTGCGGTTGCCCCCAGAAGCGGCGAATAATCTTTCCAGAAACTCGCTGAGTTGAAGCTGCTCTTCACCTCAGCGCTTGCGATGCGCGGCGGCAAATCTCTCGCGCAGAACATTCCTTTGCCTGCGCCTTGCTGTTGCACCCTGTTCCGACACTTCACTGCTGCTCCCGATTTTCGAGTTTTGCTAGGACAAGGCTGCGCGATCATTCAATACCTGCATTCAATCTGAAAATTGATGAAATGCTTGCTCTCTAGATCAGATTGCAATGATTCACGTTACTTAAGTTGATCTCGGAGGCCAGCAGCTTGCCACTTGCTACCGAAACGACTCAAGCACACCCGCGATCGTGGCACTGGCTTGGTTCACAGCCGCAGAGAACTCCGACGACACTTCTCAATTCACGCAGGGAGGATACCCGTTAAGTCCGATCTCGACGCGGCAGAGGTCCTAAATAAGGGCAATCATGCGAACTCACTGTGCAAGAAACCTCCAAACGAAAACCAGGCGGCAAATGCCAGCAAACCCCGCTATCTGCCCTACAAATCGGGCTGGATTGGGCTGCCGAGGCAATCATGGGTCAACTTGTTTTGGAATTTGGAATGACAGTACTGAGCCATGCGAGAATTCAGAACGTACATGCCGAGACCCGGAGAAATGCGCAGAACCTCGAACTGAAGGCCGAGGGCCATGCAGCACAAGTTTACGATGTCCACGTCTTTGGTGGGTTGATCTGTAGCCAAGCGCAGCAGAAACCTCAATAAAGCTGCCGTTGCAAGCCTGCTTCTCGGTTCACGCTCTCGCACAAAGGCCTCGCAGTCTGCCGAGTGGCTTTGCAACATCCAAGCTGTATACAAGGGCCAGCTTTGCATCGCCGGGAGCCTACGGAAGGATATGAGGTGTCACCATCCGCATCCATGCATGTCGAATATCATCCAATGCTTACAGGCCCAGCCTGTGCGATCTCGTCTCCGTTCGCATCCCAGCTGTTCCTGCAAAGCTCGACTACCAGTTGACTGCAGCAGTGCCGTCCTGGCTTGGCATGCTGGAGCGTGTTTCGCTGCCAAGCCTTTTGCGCTTGTAGCTTTGAACCTGCGGTGGAGGCGCGCCAAGTTCACCAGCACGCAGCCAATGCCAGTATGCCCAGAGCCGATGCCTCGGACTCAGATTGACAGGCCGCACAACCAGAACAAATGTGCCCCTGTCGCATTTCTCTCGCCGAGTTGCGTGGAGTCGCAGGGACCGATGACATCAGGCAGCCGAAGAATAAAGCATTTGCGACCAGCCGGCAGCTCCTGCAAAACAGAGTCTCAGAAGCTCGAAATACCAACAGCTCAGTGCACTGTCCGCTGCCCCAGAGCTCCTTCAGAAGAACTTCTTCTCCTTGCAGTTTTTCGTTCCCGTAGCCATCATTGTTGTTCACAATCTCCTGCTGCTCCTGCAAGTGTGGCAATGTCGGAATGATCACTTCTGGCTTAGACGGCGTGCCGATGTCAAGCAAGGAGTTGCAGTTCGAAAACGGTTTGTGTGCCGGACGTGACAACGCCTACAATACAACCCTGCAAGAGCCACCGACACTAATTATCAAGCAAGCCGGCACGGACCACAGGAAAGATTTGACACAAGCCACAGCGGAGTTTGAGCCAGGAGTTCCATTTTAGCTCCCCGTTTTTGCCGCAAGAGTCCTTGGTAGCAGGTCGAACTGCCAGGCCTTCTGAAACGTGCGTTTCATAGCCCGAGCGACCGTCCAAGCGCTTCCTGGGAAGGGCGAGCATCAAGCCACGGAATGCAAACCAAAACCAAACTTCGCCAGGCAGACCTCGGCTTCCATTTCTCGTATGCCCAGGTGCTAACCTGCCACGCGATTCTGTGGTGTGTCCTTCGTATACGCGGCTTGGAACTGAAATGAGTGCTGGCAGATGAAATGAGTGCTGGCAGAATTTGTGGCCACTCAGAAACTGATGATGTCTGCACACGTGCATTGCCCAAATCGAAAGCACCGCTGCTGGCCTCGTATACTGAATCGGAAGAGATGTAGATGTATAGTTTGAATGCCTCTGGTGCTGGATGTCAAGACATCTGGCAATCTGGCAAGCACAGCAGTCAATATAGTGATTGTTAAGTTCGGAACACCATCCAACCCCTGGAGCGAGGCATGTACATCACCTCCTTGGGCGAGTGTCTGTCGCACTTATTTGCTCTGCATCTTCGTGATTCTTCTCTCTTGGACTCTTCTACTTACCTACCTTACGACATATGCAAGCACCACGAACTGGATCTTTTGTCCTTCAATCCCGGCAGAGACACACACACACACACACCAGCAAAAAAATGCTTCCTGAACATGAAGAATGACATGGAAACCGTCCGAGAGTTCATGGGCGTGCTGGACAGACATATAGGAGCAGAGACAAAACAACGCAAATCAACAGTGTGAGCTCATAGGCTTTGGCGACATGTGTGTTGAAACGGAAGACCTCCCAGAAACCAGAAGCAGCGAGAAAGTATGAATGTCTCAACTGCTCCCATCTTATTCTGCCCCCGCGCTTCATTGTGGACCATTGTTGCCATTCGTGCCGGAACTGAGCAAAGCTCATAGGTTTTTCAACCAAAGATCGTTGAGCAAAAACAGCCGACTTTCTCCGCAAACGTGATAAGATGAACAAATCAGAAAGTCATTGGCTTTTCGGCTTTTGTATCTTGTGCTTTCTGCTGAGATATAACCTCCGAAATTCGGCGAGACAAGGCTCGCAATCGTAGGCGCTGGTTGCTTGCTTAAGGTAAGATCAGAGACATTCAGAGACACAACCCATGCCTATGAAGCTGTGCACTCCCAGACTCCACAGAAGCCGGAGAAGTCCACAACGCAGTCCCATTCTGTGCCTGATTGCAGCACATTCCATCTACAGACAAGCTTGTGGCAAGCTCCCTGAAGCATGCCCGAACGATCAAGCCGTGCTGCTGCCCGTGCAGTGCCGGACTGTTGGCTGACTTGGTCTGCAAGGTTCACAGTGACTGAACAGGAATTTTGGTTTTGCTACCGCTGGCGGTCCCCGGTGTCCGTTCCTAACGTTGGCTCGCCTTTTGGGTTGCGAATACTGTACACTGCAACATCTGCTCCTGTTTTGCACCATGCTACAGGGAATTACAATGCGCAGGGTCCTATTTTGCCCAAGCTATTGGGGGATTACAATTTCGAGGCTTTGTCTTGCGTCAGGCTACTGGGAAATGATAATTTGCAGGGTCTTGCTTTGCGTCAAGCTATTGGTGAGTTTTGGGATATGGTGAATTAGAATTGGCAGGGACCTATTTTGCCCCAAGCTATTTTGGAAGAGGACCAGGGGACCTGGGCCAACCCTACCAAGGACCCCTCCGGTGGCCTAAACGTCGAGTGGCTTCGCGCAGGTGTGCTGCGAAGGAGTCGCCTTTGTCTCTGTCTGAGAGAACTCGAGCAGCTTTGCCAGCCTGGATCTGCTGTGGTGGTTCCAAGCTGCTCTTGAAATTTCTGGCTGCGACAAGGTGCAAAGGGATCTGGAGCTGCCCAATACGTCTTCCCACGATTGACGACACAAACTCCTTGGATCGAAATGCCAACTGCTTTTCGTTGAGGTCCTGCCTCGTGTCAGTCTGAGACGTGTGGCGGGCACGGTCCAGAATCATCTCCACAAACGCCTTCGCAGAATCTCAGGATGTCATGTTCTGCAGTGTGGCGCCAACTGAAAAAAACATCAACGCCTTCCCCATGAACTTCGAGCCACCGAGAACCAGCACTGCCAGCTTGTCCTGGTCCTGGTGGAGAGCCTCTCACCACCCCAGCGATCCCGAATGCCATGATGAGCCCCTGGGAAGCCCGACCTCGAAATTCTGGAATCTGGTGCTGTCCATAGGCTCATCATTGCATGTCATTCCTACTCTGCAGGGCGAAAAAATCCTGCATACACCATTTGCTTAGAGACAGAGACTTCGCGACTTCTTGTCAAAGACCTTCTGAGTTGCTGTTTTGCCAGCTTCTGCCTTGTGAGATCGCACCTCGTGAACAAAGTCGCTTCGGCGACTGCGGTTGCCCAATTTCGGAGTCTTTGGCCCTTTACCGCCATACCGAATCCCCAAAGGTTTGCAGATTGCTTGCACTCACACTGACAAGCAGCCAATGCGAAAGGGTGACTTCAGGTTCACCAGTACTGCACCTATCATATCTATCATGCTTCGCTGAAGCCAGCGAAGCGGCATCTGCAACGACACCGAGGCAAAGCACCTGAATCCTGAATGTTGTAGATGCCACAGCCCACAGCACTTGCTGCAGCGAGTTCGGGCATTTCTTGGCCTGCATCCACAACAGTGATCGCCACGGGGCCGGAAAATTGTCCAAGCGGTCACCAATGTCCAAGACCTAGTCATATCGGTTGGGCAGGCCAGGCAGACAGAAAGCAGCTTCCCTGCATCTTGGGGGGTTTGCAGCAGCAGCTGCCGGCGTCCGCTCTTGCCAACTGGCAGCCAATGTGTACGAGAACCAAAGCCTGGCCGGGCCGCCGTGAAGACAGGCAGGCAACGCGTGACAGAATCTGAGGACATGCAAGGGCCGACGTGACTTCAGCTTCCTTGGCTAAAGACTCGCTTGGACCTTGGACTATGAAAAACCGTTGTGCAATTTTGCCAAATCGAAGTAAAAATCATGTTGAGACCAACAGGAGTCGGAATGTAAGAATGAATTGGCGAAGGCAGCAACCGGAAGAGGCAGAAGAATCCTCGCCTGTGCATGCCAGGTCGGCATTCTGGGGTGACCGCCTTGTGTCGCCAGTCGCTGCGTCATGCTCTTGAGCCTTAGTCGTGGCATCAGTTCCGAACGGTAGTGCCGACACTCCGCCGACGAGGACTCAACGGTTCCCAAGTGGCCTCGGCCCAAACTGCCGAGTCTCCTGGGCACTCGAAGCTTTTGAGAGCTTTCTGCAAAACATTTGTAACTCCCGAGCACATCTTCCCACGTAACGGTTAACCGATACCGTAGTCCCTACCGCACTACTTCTGTGCACCGATGCCCTGCAGATCGCAGCGAGGACCAAGCTGAAGCGACCATGTAACAATTATCCCATTTTCACTGAGGCGTCCACCCATCAAGGCTGCCCAGGCTGAAATCCTGAATTGACCCCACAGTCTTAAATCAAGAACCTGGCTGGGCAATGGATGCTCTCAAAATGAAAGATCTACACGCAGCTTCGACCGATTGTTCTTGGTAGTGCATCAGTCAGGGCTCGTCGTTTCGGCGGCCGCGCGAACTTGCATCACCGCCTGTGAGTAGTGCGGCTTCAGGCTTCGAGCAAACGCGACGCTATACCACAGATTCATGCTTCTGTATTCGCTGGCACGCCTCCAGCTTCGGGTGCTCGCAAATTGAAGGGCACTGCAGCATCCTGACCGGCTTCAGGGTTCTGGGACCGGGAGCAAAAGCGGCCTGAGATGTCCTGAGCAACTCCGGCACAAGGCGGGCAAAGAGCTCCGGAAAGACAGGGCAACTCAAGACCTCGGCTGAGCAGGATGGAGCCTCAGCACCACTCTTAGAGTGATGCGTGACTGCCGCCGCTGTGCGCTCTCTGCGCCAGGCTTGCTGGCGTGGCACCTGCAGTGAACCGGGCAGCAGCACGATGGCCGGAACGAGCCGAGTTTGCTGGCTTGTGGCAAGCGACCCACCACTCGGAATGTCTGCCCGCTCCGAGCTCTGCCTCGTCCTTCCGACTCCAAGCACAAGCACATTGTAATGATGCGGACATTTCTGATGGTGTTCATGTCCACATTGTGATGCCTAACCCGTTATCAGCAACAATGGCCTTCAGAGCAGTGTGTAATCGTGCCTCTCCGGCAGCATAGTATTATGGCACAGTCCTTCCAAGTCCTCCCTGCCGGGGCGGTCGGGTTCGCTCTTTCCCCTCCGGGGGCCTCTTTCATCCCCCGAACCCCGTCCCCAACCTCAGTGGCTGACCACCTTCCTCTTGGAGGCCCACCCCCCGCCCCCTCCAGCTCACAGATTCCAAATCCAAGATGTCAGTGCTCCGATCTTGCTCGAAGGCCTTCAGCGTCTGCACTTTGCTTCCGGCAACAGGAAACCCGCAGTTAGGTCCTCCCACTCGACGGTTCCGGAAAGCGCAGTTCCAGCGAGGCTCTGCCAAACGGCCAGGGCCTGGGGGTGCACAGCAACAGCAGACGAGGATTCGAGGATTATGTTAGCTGTTAGCTTGCTGTTATACTGCTCACCCCTCACCAGCAGTAAAGCAAGGTCGGGCATTCTAGTGCCTTGCATCTTTGCCAACTCAGCATCAGGCATGAAGTGAAAAAGTGTATGAAAGAAATAGCGGAATCTTGCGAAACATTGTCTCCTGAGTTGCGTTTCGTGCGTTTCAGAGGGTCATTCCGAAAGACTGCCGTCCAAAGACTTCGCAGAGCTGTTGTGCCTGCAAGCAAATTGGAAGATACCTCTTGTCTTTGCTTCTGTACAACCCTCCTCACCTCGCAGCGCCCACCCCACAAAGACGACCTGACACCTGAAGTGTCTTCTGCCACACCCCCTACGAGAGCCAACTGTCGGATCTGTCGCAGCAGAAGCATAGTGGCATAGTGGCAGCAGCAGGGTCCAGTACAAGTCTTTGAGCACCACCAGCTGCTAATGCCAGAAGAAGCAGACGGTTATGAGTTTGACCCGTTCCCTTTCTGCAGGAAACACCCTCCCTCTCTCGCACCAACCTTCCTGAAACTTCCGACGTGCGAACGCACGCGCCGCCAAAGCAAGCCGGTGTACATTTTAGCACGGTATGTGCCAAGTTGTTGGCCGCTTCGGCGTCGCTGGCATCTCCATCTTCGCCAATGTTTCGCAGGAGCCTCGACCGCCCACGGCTCTACTGCTATAAGCAGGTGTAACTGAGAAGGCAGCAGGGATTGCCGGTGATGCTGGCTTTCCATCACGCAAAAGACGAGAAGGACGAACGAGGACAGGTCGCAAAGTGGCACGAGGGATGCGAATATAGTGCTGGCTGACGGTTGGGTTGGCGTAATTAAGTTCGCTGCAGAAGTGCCGCATCTGCAGTAGACAGCACGTCCAGCATGCCCACCACCTGGACTCGACGCAAACCCCAGCCACAGGATGCCACAAGGCGAATATGCAAAGAGCTGTGCGTCAAGACACTATCAAGGCCTATCAGCCTGTCTCCTCAGCTGTCTGAATCTGTCTGAGTCAGGTCCACCTCCGGATCGTTCAGACATGCTCTTGGCCATCGGTCAGCAGCCAAGTCAGCCTCAAGAGCTTGCAGCAACTTGCAAATGCCGAAACATTCGAGTTCTCCGCTACCTCAGGACCCGGCCAGCAGGGGCACGAGCTGAGGGCAGGTAGGATTCATTTTTGCTGTTGGCAAAAGCCTGCTCGCATGGACATGCGCAAGGTTTCATTTGGTTTGATCACGGCCTGTCCAGGATCGGGCGAAGAATCGGCTTCAATTCTGCATCGCATCTTACCCACCTCCGTCAGGCAAGCTTCTGCATAACCTTTCCTTCCGCTTCCACACCTCCCTGCGCATCCTTGCCGCAGTCCCAGCTACAGCACACAGGGATCACAGGGCTTGGGCGAGCCTTGCCAGCTGCTGCGCGATCTCGCAACCTCTGTCCGGCATTGCCTCGATCACGTGACTGGCTTGTTGTCTGGCACATCTAGTTTCCCGCAGGCCTCTACCGAGGAGAGCAGGCTGGCCTGACGGGAACGAAGGGCTTCCGCATGTGTGCTTAAACACATGTTGACGGCTGGGGATGCAACCAAATGCTCATGTAAGGCGCGCAGCGGCCTTGCCTCATCCATGTCCAGCCTGGATTTCGGGAAAGCGAAAGCTGAAACGTACCAACACACCGTGGGGACGTACCATGCCAGCCGCACCATTCGAAAGACAAGCGTGCTGCTTTCAACCAACCAGGAAGTACCTCCAGCAGCAGGCTGCTTTTGTTCTGCCATGCTCGGCATCTACTGATAATTCCAGGCTTTCCATCTGCGAGCTGATCAATCTGATGCAATGCAGTCGATCCAGCGCGCGCCTCTAACATGCTCGGGTCGTTCACGCAATTAAAGAAGATGATGCTGAAGACCTAAATGCGGCTTGCCTCCAGACCTCTGCTTCTAAAACGAAGGACAGCGACTTGAAACCAGGACGCCTGCAGCTTCGCAGGCCTCATAAGCGAATCCCATCATGTTGGCAAGAAACAGCTCCCTGCGTCACTTCTCAGCATGCGTGTCGCCAACTTTCATGCTCTGTTCATGCTGCACATGCTGCAGCATTTCTGCTTGTTCTCTGGCTCCAACTGTTGTGACGTGCAGCATTCTCTGGTTCCAGATTTTGAAGCTGCTTCTCTAAACCCTGTGGTGTGGAGCGCTCCGGAAGCTCTTCCTGTAAAATGCAGCAAACGTTGTGGTTCTTGTGCTCATACCGCCAAAACGTGCGCAATTTTTTCTAGGAGCCGTCCTAGCCAAGAAACAACGGTTCCACCAATGTTAGCAAACAGAAAGCACCTGACCTCACTCTGAGCTGACCAGCCGCAAAGTGAAACTCTGCCTTCACGATCCTTCATATACGTCTCCGTATGACGTTAGGGGCCAGGCCTTTACAAGTGTGCCTGCTGCCAGCTGCCAGAGTTGCACGTCACCCAGTGGAAGGGCCTGGAGCTGAGCAACGAAACTTGAAAGACTTTGACTCACGGATGGGTTCCTGAAACGCTTGCCACGTCAAAGCATTCGGCAAAAGGTCCTTTCTCCCACACAGCTCTGAAAGCTACCAGCAAACCTTCAGCTCGAAAAAGCTGCAGCCCTGCACGCCGGCATATGCCTTAGTCTTTTATCAATCGCAATGGTCCAGAGGCTGTCATACAACGCCCCTGAAAGCAAACGAAACTAAAACGCACCCCCGCTGCATTGCCAAGAGGCAGTGTGGTAGACCTGTCGAGGGGCAAGGAGCAAGGAGACCCCTCATTCGATGCCTTCTGCTCTTTAGCCAGGGGGGCCCGACCTAGCCTTGCAAATGTCGGTCTTGAAGCCTCTGGATTCCAAGCAGTTCCGGATCCAAGTAGGCCCATCCGGTTCCAACATCCATGGTCTCCAGAACCTGGCAAGGTGGAGCATGGCCAAAGGCTGACTCGATTCTCGAGAAATTGTCGTTAAGCTCGCATACCCCATGGCAGCGAGAGGCGGTATCAGCTTGATGTTCTGGTTGAGGTAGTAGGATGTCAAGCCCTTGTCGGCAGCTTTTTGGAACTCGTGGAACAAGCCCTGGCTGATGTCCTGCAGACAGACCGCGCTATGCTGAACTTTAGGAAGAGTACTCAGCCTGCCTAACTTGCATTCTGGGGCCCTGTACATCGTAGGGGTTTCGCAATGTACTTCCTGCAGGGCGCCGGTTCTACCAAAAATTAGTTTTCGGTGCCAAATCAGAACTTTTCTGGGTCAGCTTCAACAAACCGAGTGTTCCTGCCGCCTCCAACAACGCTTCAGCTGCGCTTTGTGTTTCTTCTCTTTTCTTCTTCTGCCCTGTCTCTCTTTCAACAGGCGTGAGGGCGAGCGGCCGCTGGGGACGCCCATCGGTTGGCTGAAAGCATGGTATTACGTACAATATAGACTACGATGACACTGGGGGCGTTGGACAAGGACAGTTCTAAACCGCAGAACTGCGCAGTACCTGAGAAATTTGATTCCCCCGGTTTGCTGCAGTGGGTGTGTGCTACGTGCTCGACACTTTTGCGCCGGACTTGCCTTCTGCCCTGTCTCGCTCTTACGACATGTTTGTACGGCAACCTGGCTTTGTTTGTCAACAACAACACGAAGACACCAAGCTTGCACTCTCTCTTCTTCTGCACGGCCAGAAGGGGTCGCGACTTAGCTCCCCCCTCTGGCGCGCGCGGAGAACTCTTTCTTTCACCGGGCTTTAGGGCCGGCCCCCGTGGGAGACGCCCGTTTGGTTGAAGGTATGCATGGTATTACAATGTATTGCATGCAATAGACTACAGTACAACTCGACACTCCGCAAGGGCTCAGGAATCAACAGCACAACAAACAGCAGTAGTGGTTGTGGTGCCCCAGGGTTTGCTGTGAGTTCGCCCTGTTGCGCCCCGGAGACTTTCAGCAACAGCTTGCTCGAGGAAGGGATGGCGGTAACTGAGGACCTGTGTCACATATGCTGAGCACAAACATTGGCTCAATTTCGCCCCGGTGTGATGCCTCAAACACAACAACCGCGTGAAGAACATCGTCTAACCTGATCGCATCCAGAGGCTCAGCAAACGCAGGCAGAGGTCGAGTGTGCAGTGTAATATGAGGCTCCGTAAGCCTGGTATACAAACAATAAGCAAGAGTATCAGTTACTTTTCTGCAGCAGGGCATGAGGGGCGGTTTAGCCCCCCCGGCTCCATGGGCGCCCCATCTGTTTATGAGGTTTAAAAGGAGCGTGAAACCATGGTTGACTTCCCCTGACAGAGTGTATTGGCCTATATAGGATCAGGGACATTAACCAGGTGTTTTCGGACATTCTACATGTGCCGGG
The DNA here is from genome assembly GCA_905221615.1 of Symbiodinium sp. CCMP2592. Taxonomy (NCBI): domain Eukaryota; class Dinophyceae; order Suessiales; family Symbiodiniaceae; genus Symbiodinium; species Symbiodinium sp. CCMP2592. The sequence continues at coordinate 255,037 of CAJNDT010006188.1, read as the reverse complement.
TGTACCATATGGCTGACAAGATGCAACATAAAAGAGCCTGAGTCCCCCGACAATGAATGATTCAGCACTGTATGGCATCATGGTCCCCCAAAGCAAGATAAACACCAGGCATAACATACGAGACATCATCCCGGGACCATTCTGCTTCGTTGACCGCTCCACGGTCGCAAGGTCGCGGTCGCATTCAGGGATGTTACTACCACCACAGCGCCACAGCACGGCAGAATCAGAGAAGACAAGTTGCGGTCCGAACCTGTTGCAGCGCTCATGCTTTTAAATGCGCCGAATAGCAACGAGGTGTTGTTTGACACATTGCCACGAGGGTAAGTTTTCTTCAGCGGCTGTGGCACCGTGGTTGCTGGTGTAGTGTCTGTTGTGCTTCGCCACAACTGTCGGGCTCAGTGGCTGCACCCGTGGAGAGTGCTGTAGCTGCTGTTTGTGTTGATGCGTCTGGCTGCGTGCTGGCCGGCATCTTGTTGCGTGCGAAGGTGTGGGTCTGAACCAGTGATGTATGCCGTCCCGACGGCTGCTGCCACAGGTGTAGCTGCTTGCTTCGGTCGTGGTGGTTGTTCTGGTTGCGAGTTGGTACCTGGTGGCAGCCCTCGCAGCGGTCTCGCGTCCACAAAAGGCGCGTTGGCGCTGGGGGCTGTCCCGCGTCGTGCGCTTGCTCCGAAGGTCGGTCGGGTTTGTGCTGTGGTCTTGCAGGTGCGGGGTAGTAGCTTCTGGGTCCCTGGTGTGAGGAGCTTGCCCCGCTGTTGGTGTTGGCAGGGTCTGGTCTGCTGTCTTCGGCTATACTTGGCAATGGTTGCTATCACGGTCCGCGTGGTTGGGCTTGGGGTGCAGTGTCGGGCTGGGTTCGCTTGTGCTGGGGCTTGGCGGATCGCCCGGACGTCAGCAGGGCACTCCGGGCTTAGACGCTGAATGCGGATTGTCCACTCACCATCCACATTGTGAAATAGAAGTTTGTCCCTCACTGTTAAGAGCATCGATTGATGCTCGAAGGACGACACTGGTGGTGCAGCCGGATAAATGACCAATGTTTTGGTGCACCAGTTGCCAACAGCACTGAGCTGGGTCATCGTGCTCTGCCTGGCTCCAGAGAGAGGCACATCCGGCGGCAAGTCGTCATACTCCGCCAGATCGGGTTGAGCATCAGCCCATTCTTGCATCGCGGGTGTGCGTCAGGGTGGCTGTAGTTGTTGGGGTCCGGGCTTCCCTCTGTGGTTGTAGATGGTGTGCGGGGGCGTCCGCTGCAAGTGGCTGGTCTGTGGAAAAGCTGGAAGGCTGTCCCCTGTGACTGTCGGAGTTGGTGTGGCAGGTGCATCGCCGGCCTCTCTGAGTGGTTGTGTCGGCTCCCCGGCCGCGCTGCGTGCTTCCATTGCCGTTGCTGCTGCTGCTGCTGCTGCCTGTGCTTGGTTGCGCGTCGTCTCTGCGGAGGCTGCTGCCAAGCATTTCACGCTCGCGTAGTTTGTTTGCTTCCTTTTGTCCCGGGTGGTGCTCTGTTTTGGACACATTGAGTTCCGTGTCCCTCACAGCGTTTACGGCCCCCCACCCACCCAGGCTCCTCCCGTGGCAGTTGTCGTGCGCTGGCTCGCCCATCCCGTGCTGAGGATTGGGGAAAATCCCTACAGCCCTTCCCATGTGTGCAGCTGCTGGCATCTTATGTTTGCAGACTAGCAAAAGCCAGCTGAGCTTTGCACTGCCTTTTCCATGTGTGTTGCTCCTCAGTTGCTTGGTTGTATAAATTTCGCTGACTTGAAACTCTGAGGCCCCGGCAGTCAGCACGAGGGCAAAAGCAAACTAGATCCAAAACAGGTTAAAATACCCAACATGTCTCGCCCCAACTGCTCTTGCTTGCACGCAGCCAAGGGGTCGGTCTCCCTCCCCTTGCGGACATGTGCGCACTGGGAAGTCTCTGGTGAAAAAGAACGTCCTCTGTTGAGACCAGGCGCCGGCTTGGACCGTCAAACCCCCCTGAACCCAACTGCTCTCTCTTTCTCTCATTCTCTCTCTCTCTTCTTCTCCCAGGCTTGGAAGACGAAATAAGATCCCCCCCTCTCTCTACGACTAGGGTGATCTCAAATCTCACATCTGCAAACCCGGTGGCAACCAACGCTCAGCATATCCGTGCCCCATGAACCGCGAAGCCCTACCAGGAAATTAATAACAATAAGAAGTAAAATAGCAGCACTAAATATTGACAGTACTGCAATCTAATAATCAACAACAGTGATGCAAGTATCAACAGGAAGGCGAAGAAGAAGATTGGCAACCGTAGGCATACTGGTGCCACCATGTGCCACCACTGCGGGCGGTGCTGCTTCGGTTGCTACCAGTGCCGTGACAACTCTCGCAGCTTGGGGGTTTCATGGCCCAGTCCAAGGCGTCGTAAGCACGGTTTTTTTTAGGGAAACCCCCACTTGCGACATCTTGCGACTAGATGAGCCCTCAATATGAGCTGCCACGCCAAATTCAACTTGAGGCCGCGCGTTGTAAAATGCTGGATTTTGTCCAAACATTAGCAACCAGTAACACCCGAGACTTGCCCGAAGCCCAAAGGACAGATCGCCTCGTACAACAACTCCAAAGCCACCGTTGACCCGGCCGAGTCGTACGTTGTCCCATCAAGAGGCACAATTTAAAGCCCACCCGGGTACGACCGCTGTTATCACAGCCGCCCTGACTGAGCCTGAAAAAAGCTTATGGGTTTAGGTGTCTGGGTTCAGGGTTCTGGGCCTGGGGGGTGGGTGTTTCTGGTCCAGCTTCTGGGCTTGGGCTTTCTTCGTTCAGGGTTTCTACACACCTGCACCCTCCCTCTCCCTGCCTCACTCAAAAGCTCCTGCATGCTACGCTGATGCTACGCACTTATTGCTTGTGCGCGGTTCTGTGTGGGTACGGACGGGGTGGTTATATTACATTACATTCCTAATGCTGGCATGGGCACTTGTCATCCAAATTTCCTGCACACGCACGTGGTTCACACGCAGGCGTAGGCCGGATGCAGTCACACCCACACCGCTTTGGTCTCCGACAAATGCACCTCAACTGACTCGACGTTGAAAGTGTTGTCAGAAGCTCTCTTGCTTCCCCGAAAGGATCCTTTCCAATCTTAGGTGCAGCTAAAGACAAGTCACGGATCAGATCTCGGCAAAGTGGTGGCATTGCCACCACGTCGCGTGGCAGACGCTGCTGATGCCTCGCTGCTCTCCTTCGAAACGGGCATGCGACGGCATTCGCCTGGGGAGCCTGGGCAAACTAGAACCTGCAACAAATTGGGGTGGGGCTGTGAAGGTTCGCTGCAAGCGCATCGTGAAATCGTGTTACTGCCCCTGCCTTGTGAGTCTCCGGTTGGATTGTGGCTGCCGGTGCTTGAGCACCTCCACAGGTTGGAGGCGTGATCGGACTGGCCAACACCGAAGAAACAAAACTTCAAATTCTTCGAAGGACAGAACTCTTCTTGCGCCGCGTAGGGCGCTGTAGTGGTGTAGTGGCATTTCTGTTGTAAATGCCTTTCGTTGCTGACGACATTCTCGACAACCATCTGTTGTCCATGATAGATAATACCCGAAACCCAAACTCCAAAAACATGACACATAACACGAAAGGGTCCTTGACATCTTGATGTTGGATATGTTCCTGTGTAGAGAATCCCATTTCCCGGTGGCGCATTGAGTGTTTTGGATCTCTGTGGATGTGTTGCTATGTTGCTGAATAGTGGTTCCTGGCTGCTGTGTAGTGGTTATGTCTTCGGCGCTCCCTTGCCATTGTAGTGCATAACATTGTTTGCAGCAACCGCGTCGTGTGAGCAGACTGTGCTCGACGAAGCGGGTTTGTTTTGAAAAAACTTGTCGACATGGAGTGTTTGAATCCATTGAGACTCCACCTGAATGTGGAAAACAGCGCCTGAAGCTAGCCTGTACATTGAAATTATGTGCCTGCGAGCGTTGCGGGTAAACGGTATTGCTCACACGAGCCCAAACCTCTGCAAATTATCCAGGCCTCAGGCGAGCATTACCTGGCTAGGTTGTTACATGTCCTAAATCCTGATGACATATACAATGCCCCAACCAAACATTATTTATAGATCCTACTGTTGAAAACCCATTCCATCATCGTCAATATCATCATCATCATCATCAGCAGCACCTGCACGTCAGTCTTTTGGTTAAAGTGTTTATTGGATTTGTGTCTGACAGAAGATACGACACCGAATATACCAGCCAATTGTTGAATGATTCAGGAACTGGACGCACGCGAGAAGGCACTTCCGCTACGCCAGATGGGGACCGCTCTTCTTTCCAAGTCGGCCTGAACTGCCGTAAGCCAAGACAGTAGCTGCAGATTGACGAGGCGGCCCGGCAAGCTCCCAGCGCATCGAACCGTTTCATGTTCCACCCAGCGACTGAAGGCATCCTTGCAGCTTGCTTGGCCATCACATAGATTAAAATAAACCACCTGTTACCTTTCGGACCAAGGAAAAATTTTTGGGTCAATTTAAGCTGAGTAGGGCCTTCACGTCAAGGCAAGGTGACACGGCCGTCGTTGAAGCTTCCGGGCTTGCATCCGAAAGTGGCTCACTGGGGATGCCTCGGCAAAGTGCAAACAAGCGAAGTCCAATGATGTCCAGCTTGCAGTGTGGTTTCATTCGTCCGGTTGCAGAGAGTCTTCTAAACACTTGCCAGAGGGCTGAAGGAGCTCGCAGCTCTGGTTACATCTTGCCGCGCAGTGTCCATCAATGCAAAAAATGTATTTCGTCTCGAGCAAGCACGCTTTCCGTCAGCAATGCCCAATACTACCCGTAACATTGAATCATTGCCCCTCCATTCTAAAACAACACTGCTCTCGTCCGACCACACATGGCAGTGAAGCATGCGCAAACCACGAGTGCCCAATACAACCTGGACCTGTCATTACTTTGCAAATTGTTGGCTATCCTTATGTTCAAACCTCGCCGGACGTGAAGCTCAATGGCCGCGGATCGCATTGCATCATGCTGCAAAGTAGCATTCTCTGGGACACGACGAACATGACATCCTATGATTCAATGCAGCGCGATGAAGCGCGCCTGGTCACAATACAACATCTCCAACGGCAACAGAAGCAGTTCCTGCGGCCCGGAAACAACGGTCACAAAAAAACAAAACGTGCTCAACAGCGGGTTTGCTCACCGTTCGGTGCTGTTGTCACAGGGCCTTCAGGCACTCAGCAGGCACGGTCCCAGCTAGTGCGAGAGGTTTCCAACATCCAAGCCTGGCGGGATACATGCGCGAGTGCAATGCCGGACAGAAAGTGACCACGGCCACTAGTCTCGGCACCCGGCCAAAGCTCCGACGCGACCAACGCCACACAAATTTGGCGCCACCTTTCGTTTTTGTGTTCACGCACACGCTTCTCAGCCAGCACACACGGTCCCAGTCAGGCCGTGCATGGTGATTTTGATTTTGTTTGCACCTTGACCGTCCAACGAGCCACTAGGTCATCGACACCGGCATGCTGCCAGGCGCAGCGCGTGAGACAGAGTCGGCGAACATATCGCTCAAGGGGGGTATTTCCCCCCATTTTTCAAGCACCTTTTACGTCCGCACAACGTGTCGCACCGTCGGTAAATACCTAGACGGTCACGGGATGCTAGCGAACCGGCAGCCGGCTCGGGGCACTTGCTATCGCGAGGTCCAACACGACACCCAACAGGAGCGCGTCTGGCACACCATGCAGCGGCGGCACCACCAGCACCACCAGCTCTGGTCTGCAGAGGCGCGAAAGGGTGGTGGGGCGCCTTGGACACGAACTCGTCGCTCCAGCGGCCCCGGACTTCTGCAGCGAGGACTACAAGTCGTTGAAGCCGTTCGCGGGTGTCAACTCCGGGTAGTGCGTTACTTGAAGTTGGCGTGCTGCGACAAGCGCGACTCCCGCCCGCGCGTCGGCACCGGAGACGGGGCGGCCAGCGCGAGTACGGTGGGAGACGAGGGTTGCGTCGCAGCACGAGCCTTCTTTTCGTAGGGAGGTAGCTCCATCGACATTCGCCGGTGCCGGCGAGTGGGAGCCACAGAAAGCTTGCTGCGAAGGAGCGCGCTGCGGCGAAGGACATCAGGGCGGACCGCCGGAAGGTGACACTGCGCAAGTGGTCGGACGAAGATGGCGGCCTCAGCACTCCAGCGGCTGCCGACTGCGTTTGCAAGGACGGTGAGCCTGCAGCCGCAAGACCTGCACAGCTTAACGATACTTTAACTAAGTGCGCTCCTTGACCTGTCCTTGGCTCGTTTTGAATCGAGCAGCAGCACGGCGCCAGTGCGATTTTACAGGGGACACCAGCATAGTGTCAACAGCCAGCTGGGCCGCGGCCTAAGGCGGCCATGGTGCCGCTCAGCCGCACCAGTCTCGCGGCAAATCCGTGGTTGGTCTCCACCAAATAGTGAGGCAGTGCACGGCACCGGCATCTGGTGGCAGTGAGCGGCAAGCGGTCTGGAAACTTCCGCTCGGAAACAACGGTTTGGAAACTTCCGTTCGGAAACAACGGTCTGGAAACTTCCGCTCGGAAACAAGGGTCTGGAAACTTCCGCTCGGAAACAAGGGTCTGGAAACTTCCGCTCGGAAACAACGGTCTGGAAACTTCCGCTCGGAAACAACGGTCCGGAAACTTCCGCTCGGAAACAACGGTTGTGAAACTTCTCTTATTAAGGCTTTGTTACGCCCTTATTAAGCCTTATTAAGCCCTTATTAAAGCCTTATTAAGCCCTGATTAAAGCCTTATTAAGCCCTTATTAAAGCCTTATTAAGGTTTTATGAGATCAGGGAATTCCCTGCTTCGGCTTTTCGGCACGAGGTTCATTGGTCGCACTGTCGCGAGATGCACTGGAAAGTGCAGCGACAAAATGCGCGAGTCGGGCTAAAGCCCTGGGTGGTGCGATTGTCCTCGTAGAGTGCGAGTTGCCACGGAGCACCCCCTCTGTGGAGGGGGGGAACGAAATGATGCAGATCTGTTGCCGGGACGCTGGCTCGGTCAGGTCGGGGGATCACTTTTTGATCTCCCCAAAACACGCGATTATGAGAGGAATCGCAGTAGGGTGGCCGTGCTAAGCGGCGTTATCCCTGCAGATGTGAGCATTGTTGTTATTGTAAGCTACTGCCAATGTTGTGCTGAGTCATCTTTTGGAGCTCTATAGCTTGCTAGTTTGGTTTTGCTGGCATTGCTCACACCAGAGGTGGTGGATACTATCCTTATTAACCACGAGGGAGTGGCAGACCGTCGGGAATCGCGACATGAAAAGTTGTGCCATTTGTCCCGCCTCAGGGGGGTCAGACCTGAGTGGTGTCTGCTACGCTTCGTGTATGCTGCGAGGGGAGATTCCCAGCGGAAGTAGTTTCCTTGTTGGCAACTTGTTGTTCACGTATTGTCGGTTCAAGTTTTGACCGGTTTGGTGGGGCGTAGTTCCTGCCAGGGTTTCTAGAAGACTTCCGACTTAGACGGGGAGTCCACGTTGGAAAGCCAGCCGCCCACATAGGCGCTGCCATCATCTGAAGCGCTAGCATCACTTGCCCCCGACCAAATGGCAAGCGGGGCATACGGCGATGCTTGTCTGAACTTCTGGTCAAAAAGAGAGAGGAGCAGAGCTGAGAGTGCCCGGATAAGCTTACCCGGACGTCCTGCAGTCAGGCAGGCCTTCTTCCAAGCCCAAAAGGGTTGGAGGAAAGGCTTGGTGAGGGGGCAGGCCGTTGTCGCCCACTGCAGCCTACCCAAAGCACTAGCGATCTGAGAAGCCGACATGACTTTACCGCTTTTAAGCTCTTCAAGAATGCCGGTGACAAGCAGGTGCTTGTCACGGGCCATCTGCACACAGGGTCCTTTTGGGTCAATGACAAAGCCAAGCCAAGTATTGACCTCAGCAAGCAGGGTTTTCTTCCAGCTCAGAGGAGTGCCGAGAGCAAGTAACAGCAAGCAAATTGCTGTTGCCAGCAGAGGGGAGTTCGATTTACGGAGTAGCCAGGCAAAGTCGTCGACAAAAACAAAACCCCAGTCGACCTCGGGAAACACAGCATATACAATCCTAAGAAGGATGGCAGCCATCCTTCCCCAGTAGAGCTGGGCACTGGCCATTCCATAGGTGCCTACGGTGTTGACCCACCATTCCTCACCAAGCTGGGCCACTTGGTAACGCCACTCTCGTAGGAGAATCTTGATTCTCCTGTGCGCCTTAGTCACATCAGCCTTGAGCAGGATCCAATCATCGTCAGAGCCCGGGAAGCACCAGGGTCGGCCGGAGCCGGCACTGGAGTCTGCCTTCTCCGCAGGACCGTCCTGTTCTCTGTTTACCGCACCAAGGGCGGTTTCAAGAGACCCCGAGGCAGCCGAGGTATCCTGCTCCTCAGGATCAGGGCCATCAAAGATGGAACGGATCTTGTCCGACTCATCAATTCCCGCCATGGGGCAGGGGCAGAGCTCTTCCTCTGCACACTGGCAGTGCGCTGCTGCTTCGGCGCGCGTGCATGGTCCAATGACCATGCCTCAACGAAGGTGGCCCGAATCTCCTCCCTAAAGGTGTCGGCGGAGGAGTAGTTCGCGTGGCCAGTGGGGAGTCTGCGCAGGACGATTGGTCGGAAGAGTGGGCAGGCTTCGGTGAACGTTGGCCGGGTGGGGCGAGCTGCACGAGCAGCGTGCGGCCCAACTTGCGAGTGCGCAAGCAACAGCTTTGGAAGCAGTCGGAGCCAGCGTGCTGCTTCAGCCCCCAAAGCCAACAGCCCCAGAGATCCTACAGCGGTCTTGGCAGCACCTAGTTCTAAAACTATACAGGCGCTGAGAGCTGCGCTGAGGCAAAGGGCCGTAGGCTTCGGTGTCAATCCAGGGGCCAGCTGGTCTCGTCAGGTGCTCACTGTGTGTGCAACTGGTTCAAGAAGTCGTCAGGTGCTCACTGTGGCTGCAGCTGGTGCAAGAAGTGGAACCCAACGGGGTCTTCGACGTGTTCTCTGTGGCTGCAGCCGGCAGAAGAAGAGACACATAAGGTCGCCAGGCGCTCCGGGAAAGCGATTGCATTGTGCGGAGGTGAAGAAAACGGCGAAGGCTTTGAAGGCTTGCATTGCATGCGGCCCGGTTTGCGACGACAGCAGTGCTCGAGAAGAAGTTCAAGTCCCAAAAAAAGCCTACAAACTTAAGCACGTTAGCTCTCTGCCTTCAACATGAAAAATTTGAGCATCTTGAGCGAAAATGGCTACGGGATGCTACGGGTGACCCTTGTCCTGGCATGTCCTGGCCATCCCATGCCATCCCATCAGCTTGTGTCGGCACTGACTACCAGACAGGTAGTGGACCCATTTGGGCGACTGGTAGTCAAGTCACTGGTAGTCATTTGAAGACTCGATTTCAGACCCACGTATTTACGCCACGCACCCCATTGCGGAAACGTACCAAAACTCAATGCCACAGATGCAACGTTCTGCAGTAAACGGCGCGATTATTTCAGACGGTCCCAAGTCGGAAAATTTGGGCATGCGGCACAACACAGGGTGTACTGCGGCTGTTCAATTTCTTGACTAGAAGACAGATCGCTGACAGATACGAGCCCCCCCTCTCCATCGCCCGCGCGCTGCACAACAAGCATTTATGAAACGTTTCTTTGTGGAATCTCGGGACATGATCCACCAGAAGTTCATGCACAGCACAGCAAGAAGAGTAATTGGGGCTTCTCTGCCTTGACATGTTCCACAGCCACACAGCCATCAAACCTAGCTTTTGCATGAAACAACTCTAAATCCAGAACCCATGAACATCAACTCACAACCCTTGAAACCAAAAACCCTAAACCCAGAGCCCTGAACTTAGAAACTTTCAAACCCAGATGCACAAAATCCAGAACCCTTTGAAATCAGAAACCCTAAACCGAAGCGCTAAACTCAGAACCCGTGGAACCCAAAACCCTGAACCCAGAAGCCCCAAACCCAGTACCCTTTGAAACCAGAAGCCCTAAACCGATGCGCGAAACCCAGAACCCCTGGAACCCGCTTTCACTCTCTGGTGGTCTGCGCTCCCTTCCTTTGCAGCCGCGCGCTCTTCCGCAGCCAGCCTGTTGTCCCTGCCCCTTACCGGCACGGCAAATGTTGACGGGGAGCTTTTACGTCTGAGCGACATCCTCGCCGACTCCTCGCCGACTCGCCTTCCCAACTTTCGCTCGCCAGCCGTGTGGTGTGACTGCGCTCTGCCTGCGCTGCCTGCCGCTCTTTGCTGTAAACTGTTGCCTTGGCTTTGAGCTTTGCACAGGGACTGAGCTGCTGTGGACGTGGATAAAACAAAAAACCTAAACCCAGAAGCCCTGAACCCAGAAACCTTGAAACCCAGAAGCCCCAAACCCAGAACCCTTTGAAACCAGAAGCCCTAAACCGATGCGCTAAACCCAGAACCCCTGGAACCCAAAACCCCAAAGCCCTGCAACCAGAAACTTTCAAACCCAAAAGCACTAAACCCAGAACCCATTGAAATTGGCTGTAAGTGCGCTGTGCACGGAAGCACCTGCGGCCGCGACACGTAGGGCCACGCAGAGCTCTGGTGTTTTCTAAGCGGTTATACTTAGACAAGCCGACAAGAGCACTGGGCACCGTTATCGCCAGACCTTCCTCGTCTCCAGCCCATGAACTATGCGGCTGCTGCAGGCTCGGCGAGGCTCGGACCCCCGGTGCAGTGGTGTGCAACAGCCACTGCTGAGGCACCACTCGGCCTTCAGCTCCGACAGCTTCGCGAGCGACCCGCACCCACGCACGCTCGAGGATCGGAGCTCGTCGGGCCAGCAGGCCGCTGCGGGCACATCCGCCGAGCGCATCAGCATGCGCGCCACGCTGTGCCAACGGTAGGGGGAGGCGCAAGCGCCGGCGCAGGGCAATCAGCATTTCGGGCGGCGCGCGCGTGCTGCCAGCATCAGCTGGGATGGTGCGGCGCCATTCTCCCGTGGGCCCCGGACTGTGGGCGCAGCAGTGCAAGGGCATCGGCGTGGAGGCCGGAGAGGAAGCGCTCGCGGTGGGACGTGTTCAGTACGCGACCTGCCAGTCTCTGCCAGCCTCGTCTCTGCCGGCTCGTCGGGTGCAGGCGCTGCGGGCGAGGCGCCTTCGAGCAGGATGGGCCAGTCGAGGCGCTCAGTCCAACCCTCGGCGTCCAGTGCTGCGCCTGCTGCTACAGTTGCCCTCAATGAAGGCGACGCTGCCCCGTCAGCAGTTGACAGCTCGCGCACGCACTGTGCCGCAGCATTAGGCGGACGCTGGCGCATGACTGGGAGAGCGTCGGCCCACGCAGCCCAGTAGGCAGCTGTCCGCACTCGCTTTGCGCAGCACAGCCCCACGCCCTCCAGGGATCGCGCTGCGTCCCAGCATGTCCCAGCCCCTTCGGCGTCAGGCTCAGCGCGGAGATGCTGCAACGTCGTCCGCCATATGGCATTGTCGTGCGCGGCAGCGTACAAGCTGGACTCGGACGGTGGAACTGTGCGTATCGCATGCTGCACCCGGGGCTCACGCAATACAGCAGGAAGAGCCACGCACATTGCAGGTCGGGCAGCTGCTGTAGCTCCTGCCGCGACGCGTGTTCTGCCTGCAGGCGCTCCTCCAAGCGGCGGCGCAGGAATGCAGAGCTGCCGATGGAGGGCCTCCGGCCACGCGGTAGACACGCGTGGTGCCATTGGCCGCGACAATGTCTGTGACGTCGTCGAGGGCAGCGCGGGAGCGAGGCGGGTGGTGACGAGGTACAAATCGCCCTGGGAAAGCTGCTAATTTTTTTTAAGCACCTTTTTCCGCCGGCCGGAAGGAGTCTCCTGGTTCCTCTGTCACTTAGGACCTACTGGGCCGAGGCGCAGGGCCTGCCGCGGACCTTCGCTAGGACCGCGAGGGCCAGCGGCTCCGGCCCTCTGGGGCGGCCAGCTGGAGGACTCCGTCGAGCGGCGGGCCTTCGCCGGCCTCCGGTTGCAGCGGTTGCAGCCAGGCGCCGCCCAAGGCCGTACTGGCGACTGCCTGCTGCACCGCAACTGCGAGCAGGCTCCACCAACGCCTGGCCCATCCCGCGTACCGGTATGATATCAGACGCACCAGGTCTTGCACAAAGCTGCGGGCCTGGGCATTCCAGCGGCCGCCCTGCGGCCGCCAGCCTCGGAGCCTAGCACGACGAGCGTCTGCGGCCCGCCGCGCGTAAGTTCCGGGTACGTGGCGTGCTTGCGGCGCTGCCAGGCGCCCGCTTGCGGTCCGGACTGGGAGCGCAGGAGCGCTTGGGAACTGGGAGGCATGTCGGGCAGAAGCGTGCGCTCGCGGAAGTGAGTGTGGAGTGTTCGCGTCGCGCGCATCTGCCATCCATGCGGCCAGTCTCCGGGCCCTGCGTCGTCAGCCGGGGGTGGGCGTGCCCCTTCCCAGAGGGCGAGCCATGTGGGGAAAAACTCACCCTCCGGAAGGCTTCCCTGTGCCTCGTGCATCGTGCTCTTTTTTGCGCCCCGTGCCGGCGCGACACTGTCTAAGGCAAACTTGCTCGGCTTACAGTAGGCAGAGGGTTGACGGGAAAGGGCGGTGGTATGGCAAGCTTGCTCAGAGTAGATACAAGCTGGGGTTTGGAGGGGGGCACAGCCCCCCATGAGATTTGCTCGTTAGCGATAACATAGAGTTCTGCAAGTGAATGAGCCGATGTGTCTCAAGACTTTTCGGCTCAGTTGAAGTTTGGTATCAGGGACATTGCCATAATGGCTCGCTCCGTGGTTGCCCTCGCTGGTCACTGTTTGGTGGCCGCGACTCTCGTTGAGAGTTGGCTCCCATGGTGGTCCTCGGGGAACCTCACCGAGCCGAGCTCTCCCCCATTGGGCGGACCGCCCCCAGGCGAACCGCTTAATGGACCCGCTTCTTCCGGAACTATGTCAGTGTGGTGGAGCGAATGGAGTTTCAAGGTCCTCTTCGGGTGGGCCAATGTGTCGGTGTTCTCCACCCCTGAGCAGTTGGGGACCTTGGGAACCGATGGAGGTTGGGCCTTGTACTTCTTGGACAAAGCCGGTGTTCTTTGCTTTGGACGTTTCTGGCCGATCGCTGGTTGGACTCAGGCGTACGCTACCGTCTCGATGGTCGGCCCTGGTGGATCCGCCCCGGTGGACACTGAGTACTACCAGAGACAGGTACGAGGTCGAGGTGCTGGGCGACGACCTCATGATTTGGTCCTTCGCTTTGATCAAGGCGCAATTCGTCTACAACCTGATTGGTCACAGCGAACCCGAGTCGACAGGCATGGGTTGTGGATCAAGCCCGGTCAAGTCCTGGGTGTCACCGCCCGCAGCCTGAGGGAGAAAGTTGAGAGAGCCCCGCAGATTCACCTTTGTCGCACGGAAGACTGCCAACAGGAAGGAGATCTCCACTGCAAGGCTTATGCGGCCATAGATGCTGATGCAGTCATTGATCTGGGGGCTTACGGACGTCTGAACAGCTGGCGAGTACTTGTTCTCTGCTGGCGAGGAGCTCGGGCACTTCGGCGAGGTCTTGGACGATGCTGGCGCTGCTGCTCTTGCCGAAGATCTACTGAGGCGCCACGCCAAATTCGAGACCATGGGGTGACTCGCCCTCTGGACCCTGATTCCGAATCGGAGGCCGAGGTCGTGTCCGACCCATGTGAAGCCGTGTTGGTAGGGCTGGAGCTCCAGGGGAAGCCTCGAGCCTTGGCTCCCGAGGGCTGTGAAGATAAGGCTGCAAGCGAGCCCACTCGATTGCTGGTTGATGACCTTCAGCTTTCTGACTTAGGGGGAAGAGAGTGTGCTCGCCTCTGCAACCATCACAGTCAGCTATACATGCTCTCTTGCCAAGGGAGGAAGTGCAGTGTTTTGTCCTGCTTTAATAAGACCTACGGAGCTCATAAGGGGACCCCCCTCTGCAAGAAGCATTTGTCAGAGAGCGGTCGCTCTCAGAGTCCGGCACCCCGGAGTTCGGTTCCCAAACCTGAGGAGTCCCTCCTCCATTCCATACGCAGGGCCCAATCTGCCGATGCCCAACGTGATACTGGATCCATCCGTGCTGTCCGTTTTTCTGACCAGGCCTCGCCTGGGCCTAGCCCCAAGAATGTAGGGATCGCCTCCGAGTACGAGCCTCCTTCAAAGAACGAGCGCCCCGCGCATCCCAAAGCTGGTGCGCCATTGCTTATTCGCATTCGCCCATTGTTTGGAACAGGAATGGCTACAAGCTGGTATCTGTTCCTTGGGGAAGTTGAGGGCATCGCTGAGGACAGCCGGCGTACCGAACGGGCAGCCGTGAAAATTCGCTCTCTGGGTTTAAGGCTCAGCCTACCGTGGCATTGCCTTGGCGATCCGCCCAGGACGGATTCTTCCAGTCGATATCCAAAAGCTTGGCTACAGGAGTTTCTCTACTCACCTCCTTCGGATCTGGAAGCTCGAGGCCTGTCAGTTCAAGCAGTGCAGCTGGCCGCTCACGCCTGGGATTGGCTGCAGGACTGGGACGGCAAAAGGGTCAAAGGGGAAGGTGAACCACCCTCTAGTCTCCGCCCAGAGGATCTGAGGCGACTTCTGACGGATCCGCAAATGGTCCTGCTCGGACATGATGAAGGTCGAGTCCTTACGGTCTCCGCTGCCTCGAAAGAAAGCGAGTTTGGAACACCACCTCGCCCCCCTACTGTCACTGTTTCGGAAGTCATCCCGAATGACGGGATAGATGAAGGTGTACCACCCGAAGTGGACCCTGTTTTGCTCCTGGAGTCCTTTAGGGACGCTAGGGCTTCGGGCACATCCGTCAGCGAGGCAATCACTTTGGTCGCCACCGCATTCGGGGTGAGCCCTGAAGTTGTGCAGTTGAGCGTGTTGGGGGTCGTTGACGCCCCAAAGTTTGAACCTGCTCCTGTGGAGGACCCCCTATCCTGGGCTAGAAGGTCCAGGTTGGAGGTCGGTCCGCCCCCCGCTTCCTCCTCCTCCTCTCCCCCCGGGACTTGCGCAAAGCTCAGGTTTGGTAGTCAGTCAGGGCAACGCTTCAGGGAACCAGCTCCTCAGCCTGGGGAGCACTCCCATTACGGTAACGAGCCAGCTTTTCCCTTCCGTCGCTGCAAGCCACGGGCAAGTGGGCCTTCAGGCCCTCGGGCAAGAAGGCGGTACCGCCCTCCCTGACTTAGGCTTAGGCCAGGGACTCCTCAGGAAGGCAGGCGCGGCCTTCGGAGAGCAGCTTGGTCCTGGTCCGACCACCTTAGCCACTGACCGGATTATCCACGCCATCGACGGGCTTCGGAAGGTCCAGGACGAAGATAAAACCGGGGCCAAAGGTCAAGTTAGCTCTTTGAAAGACGGGGAGAAGATGGATGTCTTTCTGGCCAGGGGTTGTGGACAACTGTCTGTTGAGCTTTGCAAAGGTGTCTACGGAAAGGAACTCTTCCATAGCATCAAACGGGCAGGCCTCCACGCCAAGCATGAGTTGGGCCTGATTAAGTGGCCCGTTCTCATCACCAACCGCGTCGCTCTCGCTGTGTCGGGCCTATGGTGGGGGGGGTACCGAATCGTTCACGCTGCAGGCTTCTGATTGTGTTACCGCACGGGTCGAGCAGCTGGAGAACTGGAGTCCTCCCACGGAACACAAAATTGAAGCTCGCTCAAAGCCCCCCAGCACGTTTCTTACGTGGCTGCGGCACGCTGAGAATGCTGTCAAAGTGTTTGGCAGTGCTTATGGGCTGGAGCACGTGCAAGAGCGTATGAAATTCCTTCAGGCTCTCCGGGAAGCCCACGAGGAGGACGAGAATGCTTTTCCTTTCACCTACTGCGTGCAGCTCTTCGAGGAAATGACCGCCGTCTGGTGTGAGGAAGTGCGTGAGAAACGCCGCATTCTCTGCTCGAGACTGGGGACCGAGAACCCGCGGCTTGAGGACCTCAAGCTGTTGGCTCTTTCCCCGGGAGCAGATGGGCTCCCGAACTTTCAGTTCCCCAGGGTGTGGGATCTGGGTGATCCACGAGGTTATTATCAGAGGGTTGTTCTCCCGAGACAGAAGAAGGCCATGGCCAGGCTTCTCAACAAGCAGCTCCACGAGCATGTCACCCGAGAGCGCAAACCTGACCACAGGAAGACCGCTGGACCCACTGATTCTGATGAAGGAAGCAAGGCCTACCCGGCTGGGAAGAGGCTCACCCCCACTGAAGTGAAGTCTGTGGCCCACGCCCCTCAGTGTTCCAAGACCAAGAAGCCTATTTGCTGGGACGCGGCGTGTCATATCGGATGCCAGCGCACTGCCTGCCCGCATGCTCATGAGCCCCTCCCACCACTTGCGAAGCTTGACTACACTGTCGCCATGCAAGTGCTGCGACGAGGTGGGCTGAGGAACGGCCCCAAGGTCAACCCCAACGAGGTTGATGGGAGGCTGTCTCAGCTGAGAGCGCAAGCGAAAGAAGAGCAGGCCGCAAAGATTGCTCCAGGTGACACCGCCCGAGGGAAAGCGAAAGCCAAGCCTAAGGCCAAGGACAAGGCTGGGTGGGCAGTTCCTGAGGATTACCAAGGCCCGGTCACCGCGATGGAGACCGAGTTAGGAGAACTGGCGCAGGGTCCGGACTATGGGTGGCACCAGAGTTTCTCGACCACAGCAGAACCGTCTTCGGTCCAAAGCACCGATGAAGAGGCCTCCCGACGCCGTGCTCTGTACGAGACAATCGTCTCGTCAGGAGTCCTCCTCCCGTTGAAGGGCTGCAGCGACCACTTGCACTCTCATGTGGCCGCCCATTTTTTGTGAACGGTGCAATGGCGCAGAAGCAGTTGGACCTCCCGACCATTTTGGCTCAGGCGGTTGATTACGGACACCCCCAGTTGGCTGAAGAGGCCCAGAGCTACTTGGAGTCTCTCGGAGGCAAGGCAGGTCTCCCACCCCCTCGACCAGAAGCTCAGTTTGAGGCCTTGACGTGGGATAACGAGGTTGGAAAAACCCAGCTAGTCTTTGAGGACCCTCGGTGGGAAGGCGTTCCGCCCTTGCCAGTGGTGGACGTACAGGACAAGCTCGAGCTTAATGACGGTTTGCTTGCCTTAATGACCCCGTCTTCAGGGACAGTTGAATCGAGGCAGTGCCTATGCCTGCATGTCGCTTTAGCTTACACGCATGATTTGCAGACCTGCCAAACCACTGCCGCCGAGTTGCGGAGAGAACTATGGGAGTCTAGTAGTCGAGCTTTCCAGCATCTGGGCGATGCCGGGACGTACATCAGCTCTGCCGAGGCCTTCGTGAGGCATAACGCCCACGACTGTATCTATCTGGATCACGAGAAAGATTTCCGAGTGCTCCAGCTTTTCGCCCCTTCCTTCATGAGGGGTAAGCGCTTATTGGTCCTTCGGCTCTCCCATAAGGGAGCGGTGGAGATAGACATGGTCAGCGGCGAAGGCCCGATCCTCAGCACCGGGGCAGTGGTGATTCATAGAGGGCATATGCGGACTATTTTAAGTAGTGCAGCAGTCCTCGAGCAACTGGTGAGTACCGCCCAAGACGGGGCCCGTGTGACCCGCGAGCTTGAGGCAACGGGTTGGGGAGCCTTTCTTGAAGCACAAGAGGCGGAAGGGGAAATCATCCCTTCTAAACCTCACCCCTGTTATCGCTGCCGTCGCCCGCAGACCCCGTGCAAGGCAGGGAACGAAGAGGATGACCTGGGCGACCCCGCTCGCCCTCCGCCGGAGGTGCTGGCTACCCCGAAAACAGGACAGGAGCACCCTGCCTTGGTCACGGTATCCGACATCGTCATCGAGGTCCCTGGCGCGCAGCGCTGCTTGTGTTTGCCCGATTTTGACGCAGACGCCTCTGCTATGCAAGGGTGGGTAGACTCCCACGCGGAGTCGCTATCCTCAGGATACCTAGTGTGGCTCGCGGAGGAGCAGCCCCCGTGCTGGTCTACTCTCCTCGAGCAGGTTAGGGTGCTGCTCACGCAGTCCCCGCACTGTTATGGCGTGGTGTTTCCGCCCCAGCCCTTTGGCTTGTTGCGTCACTTAACAGGGTGCCGTATGCGGCTCTTCGTGCAGCACTTGGCAGCCTCTTCGGTTTGGTGGGGTATCCCCGAAAACTCTTGGGAAGAGTTCCACCAACTGGCTACCGGGAGCGTCCCGTCGGCCGCTTCAGCACTTGACCTAGCCTCTCGTTGGTTGGGCCACCTCGCGGCCAAGGTAGCTGGCCCCCCTTCGGTAGGGGCCTGCCCCCTCCCACCCTCCCTGGGGGGGGGCGGGACTGTCCCAAAAATCGCAGAGGAAGCTAGCGAAGGACGTGTGGGAGGTGCCTCCTATACCAAAGCGGTTAGGTACCTTGAGCACTGCCAGGCACCTTTCTCGGTTGACAAGGCTATGGAAGCTGGCAGGTTGGGAGCGGAGTTGGTGATAGCAGCTGGCACGGTGCAGGAGGCGGTCGCTAAGCGCGGAGGATGGGGTGCCGAGCCGTAGGGAAGCTCCGCTCCGGAGGGAGGAAGCTAAGAACCATGGGTCGGTGTACGGCTACGAAGAGGAGCTCCTCCAGAAAGCTTGGAAGGATGCAGCTTACGGCGCAGCTCTGCTGGTGGACCCCGCTGAAGGAGAGGTCGAACAACTCTTCCGGGTCGCAGGCGTGGCCGAGAGCCCGCTAGGCCGAGTGCCCAAGCAAAACCCGGATAGGACTATCTCGTCGGAAGGCAGGCCCATCAACGACATGAGAAAGCAGAACGAGGCCGGCTCGAAGTACAACCACCCCCCTGCTCCCCAACCCAGGCATCACGCAGTTGCAAGGCAGTCTCTGTGGTGGAGGGCAAGGCACCCTGGCATCCCTCAGCGGTGCGCCAAACGCGACGTGCCACGCGCCTTCAAGTGGCATTTTCTTCGCCCTCAGGATGTCCCAGAATTTGCCGTCCGTCTGGCAGGTTTGATCATACTCAGCCTAGCGATGCCATTCGGATGGGTGGGCTCCCCTGGGGAATTTGTGGCCTGGAGCGCCGCCGCAAAGGCGCATCATGGGTCGTTCCGCCCTGAGGACCCTCGCTTCAACGACGTCGTACCGTATGAGTCGAAGTGGTTGATGGACGACGGAGTGGTTGTGGAACCTCTAGTCGGCACTCGAGTCTTTGACTCGTTGGCGGTGCTCGATGAAACCATGAAGTTGGTCTGGGGCCCCGAAGGGGTAAATGTGGAAAAGATGGCCGAGGAAGGGGAGCCTTCAGCGACCCAACTGTTATGGGGACTCCACATGGACTTTGAACAACATCAGGTGCGGCTTCCAGAGCCTAAGAGAATGAAAGCTAAGTACCTGCTGGGGGAGCCGGCTTTACAAAGAGGGTGCAGGGAGGTCCCACTTGGCCTGCTTCAGGAGGTCATCGGGTGCGCCCAATACTGGACAGTTGCTTGCCCTGCCCTCACCCCGCATCTCCCTTCTTTGTACTGCCTCCTCAAAAGGAACCTCCAAGGCCAAGGTCGAAAAGAAGTCAAAGGAAAGGCTCAAACTCTTCTCAGGGTCGAGGCTAGTGACCCTCAGGAGGAATCCCTTAGATGGGAAAACTTTTTTGGGATGCTCTGGATTTCATTCGGCTCCAATTGGAGGCCCCGTTGCAGTCTAGCTTCACCTCAGTGTTCGAAAAGCTACTGCCTATCCGCGAGAGGCTCGCTCTCCCAGGTGCTACCGCCCGAACGCGGATCACAGGAGGTGACGCCACTCTTGATAGGATCGGGGCAGTTGATTGGGGGGCCAAGGTCTTCCATGCATCCACGGTGGACAGGTTCCAGGACGCTTTGCGAGCGGTAGCCTCAGCGGAAGACGAGGCCGATATTATTTCCATTATGGAACTGCTCGCTTTCGTTGTTCTCGCCTGCCATCGAAAGCAAAACTGGGATGGGGAGATTGTCCTGTATGTGACGGATAACTCCAATGTTCGAAGTTGGCTCTACAAGCGTCGCCCGGGTAATAGGGTTGCTAGCCTGCTCATCAGGCTGGTCCAGCGTTTGGAGTGTGAGCACAACTTCACAGTCCATCCCATTTACATCCGCACCTATCGGAACCAACTTGCGGACTGGCTGAGTCGGGAAGACTTGGGAGTGGTTCGGGAACAGCTTAGGGCAGACGGTTGGGAAGAGACTCCAGGGGAAATTCATTGGGAGGAGTTCCTCCAGGACGCGAAGCGTTCCGCTCTGGCTTTGCCTCTTGGTTTCGACCCAAGTGCGCAGAGGGCCCGCCAGCTCACCCACACTCCTGATTCCCCCAAACCCTCGTTGAAACATGTTTGCCTTCGCGAGTCCTGGGAGGTATGGCATGTGGACGATTTCCCGGAGCTCACTAGCTGCGCAATTGCTCTCCGGCTTTTTCGCGCCTGGGAAAAGGGGAGTCACGGCAATGCCTGGTTCACCTTCTCCCAGGACCCTCAAGGCAAGGAGAGAGCTCGTTTCTGGGCTCAATTGAAGTCAAGCCAGAATCGCCTCGGCAAGCTCGTTGTCGACTGCCCAAGGCAGATGGATACCTCTCAGCTGGAGTCGGGCATACGAGAGATTCTTCCACATCTTAGGTTGATCTCGTATGTAATGCAACTTATTCCCCTGGACCCAGAGGCCCAGGCCGCTACTGTGCATTTGGGAGGGGTTGCCTGGACATGCTTTTGGCTATATTTTATCGTCAGACTCCGAAGAAAAATCGTCGGGGCTGGCAAAATATCGTCGGGACATCAAAGCAACCCAAAATATAGTCGGGAATGCATTTCTGGCCAAAATATCGTCGGGACTCCGGAAATATCGTCGGGACTTCGGAAATATCGCCGGGACTTCGGAAATATCGTCGGGACTCCGGAAATATAGTCGGGAATCCAGAAATATCGTCGGGATCCTGGAAAATATCGTCGGGACCCTCGGGACCTGCAAAAATATAGTCGGGAATCCAGAAATATCGTCGGGATCCTGGAAAATATCGTCGGGACCCTCGGGAAAAAAATAGTCCGAGCCCCGGAAAACTCGTCGCCCCACCGAGAGCCGGCCACCGAGAGCCGTTTAGGAAGCCCCACCGAGAGCCCACCGAGAGCCGTAGGAAGCCCCACCGAGAGCCGTATAGGAAGCCACCGAGAGCCAAGCGAGCCCCACCGAGAGAATACCGAGAGCCGTAGGAAGCCCCACCGAGAGCCGTAGGAAGCCCCACCGAGAGCCAAGCAAGCCCCACCGAGAGCCGTAGGAAGCCTCACCGAGAGCCGTAGGAAGCCCCACCGAGAGCCAAGCAAGCCCCACCGAGAGCCGTAGGAAGCCCCACCGAGAGCTTGGTCGGTCGGTTGGTCGATTTGATTGTTTTGGCAGTTTTGCTTGGTTGGTTGGCCGATTGTGCACCTTGCATGTTTCACCCTTGTTTCGCCCTTGTTGCTTGCTTGGCTTGGTCGGTTGGTCGGTTGGCCGTTTGTGCACCTTGCTTGTTTCACTCTTGTGTCACCATGGTTGCTTGGCTTGGTCGATTGGTCGATTTGATTGTTTTAGCATGGTTGCTCGCTTGACTTGGTTGGTTGGCCGATTGTGCACCTTGCATGTTTCACCCTTGTTTCGCACTTGTTGCTTGCTTGGCTTGGTCGGTTGGTCGTTTGGTCGATTTGCAGGTAAAAAAATGGTTGCTCGCTTGCCTTGGCTGGTGGGCCGGTTGGGCACCTTGCTTGTTTCTCCTTGGTTGTTTGCTTGGATTGCATGGTTCTGTCACTTGGGTACCTTGGTCGTTTGACCCTTCAGCATGGTTGCTTGCTGCAGCGATTTCAATCACTCAAGGGATCCCTGAATAGATTGACCTGCCACCATGCGAAGAGGCTTTCTGCTCGGTCCGAGTGCCGGCGGATCTGCAGGCGGTCGATCGTCCTCCGACAACGGTCCGAGTGGGGTTCGCTCGAGCTCCGACAGAGGGCCAAACGCCGAATCGTCCGCAGGCGGTCGAACATCCTCGAGGAGCCCTCGTGGGGATCGCTCGAGTGGATCGTCTCAGGTCGGCCGGCCCAGCAAAGAGGAAGGCATATCAGAGGAGTTCAAGGAGCGAGCCAAGCAGCAGCTACGCCGCATGCAAGCACTCGGACTGGATGTGTTCGTTTCGGATTCTGGCGAGATCTTCTCTCAAGAGGACTTGAAGCAGCTTCTTGGAATCAAGTAGGGGAAGTGATTGAATGCTTGAGGGAACGGAAAAACGCGATCGCTTGGGTGCAAGCATGCTTGTCTAAAGACTGATTTCGTGCTTGCTTGCCCGAAGGCACTCATCCCGTTCGAATGCTCCAAGCTGCATTGTCGTAATCGATCTAGAGTCTAGAGTCTGCCTCGGCAGCCTAGATCAAAGAACGCTTTCCTCAAAACATACTTCATCCGATAACTGAACCCTTAAAGACCTTGACGCCCTACAACCCAAAACCTTTAATTCTACCAAGCCACAGCCATTGTTGCCATCGAGAACTTCGGCCCTGAGATCCTTTTCCAGGACTGCATCCGATTCTCGCAATATCTGTCTTGAATCTCTTGCTGTCTCGCAGGACCTTTGGATGATTGGTGATTGGATTTGGATGATTGGTGGCTGGACTCCTGAGGACTGCATGCCGGTTCACGTTCGTCTGGAAAAGCTTCCACAGGCGTTGTAGCCTCTGAGCCCGTCGATTCTGACACCCTTTCTTGCAATCCAGTTTGCTTTTTGGAACCACCTCATTGCGCAGCTTTTTTCAGCTCGATCGATGACTGCATGTGATGGTCACATAGGTCACATGGAGAAACACATAACATAATTTTGATCGCGATGCCGCTGCCGCCGCCACCTCTGCCATTTATGGTCCGCGCTTTGCCGAACCCAACGACGCCGCTCCCTCCTGAGACTCTGTCTGTCTCTCTCTCTCTCTCTCTCTCTCTTTGCTTTGCTCGGGGTCTGAGGCGGGTGCAGTCCACTCTCTCTCTCTCTCTCTCTCTCTCTCTCTCTCTCTCTCTCTCTCTCTCTCTATCTCTCTCTCTTGGTTTCTCTCTCTCGAGGCCGTTGCCGGACCACTTAGCGTTCCCACCGCGGCAGCAGCCGTTAATTATCGGCACCACGCACAACCAGCCGGCCATGCATCTCGGCTTTATTCAGGGTTCATGCTTTATTCCCTCGTGCAGCTAGTCGCTTGCTCTCTCACTCACTCACTCACTCATTGAGGCTTTGCAACCCCAGATGGTTGAACCCTGCAGTTACTCCTTCCCTGCGACTCGGCTGGAACATCAGTAGCCTCATGCCCTTATAAGGTAAAAAGAAAAGGGAAACCCAGCATGAATCATCCTAAATCCATGTTCCAAGGCAAAGGGACCGCACGCCGCTGTTGAACTTAAGCATGATGCAGATGCCCACGACGCGCCCCGGCAAGTTTAGGGTTTAGGCTTTAGGGTTCAGGGTTTAGGTCTTGCGAGCACTAATCAAGCCTGTGGAAAAAGGTCTTAGGAATGGGCTTCAGGTTTATAGGGTGTGTTTTTGGCACGCCCAGGCAGGGGCTCTACTTCAACGTCAACACGACGCCTTCATTGTAGCTCGGCAACATTCCGCAACCCCTTAAGCCTAGCTTAAACCCTAAACGGAACCCCTAGGCTGCTCCGCGGGCCTCCCATGGGCCGATTCGGCATGCAGCTGCCGCTGAGCCCGGCACGCGTGCACACGCAACTGGGCTAATCCTCTCTCTCTCTCTCTCTATCTCTCTCTCTCTCTCTCTCTCTCTCTCTCTCTCTCTCTCTCTCTCTTTCTGATTGTTCGCTTGGTCGGCCGGTCGTTGTGCTTGGTCTGTTGTGCTTGAAGGCTTGCAGTGCTTGTTGGCTTGGTCGGTCGGTCGGTCGGTTGTGCTTAATTGGTCTTCACGGACAGGTCATCGCTGCCTTCCTCTGCCGCGGAGCCCGGGCCTGGGTCTCCTTTCAATCCTCCTTGGGCAGACGACGAAGTACAGATGAGCGAGGGTGAAAGCTTACCTCCTTACGAGGAGGTAACCAGTTGGCTGCACCCGCCGAGAAAGTACCGTAAAAGGTGCGCGGCATGCTGCTGCGACGATAGTGATGATGATGACTGAATCTGAAGAGTCAACCATCCTTTTTGTATTGTAGAAAAATAGACACAAAACCCTAGCTATACCTGTATGGTGGGACATCATCTTCGTTGCAGACGCGGGCAATCTTCTGCGATCAGGCTTGGCAAAAGGGGCTTGCTTATGCGTTGCATCGCTTTGCATAAGCTGCTGGAACTTGCATTTTGGCACTGTCTCTCGATCGTTTTTTCCTGCAGGACCTGCGGACACCCGGAGCTGGAGGCCAGTTCTGAAGCATTTTGGCAATCTGTGTCGAGTCCTGCATGGGCTGCATGGGCGGTTCCTGCTTGTTCCTCTGATGCTCCGCTTGCAAGCTTCCTGCTCGAAGGATCGATTCTTAAGTCGCTGCAAGAAGCAAAGCTACAGAAAGTGGACCGTGTGTTTCCCAACTCCCAACAATTGCCCGGGGATCTCATAATAAGCCACGCCATGGCAGTGTGCAACAAACTCCTCGCGTGGAAGGTGGATGGGTCCATTGGACTGCACTTTTCCTGTGATGAGGGTTTGGTATTCAAAGCCGGCTGGTATCACCGCGACTGGTGTCCGACACTTGGGTCGATCCAGGAGGAAGAGATTGCTGGTGTGTCATCTTTCGCCTGCTTTGAACTTCGCACCACGAAGCTTCACTTGGACACGCCCGTGTCAGTGAGGCATGCCAGGTATATACACAAAAGGCAGATGCTGCGGGACCAAGATGTCGATGTCAGCTGGAAGAAGATTCGAAGGACCGACATTGAAGTGCCGATGTTCCGGGGCCACATGGATCTGCAAATCCGAAGCTGATTGAGGCGTCGATGTTCCGGCCCCATGCTTTGACCTTCAGGTCAAAGCGTCGAAATTGGAACACGTTTCGATGGGAATGTGTTCTCTGTACAGTTCCCTGCAATAGTCAGGAGCAATACTCAGAACAGATGTGTGTCCTAGCACAAAGATTGTGCCAGAGTTCATAAGCATAATTAACCCTTGAACGCCAATTTGCCCCTGCCAGGGCTTTGATCTCGTCGACAGCTTGTGTGGAGCGTGGCCATGGGCAAACGCAAGACACTGGCAGGCGGGGATTGTTGCCGCAACACGGCTGTTTGGGTCTGCATGTGACTGCCGCTATACCATCTTTGCAATGCACTTTGCCATATCTGGCCCTATAGCTGATTGCCTTCGTGGCATATAGGCTGCATGCTTGATCATGTCGTGTGCACATCCTATCTAAATCGGCCCTGGTATCCAGGGCGGATAAAAAATACCCAATAGCTAGGCAGAGCCGTTGTAAACCAGTATCCAAACTACAAACCTTCATGTGTATGCATGCAGGCTTTGCCCTAGGCAAGTCTGGGCACGTGTCCGGATTTTGAGCCATGCCTCGCATCAAAGATTTGGTTTTGGAAAAGGAGCAGGTGATGGAGTTGCTCCAGGATGGGATCCATGCATTCGTCCATGCTTCCGCTGGAAATAGAATTGTTCATACTTCCCACGCATTATCCTGTAGCTACCTGTGTAGGAGGTATCCTGTCCTTTCGACACCACGGATCTCCTCCGCGGAGATCCGGCTCAGCTGTTTCATCGAGCCGGCAACGCTGCAAAAATCACGCGGGAGATGCAAGTGGAATCTAAGAGGCACTTGAGTCTCACGGAGGGGGTGCTTGCTTGAGGTAGGTAGCTAGAGCTTGTTGTCGGTTGGCCAGTTGTGCTTGCTTGAGGTAGGTCGGTTGTGCTTGCATGGAGGTAGGTAGCTAGAGCTTGTTGTCGGTTGGCCAGTTGTGCTTGCTTGAGGTAGGCTTGGGATACCGCACCCAGCTGCAAGGAGTCGTACTGGATTCTGATGCCACTGATCCGAAAATACCCGGCGGCGACCTGGTCTGTGGAGACGCGGTCTGTCTTCAAAGAGCCATGAATGTCTGCTGTCGCGGGTCTGCTGTGACCATGCACTGCCCGTTGTGTCTTCATTCATGTGAGGTTGCAGTCGATCCTGGAAGAAGTGTTCAAAAGGGATGGCCCGAAGCACGTGGAATTGAATCAGAAAATGATGGAGGTGCTCGCCTTCGACGTTAAAGCTCTCTTTGCCGAACTGAGGAAGACTCGCCGGGTCTGGAAGTACGAAGCTAAGAGGCAATCAAAGGAATGGCCGGCTTCTGCGATGTCCGTAAATCCGAAGCTCTTCGAGATGATCGCCGCCATGCGGACGCAGGAATCCAAGGAAAACTTGGAAGACGACGACGACGAGTTGCTCTTCTTCAAAGAGGATGGATCAGTGGAATGCAGGGATCCAAAATCGCCCCCGGACGATTTCTTACTCTTCTTCAACGAAGATGGATCTACGGTGCGCCGGGAGCTTTTCAAAAACGAGACTCTCAGTTGCAAGCTGAACTCATAATGGCTACGTTGCCTTTGTTGACTGTCACTTCGTGTGTCTGTCCACTCGGGTCACTGCAGGCCAAGTGCTGACCCCGAAAAGGCATCCTCGTCGTCAGCGCAACCCAGGCCTCTAGTGCATACAGGTGATTTCGATGAACATGGCGGCAGTCATTTGGCATCTTCAATTAACCGTATATACCTCAGGAACCCTGAATCCCTAAAACCTCGAGACGACCCTAAACCCTAAATAACCCAGCTTCCGAAGGCCGGAGATCATGCAGCCGTCCACGGCATCATCGTCACAGAGCAGGCACATAGCAGGTTTGACAAGTTGGACTTGGCATGGGTTGTGCTCCGGGCAGGTCCGCCGTGCCGGGGGAGATCACGGTGCAATCCCTTAGGCAGGCATGGAATCCGACCGTGTGGCTTCTTATGTTGAGTGCCTTGTGCAGGAACAATATCCTCTCGTCGCTATCGGGCAAAACACTGGAAATTCTTGAAAGTGAGGATGAGGATGCTCCTGTTTCTCTGCTGCTTCTGGCTATAACATCCTGTTTCCTTGGATGCCTCGATCGCATGTCAGGCTAGCAGTGCTGATGCCCGCGGACCTGCTACGAAACGCAAGTCTGACGTGTCCGGTGAAGTCTCCTACACCCCAGAGCCTGAGTACTTGGAGGCACTTCAGCCGCATCATACATTTTCCTCTATACTTTCTTGAAATGCCTGCATGCTGCCAGGAGATGCGCCAGGGCATGGATGCAGAAGCCCCCGAACCCGTGCTTCCGCTTAACCAGCGACGGCTAGCCGCACGCAAGAAGGCGGCGGCCAAAAAGGCGGCTTCCAGGCCGACTGCGGATGACGGCCCGCATTACCTGATAAAGCCTCACAAGAGACATGGCAAAACTATGTTTGCGTTGGTGAAGAGGGTCAAAGACTCGGAGAACAAGTCGATCGACAAGCAGCTGGTGCAGTGCCGCGACAGGGATGTTGTGGAGGTCGCCATGGGTCAGCTGCGGAAGAAAGAAATCACGGAGGAGGAGGCCGTCCAGACTGTGAACAAGCACAAGCTTGAAGCTCCCTGAGCCGGCCCTGGAATCCAGGGCCGGCTCCTTGTATTATTATCATGGATGGAAACAGCTCCCGGACGGGAACCGCTGTGTATTATGATGGGTGGAAACTGCTAAGCTCGGCCCCTTTTCAGGGAAGCCGACGTGCCTCATGAGCCCGGCCCCTTTTCAGGGAAGCCGACGTAAAGCATGAGAAAAGGCACATTGCATGTGAACCAAATAAATCTGCAGGCATGCTTCCACTCCATGCTTTCCATGTGCGAGACAGGACAAACTTCGTTGCTGTTTTGTAGGCCGTGCCCTCGATGATGATTTGGAGCAGCGGCTGGGATGCCGAAGACAATCCGCTCTGTGCCCCGGGCTATGCCATGCTTCATGTTTCTTGATTCACATATAATACTTGCTGAACTCTCCATCATCGCAGTGGATCAAAGGCTTAATTAGAATCATGTCCCAAAGAATCACAGCCTCCAAGGAAACTGTGCACATGCATGACCATTATGCCAACCCGCCAAAAGATGTTTAGATAGAAGCATGTGTTCAAGATCATTGTCGTGGACTGATGAGTTGTTTTCACTTTGCACCGATCACAGCTGCCTTGATGGCTGGCCCTGCTGAGCTCAACTATACACCTGATCTTGTGGCCGTGGAACATCTTATGAAACGCTTGGATGTGGCACGACTGAGAGAGCTCCATGGTCTGGTGTCCTTGGGAGTTCCTTGGGCTTCGCGGATGCACAAAAAACGCCTCTTCTCTCCGATTCTTCTCTCCTCTTTCTGCTCCGGCCTCTCCACAGATTTCATCCAGGTTTTGGTTGAGATGGTAATGATGTGCTTCGTGGTCCAGCTGGAAGGCTGCCTATATCTTTGCGAGGCTTATAACCCTGGAATGCCAATGTGTCTGTCAATCTTTTTTTCACATATGCAACTTTTCCCGCTACCTGATGTTGCAGGACTTGCCCACCGGGCATCTGCAAATGACGGAGTTCTTTGCAGGAGTTGCTGTGCTCGCTGGGGCATGGAGACGGGAAGGCTACAATGCCAAAGCCATTGATGTTGAACGATTCTCGGGTTGCACGACTTCCTCTGCATAGCCATGTATAATTGCATGTCCTGTGTAACGCCGCTCCTAAGGCTCCTTGATGCACGACCTTCTCTCGCCTCCAGGCGTGGTGCTCGCCTTCATGACAGTGCTGCTCATGGAACCAGGATCCTTGGTGCATTGTGGCACTGTCTGCACGTCCTTCTGCTGGCCGAATTCCGGAACTCATCGCCGCAGCGCCTTTTTCCCACAAGGAAATTCTCAATATCCCTATGTTCAACAGGGGTCTGCCTTGGCCAGCATCACAGCGGCCATCCTTTTGCTGCACTGGGCCCGGGGAGGAGTCTTCTCGCTGGAGAATCCTTTCAACTCCAAGCTGGAGGTTCACTGGGACCTTCAATATCTCATGAAGTGGTTCATTGCCAGGGAGCAAGAAGGCCATGTCAAAGCTCAACTTCTCAGGCATAGCGTTTCCTTGGCAACCTTTGCGGCTCACAGTTTGAAACCAATTTGGATTTACTCGAACGAAGACATGTCCGATGCCTTCGAGACTTCCAGTGCTCCCGGCTCCGAAGCTCGCTCCTGCAACAAGTACGGTCCTGTCATGCAAAAGCTGCTTGTCCTGAGCTGTGCAAGTATCGAACCACCATACACTACTTCCAGGATTCCAGTAAAGCTGGCTTCCCACTTTGAATGCAGTTGATTCTATCTTCTCCTGCACCTAGGTACGTGAACTCCCAAGGCACCCGCAAAACATGTGGGGGGCCTGGTCTCAAGGCTTCGCAAGCTTACCCGGAAAGGCTGCCTCTTCGAGAGTTGCATGCGTGTTTCGTGATGCAAAAGGGCCGCACTTTAGACATGCTCAAGTCCCTGTCAGGTTTGGTACAACCATATGCGAATGGTGGCTGCGGAATCGCAAGCAGCTTCGGTCAGATGGGACCCGTACGCCTTGTTTCATGCATGTGGTCTTCACTTTTTTGGTCATGCATGTGATACACGCAGGATGGAACGCAAAATGAGGGGTCTCCGGGCCAGTGGAGACAAATCCATGGCGGATCTTCATGCCGCTCAGTGGAGCCACATGACCTCTCTGCAATGTTTACTTAGTGAAAAAAATCCTAGGCATCGCTGCTGGACTACGCCCGGGCCAACGATCGCGATTTCATGGGAATTGGTTCCACTCTGTGCTGGCTGAGAAAGGGTCTTTGGAAGCGACAGTGATCCAGGCACTCAGGATGCTAAAGGAGAAAACCAATTACCGCATTGCTCCGTTGCTGTCTTGCGCAGTTGTCGTCGGTTGGTCCGCTGTGCTTGTCGATAACCCTAAACCTCCCAATCTACTGCATGGCCTCGGGTGGAGTTGCTCCCTTGGCTATTGGTGGAGGTGCTCCCCCTGTATCCATCGTCCATCTATATATATATATATATACATGAACCCAACCAAACAGTCAGCTCCCCTATAATTAATTGCCCAATAGGAGAACTGTCCTGGAATCCAGGACTCAAATTTCTATAGTGTAAACTGTCCTTGAATCCAGGACCAAACTCCTAGGTACAACAACCCGACCCGACCTTGTCAGGATGTCTAATATGTGACATATGTAGGTCATGCCGGCCGGAAGACACCCTTCACTGACACGGGACCACCCCGTGACCAACCCGGAGCACCCGTGACCAACCCGTGACCGCCCGTGACCTGGAAATATCGTCAGACCCGTGACCTCGACTAAATACATATAGCGCCAGGAGGACAGTACCCGTGACCAACCCGTGACCACCCGTGACCGGCCGTGACCGGCCGTGGCTGAGGACGGACCACCACCCGCGACCTCATACCAATTATGGCCGCCGCCACCGCCACCTCCCACCGAGAGCCGTATAGGAAGCCCCACCGAGAGCCAAACAAGCCCCCGAGAGCCAAGCAAGCCCCACCGAGAGCCGTGTAGGAAGCCCCACCGAGAGCCAAGCCCCACCGAGAGCCGTATAGGAAGCCCCACCGCCACCTCAATGCCACCATGGCACCGACATGAATCCGATGCATATGCAACGATTGCACTCTGAACTGTTGCAGCAAAGGCTTAAGTGTAGCCCTGCACTGCCACGTGCCTCTTTCTAGAGCTGTCATGGCAGATGTGAAGATTGAACTCTTGGAAGGCTTGCTCCGTGAGGACAAAGGAGCAACAAATCCGCGGCAGTTCGGACGCACGCTGGCTTCGGCATGCACCGCCGGACTGGCTGATGGCAATGTGGCGCCGGGTGAAGCTGGCCGGCTTCCGGAAACTCAGCTTCAGGACACTCAGTTGACTCTGGGAACCTGCGGTTCCGACTTTCCCAGCGACGATGACTTGATCAAGGCCTTACGCTTATTCGCCAGATTCGTGAATAAGATATGCACATCTGTTAGAACCCATGCATCCTGTCCACTTTGGGGTCTGCCCAAAGGCCTTGGAAGCAGAGATCGACCAGCTGACTAATCAGGACCTGCACTCTCTCATCTCATGTAGATAGTTTCCTGGATGCACTGTCAAATTAGATCCCAGGAAATGACCGGGGAGGTGCCCTTGCTGCTGGAAGAGCTGGAAGCCCAGAAGAAGGGCTTGCAGTCGAAAGAATGCGAGGCCAGAAAAGTTGAAGATAACCTCCATGTGCATGTTGTTCAATGTGTCTCCGCCTGATCAACCTGCAGGTGCCTGTGTCAGAGGCCGAGACACTGAACCCGGATGACTTCAAGGAGGCAGTCTATCAGGGGTTGGAAGAAGCAGTTAGAAGTTGGCGATCGCAAGAAGAGCTCGCAAGAGCAAAGGCCGAGCCAACAAAGCAGGCCGTCGTCCTGCTTCCAAGTCAGGATGCTTGCTGTTTGTGTGCATGCTGCTCCGCTTCGTTGTGCTCTCGACGCAGGCCCAGCTTCAAGAAGAACAAACGAACAAGCTGGAGCAGCAGAAGAGGGAGGAGCTCGTGCCTGTCCGCCCAATTCACGTATGTGCCTGTGTTGTTGCCTCTGTGCCCAGACCGAATTGAAACATGAGCTTGCAAAAACGAAGGCCGAGGAGGAAAAGAAACTTCAAGAACAGATGGCTGCGGAAAGGAAACACGAGGAGGATGAGAAGAGGAAGGAGGTGCACAACAAGAAATAAGTAATGTACTCGGGACTGCCTTTCAGAATAGAGTATGTGCTCATCGATGTTATCACACCCGTCTCCAGGCCGAGCTGAAAGAGAAGCTTGCACGAACCAAGGCCGAGGAAGAAAAGAAGCTTCAAGAGGAGATGGCTGCGGAAAGGAAACACGAGGAGGATGAGAAGAGAAAGGAGGTGCACAACAAGAAAATATAAGTAATGTACTCGGGACTGCCTTTCAGAATAGAGTATGTGCGCTCATCGATGTTATCACACCCGTGTCCAGGCCGAGCTGAAAGAACAGCGTGCAAGAGCCATGGCTGAGGAGGAGAAGAAGCTTCAGGAGATGGCCGAGGAAAGGAACCGTCTGCAGGAGGAGAAGAGGAAGGAGGCGCAAATCAGGAAAAGTGGACAGCAATGCACGATACAGTATGTGCTGATCAATCTTGTCGCACCCATGTGCAGGTCGAGCTGAAAGAACAGCTTGCAAGAGCCAAGGCCGAGGAGGAGAAGAAGCTTCAGGAGATGGCCGAGGAAAGGAAGGAGGTCCCGAAACCAAAAACATCAATATGTCGATGTACTGAACAGTCCAAATCACAGCAGAGGCCTCGGTAGTTTACACATGTCCAGGCACAGCTGAAAGAGAAGCTTCTACAGGAGATTGCTGCAGAAAGGAAACGCCAGGAGGAGGAGGAGAAGAGGAAGGAGGTGCGAATCACGAAAACCTGTAATAATGTACTTAATTGGGACTGCACTTCACAGTAGCGTATGTGCTGATCGGTGTTGTCGCACCCGTGTCCAGGCCGAGCTCAAAGAGCAGCGTGCAAGAGCCATGGCCGAGGAGGAGAAGAAACTTCAGGAGGCGGCCGCGGAAAGGAACCGCCTGGAGGAGGAGAAGAGGAAGGAGGTGCCGAAACCAAAGATATCAATATGTCGATGTACTGAACAGTCCAAATCACAGCAGCTAGAGGCCTCGGTAGTTTACACATGTCCAGGCGCAGCTGAAAGAGAAGCTTCTACAGGAGATTGCTGCGGAAAGGAAACGCCAGGAGGAGGAGGAGAAGAGAAAGGAGGTGCAAAGCAAGAAAATCTATAATGTACTCGGGACTGCAACAGTATGTGCTGATCGATGTTGTCGCACCCATGTCCACCAGGCCGAGCTCAAAGAACAGCTCGCAAGAGCCAAGGCCGAGGAGGAGAAGACAAAGCAGGTCCTCTTCTTGTTTCCAAATTAACTACGTTTCTATATGCAGGCTATTCAGCTTGTCCAGGTGTCGGTGGTTTCGTCGGGGGTGCTTGTTAGACCTTCTTTGCTGTCGGTTGGTTGGCTGTGCTTGGCGATAGCCCCAAACCTTGCTTCAGCTCTGGAACCAATCCATTGGCCTCGGCTGGACTAGCTTTGCCTGCAGTTCTCCACGCAGGCCGAGCTTCAAGAGCGGATTGCAGCGGAAAGGAAATGTGAGGAGGAGGAGAAGAGGAAGGAGGTGCCGAGACGAGTTTAATTTGTAGCTATACAGTCGCAGCCATGTCCTTCTCCACACATTCCCAGGTCGAGCTTCCTCAACAGACCAAGAGTTTTCGTCCGTTGCGGTTGTGCCTAGAAGCACACTATATAAAACCAGGCTGAGAACACCAATGCGGCGGGCAATCCCCTTAAGGGCTGGACAGATCACGAGGCCGAACCTCTTCCTTCTATCATGTTTGCAGTGTTGGAGATCAACTCCGTACTGCCACGCAGGTCCAAGAATTCAAAGCGGAGAAAAGAAAGAAGCTTTTGGCAATGCTTGAGCAAGCCAAGAAGAGAAAGGCCGAGCAGCGGCCCGAGGACGGCCTTCCTGAAACTTCCCTGCCAGCACGTACGGAACCTTTCAACGCCGGCCACCCGAAGCCACAAGGGACAGTTCCCCAGCCCGCGGCCCCGAATCCGGGAGCCGCTGACCAAAAAGGCAGCGAGATTAGGATGCTTGAGCCCACGGCCCCGAATCCGGGAGCCGCTGAGCAAAAAAGCAGCGAGATTAGGATGCTTGAAGAGCAACTCCAGGCTCTGAAAGCTGGCAAAGAGAAGTCCATCTTGGACTCAGTTGCCAGGCAATCCATGGACAAGGCCGACAAGGCCTTGGAAGAGCTCGGCTGGAAGGTGCATGCCGAAAAGGAGAAGCCGCCCACGCAGGTGTCAACAGCGCCGGCCAAAGCCAACGGTGAACAGCTGTCTGCTCCTGCAGAAGTTGAGCTGCCCGCCGCAAAAGTGCAACAGCAGGTTGCAGAGTCGATGGAGCACGATTCTGGCTCTGGCTACACTCGCCGTGCAGCTGCTAACCTCCTGAAGAGACTCTCGAACAACCCGGCTCGGCTGCTGTCCTTGCCGCCAGCTCTGACTGCTGCCGTGCAAGACGACGATCAGAAGTCGGCCTTGATCGACGCCTTGGTGCAATCAGCCGGCTCCCTCGAGCAGGTGGCCGCCCACTACCATATCGAGAGTGTGCAGGAGAAGGCCCGCAAAGAGAGAGCCAAACTGACGCCTCTTACGGCCATCCAGCTGGAGAAGATGTACGGCTCGGACGCTCCAAGAGTCATGCGGGAAAAGCAGGAGCAGGGCTTGGTTCAAGACGATCCGAACCTCACGGGTGCCAAGCTGTATCTGCACTCTTTGTCGACGAGGACGGTCCAAGGGCCTCGTGTATGTGCATCTTTTTTTGCTTTTCTGTCCCAATATTGTAAGATCCAGCCAGGGAAGTCGAGACGAACTCCCTGGACCGTGCCACTGCTGCATTTGTGTACGTGGAAGTGTCATGCTTGCACTCATGTGGTAGAACTCGTTATAAAAATGGAGGTCAGACAACTTCCTCGGGCGGTGCTTTGGACACAGCGGATCCAACAGCTCGAGAGTATCTGGCAAATGTGCAGCACCTTCTCTTCTAAATTAGTCAACTCCACAACATTGTAATGTGTCTGCAACAAGTTCCTTATTATAATGCTCTCCTCGCAAGGTCAGCCCTGGCAAAGAGTGGCCAAGCAAGGCCATCGATCGGCAGTGGCTCTGCCCCATCGACGCCGGCCAGAACTCCGCCTGGAACTCCGGCTTCGAATCCTACTCCGTCACCGAGTGACGAGGGCAAAGCACCCAAACCTGGAAAAGGGAAACCGCAGCGAATGGAGCCCCTGACAACCCATGAGAAAGCTGCAGACCTCCGCAACAAGGTCATGGCCAAGGTGACTGAGACACACAAGATGATTACTCAGCTCAAGGGCAACGTCTACGCTGCGAAATGTTTGGAGGAGCTGACGGCTTATGAGCAGAAGTTCCAGCCCCCTTGTTTGCAGCCAAATCGACAATGCAAACTGACATCTCCCATGACTTGAATTCCCATATGCTTTCCCAGGAATGTGTGGGACCAGGTCAGCGACCTGATGAAGAAACAGGTTGAGGACGAGCAGCTCTACCTCCCTTTGGGCCGCGAGTTCCTTGTGCTGAAGCAGGTCACGGTCCGTTAAGATTGTGTTCTTGCATGACCTATACGTAGTACCATCTCTTTGCTTGCTCCATTGAACAGGAGTCCGATCGAACCATCAAGACGGCCGCCTCGCTGATCAAAGCTGCCAACTTAGCCTTGGGCCCGACCAAGGAACCCAAAGCCAAGGCTAGCAGAAAGAGGAAAGACAAGCAGTAGATCCAATGGATCATAGTGCAGGGTTCTGCACGTGCAGATCAGGATTGAGATCTCTGCCGGTGCAGCTACATATAGGGGAGGAGGTCTCCTCTTTCCAAGGGTTATGCTAGTTGCACGTGCAGAGTCTATGACAGTAAGGTACTGTATTTGGCGTATATATATATATATATATATATGTCTGTGTGTGCTCCGGATGGAAGTACTGGGCCAAGACCTGCACGTGCTTTTGGGGGCACATCTGAAAGCATGTGCAATCGTGCTCACGATCACTGCGACTGCAGTGAACATGCACATACGCACAAGGCGCTGGATGAACCAGCAGCCTATACAGGTATATTGTACGGAACCACAGCGGCGAGCTGCAAAAAAACATGCTGCATCAGGATCCTCTTCCAAGCTTTGTCCCTCTGCTGCTACCAGAATGGAGCATTTTTTGATTGGCAGGTACGACAATGCGGGGATGGACGAAACGATCTGCGAGGGCAAGCGTCGAGTGAAGATGTGATTCTGCCACGTTTGTTACTTCATGTGCTGATGTGGCATGCTCTAACTTGACCTGCTTCCGCAGATCTACAGACGATTTCCAATCTCATGGAGCTCGCACGCTCGCCGAAGAGGTGGGCAAAGGAGCAGCCAGGAATTGCAGGTGAGAATATTACTTACTTGTCCGTGAGGATGAACAAGCCGTATAATCAAGCAACGTTGCACATTTTCCGACCCATGGTATCTAAGGCAATGAGCTACTCTAAGAGCCAAAAACTGGCGAAAGCCTTTGCCAACGACGGTGTGAAGA
Organism: Symbiodinium sp. CCMP2592; assembly: GCA_905221615.1. Classification (NCBI taxonomy): domain Eukaryota; class Dinophyceae; order Suessiales; family Symbiodiniaceae; genus Symbiodinium; species Symbiodinium sp. CCMP2592. The sequence goes on along the minus strand of CAJNDT010006188.1, from coordinate 219,025 downwards.
GACGGGACCTCCTGCAGATGGCGTCCTCTGCACAAGAACGGGATGCCTACAAATGGATGCGGCTCCCTTTCGACCCCGTCAAGGTGCAACTTCCTGTGTTCAGCACGACAGCAGAGAGGGAAGACAAGCAGACCCGTGTCCGAAGCATTTGGTTGGTATGTTACACTGTTCTTTTATAAGCTGCGCCTGCCGACGACCTTCACCATGTCCAACACGGCACCGTTTCATTTGCTTCTGAGGTTGGTAACAACACCTGCTTCGATCGTGTTGCCTTCTGATGTCTTGGCGGAGTTGAGCAAGCGCGGGCTCCTTTCCTCCTGCCTTGAAGGCTTTGGATCTGTGCGAGAATGGTGGGACCGCGAGATCGATCCTGTCTACAAGGGCCTGATCGACCACTCAGATTATCCTTATCCGCTGCTTTTTCATGAAGACGGTGTGCCAACCACGAAGCGAGAGACTGTGGTATTTTGGTCGTGGTGTTCAGCCTTGACCAACCAAAGGTCCGAGATCAGCAGGTTCTGCATCATTGGTGTGCAATCTCGGATTGCGAAGCAAACTCGTACTTTTATTGCCAGGATAATATCGTGGGACCTCAAGTCACTGAAAGAAGGATATTTTCCAATGCACGACTGGGACGGCAACGAGTGGCCAAAGATGTCCACAAGGCAGGGGTACTGTATCCTTGTCCAGATTAATGGTTTCGGGGTTTACAGAAATATCCATGGAGCTAGATAAGCCTGCAATTCAGAAACAGGCAGCGGCGAGCTGGGAAACGCTGTCCGGTCAAGGCCGTCTTCGCATTCTGGAAAGGGGACCAGGAAGCCCACATGAAGAGCCATGAACTCTGTCGCAACTACACTCGCAAGTATATATGCGACTGGTGTCTGGCTTGCAACAGCGACGTCATCCTCAACTCTGGCGACTTGAGTGCTACAGCTGGCTGGCGTCAAACCGAGGAGCACACCCGCCCAGCTCCGCACGCCAACGATGTTTCTCCTTGGAAGCAAGTCGAGGGCTACACCCGTCGCAGACGGCTGTACGACGGCGGCCTGTCTGCATATGATATATGGCAGGGCCGAAGCACATAATTGTTTCTCCATCATTATAAGTCATCATATTATGCACAAAACATGCCTTTCAACTTCAACCTGCCCCTGCAGTCATGCATCTGGTACATCTGGGCGTGCTCCGCGACCTCCTGGCTTCTGTCATGTTGGAAACTTTGCGGAACGGTCTCCGGGAGGCAACAAGAGCAGGAGCTTGATGTTTTTTGTGTCATCATCTCGCTCAGGACTCTGTGTAGCTGTAGCTCCGTAGAGATATATAGCTCCGCCAGCCCGTGAGGTGAGATGTCCAGGTTTTTGGATTTGCAGGACCAGTCACCAAAGCCGAATGAGATTCTGTACCGGTTCACATCCAGAGCTCAAGCGTGGTGCAAGGAAAGACGATTGGATCTTGGAATAAATCCGATCACAATGGACTCGCTGAATGCGACGCTGAAATATCCTGAATTGAGCTCCACGATCAAAGCATCGAGATGCAGGAATCTTTTAGCCTTCGTCACCCACTTCGCCGTGGAGCTCGAGAAACAGCTCGACCCGGACGATTGCAGTTCCGAGACAGCTCATTGGAGAAGGGCCCGTGCCTGTATGCTGTGGTCTCTCGATGCTGCCTTGTCTGTGGCTGGGACCGCCCCCAAGCCCCACATGACCGATGGAGAAACAGAAGAATCCGTGTGGCTTTTCGAAACCTTCCTGCTCTTGTACCAATACGCAGCTGCCCGTGCATATGGACTGTCTCAATTACTTTACAAGATGAGACCAAAGCACCACTATGCATCTCACATGATCGCAGAAGTCGCGCAAACAAAGCTGAACTTTATGCACTGTTCCAACTTTGGTGACGAAGACCATATGAAGTATATGAAGAAAATTGGCTGTTTACTGATCACTCTTGTCTGTCCCTGTCTGAACTTATTTGTTGTAGTTCGAACCCTTTTTGGGCATGCAGCTGTTCAGTCAATCAGCTAAGGAGTGTGGCTGCTGGATGCCATGCGGCGGTGCAACTGGTATCTTGGGCTCGTCGCTACATCACATTGAAGAGCTTTCAATGGTCCCGCATGATGAGATAAAAAGTGCTACGAGTGATCACAGTCCCCTGGTTTAAAGTCAACACTCGAGAGACATAAAAACAAAATGTCCTGGATTCCAGGACGTATACGGTCCAAAAAAGTGATATAAGAGTCTAGCATGCAGCTGCTCGACCTTCCAACTAAAACCCACCAGAGCACCACAAAACAATAATGCCCAAAACGCAAAGCTACTACGTCACAGACCGACCCCGGTGCTGACGATTCTTGCCAAACCAGCATGATTTCTAAACCCTTTATGAATTGGAAGCCCTAAATCTCGGTTGCAGCATATTCCCGCCGCCATGGCGATTAAGTTACAAGCGTCAACAAAAGACCATGCTCCACTACCAGCCATGCTCCGCTACCAACGTAAAACCCGTTCAGGTTTCCCCTAAGACACCGAAGCTCGAAAGCAAATTGCAGTTGAATCCATCCCGTAGGGCACACGCTGCATGCCGGCAAACATGACTTAGTTGGTCGGTCGGTCTGCAGTCGGTCGGTTGTGCATGCTTGGAATTCGCATCGACGTTGCCTTGGAATGCTTGGGTGCTTGTGCTTAGTTGGTCGGTCGGTCAGTCGGTCGGTTGTGCATGCTTGGAATTCGCATCGACGTTGCCTTGGAATGCTGGTGGCATGGTTGTTCCAGTTGCTTTGCTGTATACCTTGAGGGTGTTGTCGCCCTTGCTTGGGATTCGTCGGTCGGTGAGTTGGGAATTGATGTGCATTGATGTGCTTGATTGATCGACTGCGTGGTTGCTCCAGTTGCTCATGGAATTGTTGTTCTTGCCTTGAAACACTTGAGCGTATCGCACTGGGATTCATCGGTTGCTTGCTTGGTTGCTTGTTTGGTTGGTAGGTTGCTCCAATTGCTCAGGGAAGTGTTGAATGTACCTTGAAACACTTGATCGTGTCGCACTTCATTGGGATTCATGAGTTGCTGGCTTGGTTGCTTGCTTGGTTGCGCTTGCTTTGTCTGCTGTGGATGCGAACGCAACCATGCAAGTACAGCACTAACATCGTCAAAACGCCGCGTCCACTAAGGTCGTCAAATTTAATCCCTGAACTATCGTCGCGGGACTCGGGTAAATATCGTCGGGCTCTGGAAATATCGTCGGGGGTCGGGAAAATATCGTCAGGACTCTGGCAAATATCGCCGGGACTCCGGAAATATCGTCGGGACTCGGGAAATATCGTCGGGGCTCCGGAAATATCGTCGGGACTCGGGAAATATCGTCGGGACTCCGGAAATATCGTCGGGATCCATAATACGTCAAAATATCGTCGGGATGTTACTTGTATTTGAAATATCGTCGGGATCAGAAAAATATCGTCAGAGTCCAGGCAACCCAGGTCTGACGATATAATATCGTCAAAAGCATGTCCAGGTGTGACCCAGGAACCGAGCATTATCACAACTGGCGATCCATGGCTTCCTCACCCCTACGGGCACGTTAAGGGCCCAGGCTTCCCGCCCAAATGTCTGGTGCACCACCCTTCAGGCCCAGCTTGCGCCTTCCTAGGCCCGACGCAGGATTTGAAAGGTCCTGGAGCCACCCTGATCCCGAGTAAGCCGGGAGGAGTGCGTCCTCTGAGCCCTAGTGAAATCGCTCGCGCGCAAGGAGTCACCTTGGTCGGAAGGATTCGAGAAGGCCCTGCGTCGCATTGTTCGGGAACCAGGCTGGCAGGTTGCAGCAGCTGTGCTAGGATTATGGCAGACACCATCCCTGAAGGTTGGCAACTGCCTGGATCCTGAGGAGGAAGAGGCCAAGGCCCAGCTAGAGGTCTGGTTGACCTCCTGGAGCCGCCGCCCGGACTGCCCCCGTGACCTTCTCGACTTGGTTCCATTTGGGTCGTTACCGCCCGGAGTGGAGCCGACTGCGTGGAACCAGTCGGAAGACACACGAGTGGGGGGGCCCATCAAAAAGAAGGCCGATCCGGCCCAGCGCTCTCTGGTTACCCCAGTCTTGCTTGGGGATGAAAGGGAGAAGTTCTTTGGAGTCCACGGGCTGCCTCAGGGCAGCGGTGTTTCTTTTCTGGACCAAGTAGGGCAAGAAGCTGTGCTGAGTAAGCTCGCTGATTCAACCAGGCGCTCGTACAACACGGGCTGGAAGCAGTGGGCGTCGTTCATGTCTGGCACTGGTGTCTCCCCTTTCTTGCAAGGCGAATCACGAGTGGAAAAGCAACAAGACGAGGACTGGCTTATCCGCTTTACGGTTTTCCTGCACCAAGTGATGGGGCGTACCGCCCAGGGCATTAAACAACGGCTATCCGGGATCCGGTATGCACACATAGCAGCCGGCTATCAGGACCCTCTCGCAGGCCGAGTTCGACTTTGGGCCGCTCTGGCTGGAATGAATCGCTGGGATGGAGCGCCGGTTCGCAAAGTACCCGTGACTCCCGGTATGCTTACTTGGTTGAAAAGGTACCTTGACGGGTCGGACCGCCCCTTGGCCGAACGGAAAGCCCTTTGGACATCAATTTGCTTAGGCTGGTTCTTCATGCTGCGAGCCTCGGAGTACCTCCCAGGGTCCGACCTTTGCAATGTGCCCACTCGAGTTCTGCGTGGAAGTGACATTGACTTCTTTTGCAAGGGGCGGCGCTGCACTGTGTTCGAGGCTGACTCCCTCGCCGTTCAGCTGAGGGATTCTAAGGGTGACCAGTTCGGAAGAGGGCAGGTTAGACTTCAGCATGCCACTGGCGAGGAGATCTGTCCTGTGAGGGCTCTGCAGGAGCATGCTAAACACAACCCTTTTTGGGTTAATGACGTTAGCCTTCCGGTCTGCGCTTGGCAGGGTATAGGGATCTCGCGTGAAAGCCTCTCTGATCTGTTGAGGTTAGCCGCCGTGGCGTTGGGATACCCAGCTCACCTCGTTGCTTCGCACAGCCTGCGAAAAGGAGGCGCCACCGCCATGCTAGCTGTAACCAATGACGTTGAGGTTGTGAAGAGGTTTGGAGGTTGGAAGTCCGATGCTATCCATGCCTACCTGTACACTGACCTTGCCGCTGCCCCTAGCCGCTCTAAAGACATGTTGGCGTCCCGCCCTGTGCTCCAACCCCAGCAGTACTCACACCCAAGCGGGCGTGCAGCTTTGGAGACAAGAGCCGGAGGCCCATCTAGCGAAGGTAGCGATACCGATAGCCAGGCTGAAGGCTCCGCTGAGGGTTTCGACGTCAACTGGGAAGCTAGCCAAGCACACCTTGAGCACCTTGAAAGGACCATTGGGCTTACTTTTATTCAGAGGGTTAGGCTTCGCAGGCAACTTGAAGCTGGCGGGATTGTTGATCCCCCCCCTTTTTGTGTCGTTTCGGAGGTACCCCTGAATGGCTCCTTCCGCCTGAAACCAGCCCTAATAGGACTTCTTTGAGTGCACAGGCTGCCGCTTCGTCTAGTGATCAGTTGCCGATAAATCCTCAGAGACCTGGCTCACGCATGTCTCCGGAGTTGCTTTCTTTGCTCCAGCAAGCGTTCCGCTCTCCCCGGCGCACCGCCTCTCCTTCCACTCGTATCATGGCTGAGGCAGCTCCGCCAACCGGAATGGGGAACCGCCAACTTCGTGAGTGGATACAGGAATGGGGCAGTGCGTGGGATTTCCTCGGCCTCGCCCCCGGCAGCGCCATGAGCGAGGTCCTTCGCGCCTACAAGCGCACGGCGGTCCGCCTCCACCCGGACAAAAGTCCACCTGATGAGGTTGAAATGGCCACTGTGCGCATGCAGGCCCTGGGGAATGCCAAGGAGATCCTAAGCCTACGGATTCTGCATGACAATATCCTGGGCGTTGGCGTGACTGGTGGGACAGCCCCTCCTCCCTCGAGTGCAGCACCGGATGGGGGCTCAGGCGGCACCGCCCCCCACCATGGTTGGTGGAATCAGGCGCCTCCGCCAAAGGCCCCGCCGACAAGCTCGAGTTCCTCGGCACCACCTCCTTCGAGCAAAAGCGCTGGTAAGGCGCCACCGCCACCTGGACGTGGACCTGGCCCGAGCACCTCGGCACGCGGCACAGCAAAGGGCAAGAACAGAGGCCGATGGGGCACCCCTTTCTACGATTCCTCCAGCAGCGAGGAGTTCGAAAGCGCGGGCCCGGACACCGAGTCCTCTGGCCCTGAGATCGACAAATACCCGCGCATCCGCTGCGGGCGTGTCTTGAGGTTCTGCCGCCAATGTGGTCACCATCAGTACTGGGGAGACGCCTGGTGCATGAGATGCGGCTGGGTGAGGCATCACCGACGATGGAGGCATGAGCGCCGACCTAGCGAACACAAGGGACCACCCTTCGGGTATCGTCGGCAGCAGAAGGGCTCCTCAAAAGGCCCGTATGGCGACCACCGCCCTGGAGAATCCTCTGGAGGCAAAGGGCCCACTGGTGACGGAGAACCTCCACGTGGACCTCAGACCAGTGGATGTGGGGGAACAGGAGAAGCTCCTTCAGGGCACGAACCTGGTTCTTCGTCATCGGGCGCTACCGCCCCGGAGCAATCCATGGGAGCGGGCTAAGAAGGCACCGCCTCCCCCGCCTCCGAGCTCGAGTGACTCTGGCCCAAGTGCAGCACCCCCTCCTGGAGGAGATCGCAGCTTCTGGAACTGCAGCAGATGTGGCTGTATTTTTCCCGTGTCGGAAAACTACTGCTCGAGGTGCTGCATTCCTCGGCCAGCGTACAAGGCACCGCCAGAAGCGCGCCCTAGCAGCCCATCCTCGGCGCCCCCACCTAAGAAGGCTGCTCCAGCCCCAAAGCCATCCCAAGCTCCCGGGTCGGAAGCCCCTCCGCCAAAGGCGCCTCCAAAGGAGAGAATCCCGACCAAGGCGCCACCGCCCTCCACCTTCAACAACACAATGCGGTGGATTTGCGGAGGCTGTGGAGAACCGAATGGCCTCCACCGGTATGGGTGCAATGGATGTGGCCGCTCGCAGCATGCCGTGGGCAACGTCCAGGAGAGAGCCACACATTGGATTTGCCCTGACTGTCAAGAAGAAGTGTCGGTCAAAGCCAACCAATGTGTGGGGTGCGGATGCTGGCGTCCAAGGTATGGGGAGCTCCTCAACAATGGTCCCGCCCCCGATGATTTGCTGGTACAGCCGAGGGCGTCCACAGCCCCAGTGGTGCTTAACCGTCGGGACACCGTGGATGGGAGCCCAGGTCTTGCTGTGGCCCAAGAGGCTCACAGCGGGAAGGCATCGGCAAAAGCCTGGGAAGCGTTCCAAGCGGGTGCGTGCTTGGGAGGTCCCCCACCGGGCCTGGACAGAGACGAGCAGATGGACGGAGAGCCTCAGGCGCCACCGCCGTCTGCCGCCGCAACCACGCCTCAGCCACCACCACCTATTCCGACACCGGAGCCCAAGTCGGTCTACTTCGCCAAGAAGGGCCTTGGAAAGGGCAAGGGCATGGGCGCTCCGCCGGAGGGACCATTGCCCCACACTCCGGCTGCCCCGAAAAGCTACGCCCCGGGGACTTCGCGAATGTCAGCGCTCCGCCCCCTACTTCTGGAAGCCTGCAGCCTGTCTGCGACCCTCCGCGTGGACCTGCACCGAAGAAGGCCAGAGGTCCCACTGAGGAAAGTCGCCCCATGGCAATTGTGGCTGCAAATGGGGAGGCTTTGTGGTTCACGGTGAGAGACCTGGACGAAACGACTCCTCGGCTGGTCCTACCTTGGACCATCTTCCAGCACGTCGTTATGTCTCGCAGGGCCCTTTGTGGGCTGCAGTCATGGGGCCGTGTGGGAGTTATCTTCATCCGACGCGTTGCTCAAGACATTCTTCACTGGGCGCGCAGAAGGGGCCACATGACCCGGATTCAGATGGCCAACAGTGGCAACCCGTGCTTCATGGACTTGCAGGAGGCACATCCAGAACCTCAAGGTGATCTACCGCCCCTCAGCCCAGCCACGGGAGACCATCGGCCCCTCTTTACGTTCCAGGACTTTTTGCGGAACCCCAGCCTTGGGCAGCACTACAGGAGCAACGAAGGGCCACCGCGACCGCCAGCTTCCTCTTGCAGAGTCATATGCGGAAGCGGACCGAGCCCAGAATGTGATGGGGCGTTGGGCTATGCAGATCCTGGGTGATGAGCCGGCAGTTCCGCCAGATGAGGGCGCACCGCCTAAAGGCGAAGGGAAGGGTGATTCCGCCCCAAGCTCGACTTCGAGCGGCAAAGGCACAGGAAACACCTTCAAGAGGGCCACTCACTGGTACTGCAAAAGGTGCTCTTATGGTGTGCCTATCACTCGCACCTTCTGCACCATGTGCAGCCGACCCAAGGATGAGTGTGTGGTGTCCGACGAGGAGGAAGAAGAGGACGACATGGCCCTCAACGAAGAGGAGCTTGAGGAGGTCGCTCGTCTTGAACGGGAATGTGCAGAACTGGAGCAAAGGATGAGAGGCCTTAACGCCGGCCAACAGAGGGCACTCTTGGAGAATCTCGCAAACAGCTCAAGTGCGGTGATGGGAGGTCTGTTGGCAGACACCATCAGGCGCACCGCCCAGCTGCGAGGCCAGAAAGGCAAAGGGGGTTCCAGCAATGTCAAGGTGAGAGCCTCCAATGAAACCGCTCGGAACGACCCCAAGTACATGGAAGACGTGGATGCAGGGGTCTCCATGGCGGTAGCCTTCCAACGTCATCGCTCTCGACTACGTGCGGTGCAACATCAAGTGGCCCAAGGCAATGTGGCGCTACAGCCCCGAGTGACCCCCTCGCAAACTGTGAGGGCGTTACCGCCCATGATGAGCCTGGGCCGCTCTCACCGCCTGTATCTCCTCAACAGGCTGGAAAGGTTGGAAAGGCAGGGGGTCACATGGACCCAAGAAGAGGTGGGGAATTGCTACACCATGGAGCAATTCCTGGACTACTTGGAGGCAAGAGTCGATGCGGAAGCGGAAAGAGCCGAACCTACAACGGCTTCCAAATCCGCAGGCGCTCCGCCACCTTCAGGCGTACCGCCTCCCTCGGGCCCTACAGCGAGCACCTCGACGGGGACCTCCTCTGCACCATCGGGTACAACCGCGGACGGGCGGCCAGAACCTCCCTCGCATCGGTCCGATCCTGCACAAGATCAAGCAGCAGGGCGGCCAGTGGATCCGGATCATGGGCACGATCAGCCGGAAGCTCACCCCTCAGCCCCTTCTGCGACGTCTGAGGGAGGTGAGGCTGCAGGTGATACCGCCCCAGCCGAGAACGATTTGCCTGCTGACGATTCAGCACGGCGTTCCGCTGTGGATGGTTTCCACCTCTGAAGCTCTATGGAGCCTTCGGGAGTAAGCCCTGTAAGCAGGCGTTCCGCCGGAATGGGAGCTGAAAGCTCCGATGTGCAGTGGCGGCCTGGCGTTCCGCCCTATTTCTTTTGCAAGTCGTTTGTGAGTCCCTTTTCCCTGTCTTCTAAGGAACCGAACTCCTGCATACACTCGCTGCGTAAATTAGATAAGGCGGCAGAGGCTTTTCCAATGCCCGAAGGGAGCGAACCGCCCCGGCAAAGGCTGGTTCGACTTTAAACGAACAACAACCTTCGGCTAACCGCTCTGTTGCCCGTTGCAGCGCAAAAGAGAATGTATGCATAGGACGGTGCCTGCTCTTTTGGTACAGCAGAGTGTGAGCATGCAGAACTTGCTCGTTAGCGATAACATGGAGTTCTGCAAGTGAATGAGCCGATGTGTCTCAAGACTTTTCGGCTCAGTTGAAGTTTGGCCCTCCCGCCCTCCCTGGTCTTCGGGCCTTGGTGGCGGCAGAGGCTTTTCCAATGCCCGAAGGGAGCGAACCGCCCCGGCAAAGGCTGGTTCGACTTTAAACGAACAACAACCTTCGGCTAACCGCTCTGTTGCCCGTTGCAGCGCAAAAGAGAATGTATGCATAGGACGGTGCCTGCTCTTTTGGTACAGCAGAGTGTGAGCATGCAGAACGATCTTTAAACAACCGCGCCTCGTGCAGCCACGATGTTGTGTCATAAGGCAAGCTTGCGTGGCTTCAACAAAAGGGCCGTGCCCATTTGCAAACATGAAGTCACTATGAAAAGCTTTGACGTGAAATTCGGACAATCGAATGATGTCCGTCGAGACCCCCTGAAACTTCGAGCTTGTTGCCTTGTTGGATTTTTAGAATCAGCCAGAAGGGTCCCGAAACCATTTCCTTGCTCAATTCTTTATCCCCAGGCCCACAGCACACCTACAGGACCTACAGACCCCCGACACGCCAATTATCAACGAATGAAATTATCGATCCTCCCCTCGTCCTCGAGATCCCAACACCTGCAAGTCTCTGCGTGCTGCGATACTAGTAATACTAGTGAGACCAAAACCACTAGTGCTATTTAAAAAAACTCGCAGTTTGGCAGTACTAGGATAACAGTGTGCCGCCACAAGGTAGGCCAAAGTGCCGGATTTGTTGCGGACGCTGAGGTATATACTACATTTGGAAGCATTCCAAGATAAGAAAGCAGTGCGTTTGCCAAATAGACGCTGGGATTTGAAAGTGGCATGCTACTAGTATAAGACTGAGAGGATGCCTGAACCCGCCACGGAAGCATGAAAAGCAACCCTGAAAAATGGGTGGTGAGTAGGTCGCTATATTATAGTCCTACGCGAGTCCCGCGTGACCCTGCGCGACGCAGATGTGAGCAGAAGACTCTTTGGGCTTCAAAAACCGACAGGCACAGACCGCACCAGTGCAAATGTATACAGATGTCTAATACATAAGCTGCAATACACAAGCACACACTAGTGCGAAGATGAGCGCGCACAAGCCCACTGACACTGACAAATGCGAGAGCGTGCTGCGGACGCCGAAGAATATGAAGGTGAAGATACAGAGCTTGATAAGATGATATAACGTTTATAATGCGTTCCCCGAAGTAGACGCCTTGCAGATGCGTAAAACACCCAGGTGATACGAGATAGCCCCGGGACCAAGTACTATCAATAATGTTCATATGAATATCGTGGACAGAACGTGACCTCAATGGACTTGATGCAAGCACCGACTTTCCACACAAAGGACGTGTCGCGGTTTGGGGTACAAGCATTGAGCGCTGTGCTCCAAACAAACTTGCTTGGTACTTTCCACCTCGCGAAGCACTCTTTGCCAGAACTGTTCAAGGAAAAACAAACACATGCGGTGAATGTGTCGTCACTCACCTCGAAACGGCATGTCGTCCGGTGTACGGTGCGCTCATATGTGTCTCTAACACGTGGAAGGACGCTGCGCAGCATCGCAGCATTCCGCCGTTATCCTGCACCGTGCCATGGCCTATGCACAGAAAACCGCTATGCAGAACTCCGCTGCAGTGCGGCTGACACGTGGGCAGGCTATCTTAAAGCCCCTAAAGCCGCCCCGGTGCAAAAGCGGAGCGATGTCAGAATGGAGATTGGCGCTGTCAGAAAAAAGATAGCCGATCGAAAAGAAGATGCACCCGCTTTCGGAAAGAAAGCACCCGCTGCCAGAAAGAAGTTTTTCACTGTCAAAACGAAGACGTGCCCCCGCTGGGGTACGTAGAACTAAGACCCACTGCTAAAAAAAGGCCCACTGTCAGAAAAAATGAACAATGTCACAAAAAAGGTGGTCCCCAGATACGGTACATGAAACCGAAATGAAACACGTCTGTGCCCCCCCATGAAGTTTAATTTCTAAAGGTGGGTGGAGCTATTCGGCCCCCTGATGACTGCTGATGCTGTCCCGTATAGTGCCGAATCACTTATCTCCCCCAAACCGAGGGTCTAGAATCGAAGGCCTCGAAGGTCTACTATGCTCGGGCCAAGACCCCAGACCCTCTCCATCCTGGCTTGTAAAGGAAACATTCCAGACCCTCAACAAACTGAGGGATTCCTGGCCGGTAGCTGGCTGGTCAGCAACTGTTTCCGGGGCGAGTTGTGCATGAACCCTTTTTCGATGCGCTGCACCCCTGTGGAAACTTGAAATTAGTTTTTAAACACTGCGTCGCGACAAAGCGAGGAGGCAGGACCAGCGCTGGATCCATCCTGCGCATGCAGCGGCCCGGAGCGGCGGCGCGAGGCTGGCAGCGCGGTAAGCAAAGTCTCCAACACGGCTTGGTCACGCGAGCGGGCGCATGCGGAAGCACTGTTTGCAACTCGGGGGCGAGGCCCGGCGTATGTGGCAGCCACTCACGTTGTCCGGCAGCGAGGGGGGCTGGTCCAACAACTGACGTTCCCCCAAGCATGCCCCCAAGCGGCAACGAAGTCGGCATGGGCCGATCGGCGCCCCACCGGTGTGTTTTTATGCGCTTTGCAACGGAGGCCGAAGAACGTCATTCACCACGAGGCGGACATGGATGGGTCGAACGGCCTGTTGAGCCATGAGCATTTTCAGGCAGCCTGCGAAAGTATTAAACCTTCCAACCACACGCTCGGATCACGCCTAACTCGACCGTGGATTTGAGCGGTAATGCATTACTGCTTGACTGAGTCGTGGCTGTGTTTGCAACAACACTGTCGTCGCGAAGTGCCGGCTTCTTTGCACTGATTCGCGGGTGCAAAGCGTAGAAGTTCGAAACTACTGGAAGCATCGTGGAGCAACGTGAACACTCTCATACAAGTTTGGCATATTCGGTCTGCTGTGTTCATAAACCTCATGAAATCCTGCGAAACACGTAAAAGCCGTTTAAGATCGTTTAAGTTGAATCACGAGCAAATCCATCTGCTCAAGACGGGAGGACCGCGAAGTGACTGCGAAGGCCGGATCAGCGGGCGAAAGGTTAGTCAGAGCCTCAGCTCGAGGTTGGTATCCGCAGGACTTGGGCACTTGGGATGGTCACATCGCGACGACGTTGAAGGCGAGCAACGAAGAGCCACGCATTGTGAGAGCAGTGCACGAGAGAGCTGCAAAGTGCGTCTCCTCTGCGCTCGCTGCGGGAAGGGCCAAGACAGTGCTGAGGAGCCTTCTCGCCAGGCGGAGCAGGGAAGGGATGCGACACGCGCAGTGCGGCCATGCCTCGATTGGCACTGGAGAAGGTTCGGGCCTGGGGAAGAACTGGCAAAAACGACCTCCTCTCACAACTGCTGTGTTTCGCAGGGCCTGCTCGCCTCATGCACCTTCGTAGGGCCCGAATAAAACTCATGTCGCCGGGGTAAGACATGTAGTGAGGGGGCCAGCGTTGCGTTTATGTCTTGCTTTTGCGCAACTCAACAACGTTGGGCCGCACACACCATCCGGCGAGCGACCTGTATCCATGCATGTGCTGTGCACACGCAGCGGCATGTCCTGCTTCCCACACCGATTGGATGAGCTGAAAGATGCTGAAGGTTGGCCACATGTGGCCACGCAGGGCAGGCTAGACAGCTGGATTCGAAGACACAACGTCAAACTGCATCTTCCCATCATCCCTGTGCACGTCTTCCGAATGACTCGGCCATCTTGTGCGGCAAACACTTCGGCCCGCGGAAGCTAAGGGCGCCACATCGGGGTTAGAACAGCAGTCCTGAGGCCAGCTTTTCCCAACGTCACTCTCCCGCTGCATCTGCAAAGCACGCCTGCAGCGAAGCTCTGTATCTTCCGGGGCTCACACTTACCAGGATGTTGACACAGAAGCAGCTGCATGGCTTCGCGAAAACATTGCAGCTCGTCCTGCTCAATCCAACCATGGCTTCTGCTATATATGCTATATATTAATAAGCTTTTGGCAGCGCAATCGCCAAACTTTCCCACTGATTCGGGCTTCACGGGGATACGCCTACGCCAGTAGCCAATAGCTTACGTTTGCCTTGCGCAGAGCCCGGGCCCGCACCTTCGGACACCAGGCAGGCAGGCGCCTTGCCAAGTTGGCCAGCCGCGATGCCTCGCAGCGCAAGCTGAAAGGGAGGCTCGAGGCTCCGACAGCGCTCTAAGGCTCTAAAGCCGAGCATGAGCTCTCGGCGCAAAAGACCCTCACGAAGGAGTCGACTTCTCCATCGAAGCTCAGCCTCTGAGTCGACAATGCCTCCAACACTTACGCGCTCTGGGCTTTGCCCTGTCTGTGCTGACACCATGCTGTCCAGCTTGTGGTCAGCAACTTCCGGTGTGGCAAACGACTACCTGACTGGCTGCCTCAGCCCTTTGTCAAGGGAGCGCATCTCAGCATTAGTCTGAAGGCAACGGCCTGGATATCCTGAATTCTACTTCGACATGACAAATGAGCCCAGAAGGCCTCTGCACAAAGGCGCCAAACCTCGGAAGAAGGTTCAGGCTGAACTGAACCAGGAAGCGACGCGAGGCAACAATAAGCGAATTATCATGCTGAGCACTGAATCACGCATGCAGTGCAATCTTTCGAAGAAGGTTGTGCAACTGGGGTCTGCGCGACAACTGCTCAAAGATACACGCACACGGAACAAACTTGAGATCGCGGGCATGCTTGGTGGATGAGAGAGAGCTGCTTTCTGTTTCTGTCTCTTTCATTCCCCGGAATCACTCTCAAGATCTCGCGGGTCGGCCAAGCAACTAGGCAGATCTCCCCCGGATGCTGCGACATAACTTACATCAATCCTTGTCCAGGATAACGGAATCCCATAGCCGAGGAATCCACATCCTTCGCCAGCAAGGCTTGTGAAAGCCTGTCTTGTGCCGCTTTGCTGCCCTTTCGAAGTGATGCCACCTGGTGTGACTTCATCGCCGAGAAACAACCATCGCTTAAGCACGCTTAATCAAATAAGCCCATCCTGCAATGAGCATCCCGAAAAGCCTGCACTCTGATTAGATTCCGGCAGCTCAGCTGTGACCAACGACTCAACAAAGTCTGAGCCCTGATCTTGTTTAGCCTCGATGTTCTGGTAGCAAACAAAGGTTCAAATGGCTGAACCCACAAACCACAAGTGACAGCAAAGCCTGTGCAGGCCTCGTCGGAGTCACCAATGTTTTCATGCCATGGCGCAATGCTCTCGTAGCGTCTCTGGAAAAAGAGTTAGGCTGAAGGAATTCCTCGAACCGACATGTACAGGGATGGCGAGGTTTGCAATCAGCACTGGCATGCGTTCTATACAAGCATGCGGACAAGGGTACTTGTAGCGACTTTGCCTCCGAAAACAACACGCCCAAAAGGCTACTGATGAAAAACCTTGCCTTTCCGGAGCTTCTTCGCACTAGTAAAAGTAGGATCATATATCAGTCGCGACTTTCCCAATGTCAGAAAAGCGTAGAGCGATCCGCTCGGGTTCGGCTTCGTCATTGCGTCTGCAACTTGAGCATCGCTGTGCACCCAGCGAACTTCTGTGCTGGTTTGCTGAAGTCTTTCTAAGAGGCTCAGGGCTTCCAGTGCGGTGTACTTCTCTTTCAGTCCTCCGGCCGAAGAGTTCAGGTCCTGCTTGTGCAACAGATCGCACAAGCTTCGAGCATCGGTGACCATGACACCTCTGATGGCCTTGGCGGTCGGACCTGGTTTCGCCAGGTCGATTTCTCGTCCACACATCTCGCTCCACTGAACTCGAAGGTACATCAACTCTTCTTCAGCTTCACTGCAGGCTTGCGTTTCTGCTGAGAGTGACGACCTAGCCACTCGAGGCAGCTTTCCAGATCGCCAGGCAACCGGGATCATGGGTGCCACTTCTCCGTCAAGTACACATGGCGTCGTGGCAGCCATCATGTAGCCGCCCGTGCTCGACAAATCCGGACGGTTCCCAACTGCAGCATCACACCATGCCACAAATGTCACATCCTCGGCGTTCACGCCCAAGTCTGGCACTCTGATCACCATGTGTCTTTGGTTGAAAACTTCTCTGCGCAACTTGTTCGCCTGCTGCCGTGTGTGGACTGTGGCCTTTGAGACCTGAGACTGCAGAAGACTCAACATCGCTAGATGCTGAGGCGCTGTGGAGTACGCTCTCCACTGTATGCCTCCTAACAGTCCCCTCAGCTGGGAGATCTCGTCAGGCGAGGCAGGCAGATTCTCATCCCTTTTCTCGTATTTGATCTGCTCTAGTCCAGCGCAATAGGTGCTCTGGTCCAGGATCACCTCGCTTTGAGTTTCTTGAACTCGGACTCCGCAGTGATTATAAGTGGACACCTCCCACGGGCTCCAGCGAAACTTCTGGTAGAAGGTGCTCACAGCCTCGTGCCACTTTTCACTCGTTTCATCCCCGGCCAGCAGAAAGTCATCTACATGAGCTACCACCAGACCTAAAAGTTTGGTGGTCCCATTAGGGAGTCGCATTCACCAGGCCATAGCATGCTTTTACCAGCTGTACAGCTTCTCCTTCTTTCAGGTGAGAGCGCCTGGTGTGCGTCCTGTACGTCCCCTCACTTTTCTTGGGTGGGGGGGGTGTTGGTGGGGGGTGGGGGGGGGGCTAATTCCGGCCAGTCCCGACCCTTAACTCCCAGAACTGCGGACTTCTGTCGCAGGCAGGCCCAATGTTTCCTTAGGGTCATATGCCGAACATACCGGTAATTACAGTGTGTTCGGCACTTGCTACAACCCACGTCGAAACCATCCATGGGTGGTCCATGTTATTGACGCAGAGCATCCATGGGTCAACCATGTTAACGTCCACTCAGACCAGATCTCATTGACGCAGAGCATCCATGCATGGGTCAACCATATTAACGTCCACTCAGACCAAGTTTGCGCAGCGCGGTGCTCGCAAAAGTGGCTTTTACTGCAGCGGCAACACCTTTTTCGCTAAAACGATCGACCTGTCACAGGGATTCTCCGCCTCTCCTAGCACAACTTTTTAGTCATAATACATGTTTTCCCTAGGTTTTAGCACATTGCCTGTTTCAGCTACGCCACAAAACGCCGGTCACGTACCAGGCGCTCTTACCTTCTTTCACCCATAGCTCGTGCTAACTCTGCTGGCGGTCTGGCATAGACACATCGCTGCAGTTGGCTCTCATGTACTTCGTCATCATATAAAACAGCTGACGTGTCCTTCGACTCATAGTCGGCGACGAACTCACCAGCGTCTCCAAGTCGGGGTCCTCGTAACCGACGACCACCATCCGCGCCTTCGGTGCCCCGGTGTCTTTGTACGTAAGGACCCATCTCATGCGCATCACACGGTCCTTGGGGATGTGCTCCGACACCTTTTTCGCAGCCGCGTCCTTGACCCATTGTTCAACCTCTGCCTCCTTCGCCTTCTCGAAGCCAGCACGCTCCTCAGGAGTGACTTTCCTAAGGTTGACCTCTTGCTTTCGCAGTCCCTTGACCAGCCACGATGAAGGATCACGAGACATCTTCTTCCACTGATTGTCCTTCTTGGGCAGCTCCACGTTGAACGCACACATCACCGTGTCCCCCACAGCAAGATCCTCAACAAAGTGACTCGATGCTGATCGTTGCTGCTCTTGCCGAACTATGACATGATGAGGACGATCTGCTTGTTCATGAGCTGCATGTGCCTGCTTGAACAGCGGTTGCCCTTCTAGTTCTGACGTAGGTGCGGTTGCTGCCCTTCGTTCCATGGCATCTCTAAACAAATCAGGGTCGTATCCTGGGTCCTGCAGATACTACCTTAGGCTGAACACGGGACAAGAAGCTACACGACTGCTACTTTCTGCTAAGGGACCAGAAGCTACACGACTGCTACTTTCTGCTACGGGACCAGAAGCTACACGACTGCTATTTTCTGCTACGGGACCATTGTCCTCGATGCCAGCAGTGGCAGCTCTTGACGGCCTTCCTGGCTCTTGACTTGTCGTTCTTGTGGGCACATCAGGCTCTTGATTCCGTTGTTTGGGTTCTCTTGCAGGGGTCCTGGATCTCGGGGCCTTTCCTACAGGTCCTCTCCGAGCGATGGCAGCTCGGTCTTCTGGCAGCTGATAGTTGTCGTAGATATCGAAATTCCCCGCTTGCATTCCCTGTAGTAGGGAATGAAAGGTCCATCCAGGAGTGATCGAGTCGTGGGTGGAGTTCGCCAGGATCACCTCTCGCTCGGAAGCATGTCGCAGTTGATCAGGAGAACATCTCTTTAGCCTCCCTGCTGCAACTATCCACACAACCTGGGCAGGCCGTCGTGTAATCTCATCAGACCTAGTCTCCGACGAAAGCACTCGTGCAGGTCCCCACCATCTCGCCATTCTGGCCTTTGGGATTCCCAACTCTTCATGAGCTGGCTTGTCCGCAGGGGCCTTTTCCCTCCGGTAGTAGACGAGGTCCCCGGGCAGATACACTCGCTGTGGCCGCGTCTTCATGTTGAGCGCCCTGCTGAGTTGGAAGGAGGCCGGGGACTTCCTGTAGGTCTCCTCCGACGCCAGTCGTACATTCATATTCTTTCCAAAAGCATGGCGAGGATCATTCATACCCTCCAGAACTGGCACCGCTTGCTCGGACTCAAACAATCTCCCATCAATCGTGAAGTCTCGCCCAAAGCACCATTGGGCAGGGGAGAAACCCTGTCTTCTGTGCAGCGTGTTGTGCGCCGCCACCACGTTCAGCATCGCTCTGAATGGCTCCATCTGCTCACCGTGTAGTAGCGTCATAGCATCCTGCTTGACTTTTCCAATAAGGGCCTCAGCCAGCCCAGTTTGGTGATGGGCCTCGCCGGGATTCGGGAAGATCTCAATTCCCCTCACCTTTGCCCAATCTTCCAAAAGCCGGGACCTGAAGCAACCTTCAGGATCTAGCCTCACACGGTCGGGGTAGCCGTAGCTCTGGATCCATGCTTGCTCCATAGCGCGCAGGACTTCCTCTCCAGTGGCATTCCTTCCTTCCTCGAAGTGTCGTTTGAAGAGCTCCGTCACCGCAACAAAGTGAGTCGCCTCATCACAAATCAGCATGAAGTGCGTCACCTCATTGCCCACTCGAAACTCTGCATTATCAAGCACGATGACTTTCCAAGGAGTGTCACACTGATGTAGGGAGACCTGAGGTGGCGAGTCAGCAAGACGAGTCTCCAGGCAATCCGGGCATTGATGCTTTAGAGCCATCTGGATCACTTCATGATGCACTCCCCGGCCTCGCAGCATTGACGCCAGGGTCTGGTTCGACGGGTGGCCACATCGAGCATGTAGAACCTTAAGCATCCGTTCTGCTCGTTTTCGGCCTTCAGGAGTGAGGGCATCATCCAGGAGGGGTTCGTCACGGAGTCCAAACACTTCATCATTTACCTCTGGTTGTTCTAGATGTCGCATGAAAGCCTCACACAGGTTCTTGCCGCTGGGCCTCACAACGTGTCGAACTTCACGTAGAAGGTCTTGACCATTGGTCACCAGGCGGTAAACATTGGTATCGCCATTGGTCCACAGGCCACGAACTTCTGTTTGATCACATGTCCCCTTTTCATTTTCCAGAAAGGCGCACAATGACTTTTCTTTCCAGATCTTCGACTTTTTGGGACACAGGAATATCCAGCGCTGTTCACGTAGCTTCTGAATGGCCAGAAGTTCGCATAAACCCCGGATGATCTTTCGGGCTCGGCGCTTCTTGCGAGATGCTTGTAGTTCATCAAGTTCTCCCCCGTGGTCGAAGGCAGAGTAGGGCATCTGAACCACAAGCCACCTAGGCCTGCAAATTTGCAGCCTTTGAGAAGCAGCTTTCACACCACGACGCCCAGCCATATCTGCTTCCAGGGAGTCCACGAACACATAGTCCCGCTCTCTATTGAAGCACGCATTTTGCAAGCCATGGCTCTGTCGAGGGCCAATCTCCATCACATCGGTCTCTGGCCGACCGGTTGTAGGCATAGCAGACAACACATCGTCGGCGTCGTCGCACTGCATCTCGAGCACCGCCATGAGCTCTGCCTTGTCATCAGCCTCCATGACGCCCATCTGCTCTAAGAAGCCCTCATTGTCCTCCAGGACGTAGCTCGTTAAGGGTCTCGTGGTAGCAGCAGGTGGACGGCGAGGTAGACAGTATCGAAGTTGCCGTAGGCGTCCACGTATATGGTCCTCGGTCGTGTACACGGATCGCACACTCACAGCCGCCAGCATCACTCGGGTTCCTTCCCAGGAGTTGGAGGCATGGAAGTTGTGGGGGTCAAACACCACCACCTGATGCCTGGTGTCCTGCAGAATGCCTGGGAGTCGTTTGCCATCAGGACTCTCACGCCACACCGAGTTGGCTTCGGAAGCTTCGCTCGCAGTCCAAAGTTCCCCACCTTTGTAGTCGCCGAGGCCAATCACCGCATTCAGGCCGACGTTGTGGTTGTCCTTGCGCACGGTAAACTGGTTGTCATAGGAGATGACGAAGGTTGTCCAGCCGAAGTCCTTGGGTAGCTTGTCTTGCAGAAACATGTTGATATACTTCACAAGCTCTGGCTGTCTCTCAGTGGCCTTGGTCACCCCTGACATGTTTCCATGAGCATAAAGTCCAAAGACCATATACTTGTCCCATGCACCGGAAGCGGTGGCCAGACTCGAGGTTGTCCGTGCCGAAGTCCTGGGGTCACGCTGTCGTAGTTCATTAAGTAGGCGCTAAGCTCGCGAGCCTGAGCCTCAAGCTCAGCACACTCAGCTTCCGTCATGCCAATCACTCCCGAGGCGCATCCACTCTCGTCCAGATCTGGTCCTCGCACTCCTCGTACTCCTGCTCCTCGCTCGTCATGACGTTGGCCTTCTTGCGGCCCGGAGTCCTGGCCATCTGTTCCGGATCCGCAGGCGAGGATGTCTCCGTAGGTGAAGGAGTCGCCGTCGGCGTGGTAGTCGCTGGCTTTCCCCTTCCTTTGCCCTTGCTCTTCGGCTGGGCACCGGAGGCCTTGCTGAGCTCCATCTTTTTCCGAGCTCGTATTTGCTCGAGTCCCCGAAGCATGGACTCCTCGGCTCCTTCCAGAGCCACAGCCTTGGCCTTCAGGGTCGCCACATTCGGTTCCTCTCCACGCTCCTTCGTCTCCTTGCGCTGCTGGGTCACGGTCTCGACGTCCTTCGGCAGAGGTCCAGCTTGTCGATAGTGGCCCGTCGCTCCCCAAGCGGGAACATACAGCAGGCGCAGTTGGCAGTTGGCGCACACCTTCCAGTCCCGCTCCGTTGCATCCGCTCGCCGATCCTCGACCCATCTTCTCCTCCACATGCTTGCCGAAGCAGGGGTAGCCGGAGGTCCGACCGTCCCGAGGATCGGGTCCCGTCGCACGATTGAAATCGTACCTTTGCTCCAGGGGGACCTTTTCCTTCTTGACCTTCTCGGCCTTGGGCTTCTCCTGACTCGAAGAAGCTGCCGTAGTCACCGAAGCTGGGCTCGCAGGCGTCGCCTTCAAGTCTGGCGCCGACATGCTCGCCGTCGAATTGAGGGATGCAGTTAGGTCCTGCGAGACCAGTGTTCACAAAAACTGCACCTGCTATTGCTATCTTGGCGCTCTGCGTTGAGCCCATCTTCTCATGAGCATCCGAATGAAGGTCACAGGCTCTGTGGTCAGAAGGGGGTACATGAGGTAGTACATGTGGTGTCTCAAGCTCAGCACGAACATCTTCAGAAGCAAGACTGTCTGCATGTTGCTCATGTCGCATCTCTACATGCTCATGTGCACACTCACTGAACTCTGCCTCGTCACACTCCTGATCGCGAGAAGGCAAGCACTCCTTATATCGCGATGCATTTTGCTGAAGTGCACGAGTGCCGCGCCCGGTAGCGCGGGTGCTGAAAACTGTGGCCCCAGACATCCAGTCTTTCGTGAGGTCAATCATCAAATGTCCAGACTTGCTTTCGCAGAGTGGAATGAAAACATCAGGAGCAATCTTCTTGAAGCAGATAGTCGGCTTCTCAAAATCAATCAATGCTCCTAAACGCTTGAGAGTCTTCACACCAATCAAGATGGGAACCTGGGGCACGTCCAGGGTGTAGAGACCAAGCTGAACTTTACTCTTATTCAGCAACTGAGGGAGCTGCAAGTAGCTTGAGGCTCCTTTCCGCTCGCCATTGCCGAAACGGAAGGACTTGTCCACATTCGGGAAGACGGACACCGTCTCCATTCCAAAAATGGCCTTCCTCTTGGACATCACCGCCTCAACCGCTTCGAGGGATCCGACAGTCTCGGTAGCGCCAGAGTCCACGATGCCAAGGCCAGCATACAGCTGTCCTGCTGCGGCCCATGCCGTCTCGAAGTCCTGAGGAATGTCTCCTGAAGCATCGGTAGACACCTCCTCTTCCTTAACGTCCATGTAGCACAGAAGTCGATCGGAGACCTCATCCTTCACCAGCTCCCTCTTCATCATTCATCACCATGTAGGAGGCAGCCGCAGAGGATCCTTTCCCATGTCCCGCGGAGGAACGTTTGGGACACACGCGGTAGTCGTGTTCCTTGGAACCGCAAATGAAGCATCCAGTGTAGGAGGAACTGCCCGGTCTCTGCTTCCCTTTTCCTTCTGCCGCCATCACTGCCCCAGACTTTCCGGCTGCTTTGCCGCCCTTGCCTGCGAACTTGCCCTTGCCTTTCTGCTTACCCTTGGAGAGAGGGAAGTAACCACGGGCGGTGTTCTTGGCCGCGATAAGCTGTCGGGGCTCCTTGAAGTTGCGGACCTTCTGCTCGTAGGCGGCGTAGGCCTCCGCAACCTCCTTCGCGCCGTCGGGGTCCACCTGGTAGCACTCCTCGATGTCCATCCACGGCTTGGTATCCGCCCAGGACCACCACACCCCTTCAGCATCCTGGGTGTAGTACTCGCCCTCATGCCACGTCCAGTGAACCTCAGACCCATCGGCGCCTTGAGATACCCATTCTTCAGGCTCATCTGCGGCATACACCTCGGTAGGCAGGCGGCTGCCGACCCACATCACCTCCTGCAGCTCTGATTCCTCGGCAGCGGGATCCAGATCATTCACAACAAGTCCCCATTCCCCACCTTCTTCGACCCAGTAGGATCTCCGGGACCTGTTGTCACGGTGATCGCGGTGTCGCTCGGAAGCAAGAAGCTCTTCCTCTTGATCACGTAAAGCTTTCTCGACCACGTCGATCTCATGACTGGGCAACCCGCATTTCCTCAGAAGCAGCCATCCCAGAATCTCCGGAGGTAGGACCTCAATGTCCTTGATGTCATACTTCTCCCACTCAGGCTCCGGTAGCGGTTCCTTGGGAGGACGACCGGAAGCTTCACTCCTGTCATCTCGGCGCCATCGTCCTCGGTACCAATCGTCCCACTCATCGTCGGTCCACCGCTGTAGTTCTTCCGCCTCACCGGAGCACGAAGGCTGAGCGCGTGAATACACACCCGTCAGCCGCTCATGCGCAACTGGTGGAGGAAGCTCTTCACCCTCATCCGGCACTTGATCATCGATGCCAAAGTCGTCGGCCGGCTCGGGCTCCACGGTAGTAGAAGACCGGCGCCTGGTAGGAGATCCACGTCGCAGCGCCGAGCTCGAAGGGGAAGAACTCTTCCGAGGCGACGGAGATCGCGGCGGGATAGCCGAAGTCGAGGAGATAGGCCGCCCGGACCTCGCTCTCGCCAGGGCCCGTTGTAGCCTCTTGTAAGACTCTCGCAGCTCAGTCGCCCACTGAGCCATATCCTGCCCGGGACTCCTCTTTGTCTTCAGAAAGAAATCTTCAAGCCTGGCCCCCAGATCAGGCACTGGGGTTTTCGCCAGCTTCTCCTCGAGGTAGTCCAGCAGGTAGGATGCTCCACATCGATCTTGAAGACGAACCGGGTCGAGCTCAATGCTCACTTCCCACGCCTTTCCAGTCAGCTTCGAAGCAAGGGAGGCTCCGAGAAGCCCTTTATTCTTCTCAGCTGTCCGCATCCACTCGAGGCGTACTCGGCGAACATAATCAGACCAGGTCGCGTGGTTGCCGTTTCAAGACGGGATCACCTGGTTCTGGTTCATAGCCGGGTAGGTCTCGAGAAGACAGGCCCAAGCCACAGGCAGCCCGAGTTTGCGCAGCGGTCGAGCGTCGTTTTCCCTGGAGCCAACCCTCTGTCTTAGGGAAGGCTCCGCTACCAATTCTGGTAGCAAACAAAGGTTCAAATGGCTGAACCCACAAACCACAAGTGACAGCAAAGCCTGTGCAGGCCTCGTCGGAGTCACCAATGTTTTCATGCCATGGCGCAATGCTCTCGTAGCGTCTCTGGAAAAAGAGTTAGGCTGAAGGAATTCCTCGAACCGACATGTACAGGGATGGCGAGGTTTGCAATCAGCACTGGCATGCGTTCTATACAAGCATGCGGACAAGGGTACTTGTAGCGACTTTGCCTCCGAAAACAACACGATGAACGAATGCAGCTACGTTGAAGCCACATGTGGCATTGAACGAAAAGACTCTTCTGCAGGGCACAGGAGGCGCATCTAGCAGGATGGGTCAGAGTGACGGCACTGAAGCAAGGCACAACCCCAGCCTGAAGCACAAAAGACTGCAGGGCGTTGCCGCTCTCATCGTCCATACAACGCGCGGTGTGCTACCGCCCATCCGCAATTGCCCTAGATGCGAAGCTTGGGAATCTAGGTTGGACGCGCTAGCTATGCGCTGTGCCTACCTTAGCTGATTGAACGACGATAGCATCTGTAGCGTGTCTGCTGGAAACTGCATCGTTTTACTTCATCATAACCAGGCTGACTAAGCTCATCGTTGCTGACTCGTCTCCTTTATGAACCATGTGTGCTGTATCCATTATGTATCCAGCCCCGACATGCAACCATCCCGTCTCCATGCTTCTCGTTCTGGATGTGTGCCATCTTCTGTGCTCTGCGATGCGTTCCAAGTGTCGCGCAAGCTTCTACGACTTCCCAGCAGTCATTCCAAGAATCGCATGATGTCACCAGGCAGACTTGTTCGCTCGCGTTCGTCACATTGACATGCTCAGAAGCTAGTCGTGCACCTCTGCTTCGTGCAGCTGCCACTCGCCGGCAACTCCAGAATCTGCTGCCACTGTGCTCTCTGTGGGCCAGTCGCGAAAACAGATTCGCTACGCGTGAAACAACTCGTCGCAACGATTCAGCGGCAATGAGGCGCTCTCTAAGAGGCTCCCAGAGGGTGCGAAGCTTCGCGCACTCTCCGACAGGCTCCGCCGTCTGCTCAAGCAATTCGTAACACTCAGTGACCACTCTCACGTCTCACTCATATTCGGATCGAGAGCATACAGCATCGACTCTTCTGTTTAATTTTTTGGGCAGAGTCTGCGATGCTAGCCCACTCACTTCTCTAGGCCCACGAGCAATAATCAACTCGGGGCCTCCACACACTAACCCACGAAAGAACATCTCAAAGTTCAGAGCGCGCTCTCAGCAGTCGCCTTGGGTCGCTCCAAGCTGAGGGCTGAAACCCACATCTCCTTAGATGGCAAGTTCTGGCGCAAACGAGATGCTTCTGCCGATTTCCTGGCAGCTGAGGCTCTCCTGCAATTCGCAGACGAGATCGCGCTCTGCGTCAAGCGCAGAAGCCAGCTCTTCGCAACGCTTAGTCTTATCCTTCGTCTGCGCAGTGGCAATTCAACAACACACCCCAGTGCTATTGTCATTTGTCAACATGGGCGTGGCTCGGGCAAGGGCTAGTACCGACGAATCGCCACAACACTTCCAGAAAGTCGGGGCTTGGCATGGCGAGTTCTCCCCTCTAAAACATTCCTTTCGACAGGTGCCTGCCAGCATTCGGAGACACATGCCCGTGCGTCTTGTAGTCTACCCAGATCTGGTGGATCAAATTGCACTGTTTATTCATTACATTACGTTCTCGAATCTTGTAACCAGATTCTCGTTCATCACATTCCGACAGGCGCGGGACAAGTGTCCAACAGTTCTGGCAGTCCAGCGATCGCACCACTCCTGTACAGTTGCATGAAAGCCGCTTGCCGAGAAGTTGCCACGTCAAGAGGCGCCCAAGCCGCGTGGCAATCTCTAGCGGATTTACATGAGCCGCGAACTCAGCCCAGGATTATGACCGCAAAAGAACTCAACACAGACTAAAGCTAATTGCTAGCACACGTTGCTACCACTGGTGGGCTGATGAGACCGCAGGCTTGGTCTGTACGGCACATGGTGAGAGCCCGTGTTCACCGCTGCTTGGCAAAATTGATGCGGGCTCATGCCGTGAGGGCCAAGGGAAAGCAGCACGAACCTTTCTGTGCCCCAAACACAGCAAACACAGTGCTTTTGATAGATTAGTATCTTCATGTTTTCCAGGCTGTGCTAGGTATTCCCTTGACAGGCTGCGTCAAGATTCCTGCCAGGACTAACGCGTCAAGCAATGTCCACAGCATTCCACACAGCAACATAGCGACCGCACCTCAGATCAAAGACAAGCGAGAGACAAGTACACTTTGACCTCGTTCAGTCCTGCGCCGTAATTACTGTCCATTCGAAGCCAAGGCACCACTGCACAGTAGGGCTGCGCGGCTGATGCCTCCTTCGACGATCTGGCAGATCCCTGTCTGTCCGGCAGCAGGTAATTTTGATTTGGTGCCAAGCGCCAGCGCAAACAGCCCGCTCGGAGACTCTGAGTCGACTTAAGCTTAGAGTAACAGTGTAACTACTAGGCCTGTGCTTCCGATGCGATGCCTAGACAGCTCGTGGCTGGCGTCTGCCATTCCGAAATCTTCAGAACAGTCTTATGACGTCGTCAATCAAGCAACACCAGAGCACCGCCCGAATTTGGGTAGCTTTCCGTTTCGTGTAGACTACACATTAACTGTGGTGACTGTGGTATGTTGGAACAGACGAGGCGGCGTCTCCAGCTGCAATCTGCTCGCGCGATTTATCCGTGTCTTGAAGCAGCAGAACATGACTTCAAAGTATTTCTAGTGCATTGCTGTCAACTCTAGAGGGAATAGCACGGATCGACAGACAGTCGCTTTCGGGTTGGGCAGGCGAAACTGTTCTCCTTCTCACGTGCTTTTAAGAATGCAAAGCTTATGGCTTATGGCTGATCACGTACTCAGTTCGTTGGTCCAACCCGAGCTACGACTGATGACGGCAACAGCAGGGAAGCGCCCTCATGCCTGACGGGCGGCAAGAAGGGCGATAAAGAAGCCCCGGTCCGTGCTAGAATTTGCATCGAAAGCATTTTGTGAGTTTGAAAGCTTTACTCAAGCTCAGACTGCTCAGACTGGGGGCTGGAACCTTTGCAGTGATTGTCCTGGCGCAACACCATAGGCAGAACTGGCCAGCACTCACGCAACTAAACTGCTGTTGCTGTTGTCCGATCGCTTGAGCGGCTCATCAGAGCTGAGAAAAAGTTCTTCAAAGATTCGATTCTGTCATCTCCATCAGGATGCAGAGTAAGGGCATCGTCGGGCCCGTCTTCGCATGGTAGACCATCGGGATCCAACCTAGCCCCCATATTGCTCACCAAGGCTTGAAAGTACGGAGCTGCTTGAGGCTCGGCGAAGGGAGCACTCTGCGCCTGAGGTTCGAGAAGTGGCAGGGAAGGCCACTCGAGAGGTGAAACGTAAAGGAAAAAGTTGGCCATGGCCAAGCTAGGCCGGCTCTGGGCCACCCTCCAAAGCCATCAGCCTGCAGGGAGATGATGAGACATGTCGCGATCAGATTCTCAATTCTCCAGTCGGTCCTTTGGGCGACCTCTCATGCCATCGTCTCAGTCATCATAGTGTGTCGGCATCGCCTCCCAAGTGAAAAGCTTAACATGCTACCTGCTACCTTCACCTGACAGCTTGCAAAGCATAGCACGTCTCAGCACCTTCCGCAGCATCTCCTCAAGCTCTTTTCCGGATGGCGAGTACGGAGTGGTTCCCTCCCACATGACCTGACTGCAAGACTTCGCAACAAAATTCCGCTCCAGCTGTCGACAGGATGGGACGCTAGAAGCAAAGGCGGGCGCAGGTGGCGACAGGTGCATGGCAGGCATCAACACGAAATGCCCAGGCATTGCAGGAACCTGCAAGGGCAAACACGAGCGCATCAGGTCGCGTTTGAGATTCACCGGACAGTAGCAGTCTCATGTTGGGGCCGGCGCCACACCACCCTCCATCATGTACCCCTGCGCGGCATCAGGCCTTTGCATACCTGGTGCATGCGTGGTCTCCGAAATTTGGATTGCTGAAAGCGTGAGAGTGAGGCTTGGACCGGCCATAGCTGGCACTGCGGCAATCATCGGGTGGTCGAATCCAGTCCTTCAGCCCGGCCACAATAAACCTGATCTTCGTGGGGTCTGAGCCCACTGGCACTTCGGTCCTCATCGGCACACGGCTTCTATCAGCTATCTGCTGAGAGAGACCTCCGTCGCGAGAGCGAGAGAGGAACAGCACAATCTGCTGCAGGTTCCAGCTGTAACGTTAGCCTTGTCGCCAGCTCTGATCCAGGTCTTGTCCAATGTCGAAGTTCTAAGAAGCACTTCCATGCCCACGCGAAATCTCGAGCAAGGTGCATGAATCTGGGAATCGCACCTTCGGCGCACAATTTGCTGGTGCCTGCGTTGAGGGGCGTGTGAAGATTGAGTGAACAGACTCGCGGAGCAACCAACCCGCTGGAAGTTCCTCGTTTGCCACGAGGCCCAGCGGGTCCCAAAGAAGCTGCTGCCTGCTATCTCGCTATGGCACGCACGCACGAAGAGAATAAGGAACGTAATAAGATTTCCCTTGCGGGGGGGCCGATTCTTTCACGCGTGAAAAGACGCAGCAACCTCTCACCCCAAGCTGCTTGCGCAATTCACCTCGAGTTCTCAAGCTTTGTCGGAAGCTTCGCTGCCCAAGAAAGCAAGACACAGCAAGACCACTTGCAGAGCCGGAGCGACCCGTCTCCGAGAAGTTTGCTTCCCAGTGGCGACTCTGACAGGATAGACATGCTGGCCTTCGGGTCTGGGCGGCCCGGTTCTGCTTAAACAACTACGCCACCAACTACTCTGCACAGAGCACAGAAAAGTGCCTCTGCAACAGCTTAATTAGGGCACTAAGGCATTGGGTGTGGCTTCGTCAGGCTCACACTCTTGCTCTGGATGAATGAAGCACCGTACTCCAGGTACCTCAGTCAAAGCACTTTCTTGCATCCCTGTGTTGGCCCAACTCTCCGAGCTGACTTGTGCAGATTAAGATCATGGCTCACTCCTGGTCATGAAGGTTCTCTGGAGGTCTGGCATTGAAGCCAAGATAGACCCTCCCATGAAAGCTGCGTACCTTGCGCACGCGGTCATCGAGACAACAGGAATCCCCCAAGGGGATTTTTTCCCGATGTCGAGGCACGTGGGCTTGGCCACACGCGTGACTTTGGCTTTCACGGCTGATGGGAGCAGTCGCTGCAGCTCCTAGCAGAAGTCAAGCTATTTGACAAAAAGGCTGCGAAAAGTGAGATGTCCTCTTGAACACGCTGACACATCCCTGGGAACAGCGTCGAACCTCCAGAGAGAACCTCGAACGCTCTTATGGCCCAAAGCTTGTAGGGAAAACGTACGGTTATGAGCTCGGCAACACTTGGAAGGGCTTCACCCGGGAGCAGAGTCGATAGAGCTCGGTGGTTATTCTGCGGAGTGCTCAGGACTTTTGTCGAGATTTACTTCACTCATGGAGCAGTTGCTCGTATTCTGCCATCGTAGACGGCATCTTCGACGCGGTCGCCCTTGAGCGGGTTCGTCCGTCACTCGACTTTCATGTGACGACATTGTGCCTCGTCCCTTGCACACGCCTGGAGAAGCGATTTTTCGTTGACCAACCGCTGAGGCGGTCCCCTAAGCGAGCTGTCCTGGTGGCAGCTTGGCTAGCTACTGAGTCATCAGACTAGCAACCGGCTACGCCGACGCACTCGGCCAAGCAGAAACGAAATGCAAGTTGCCATGTTGCTTGAACAGACGGACCTTAAGGGGGCAGGGGGCGATTCAAGCGATAATTAGGTCTGCCTCTGTATGTCACGTCCAGACGGGCCAGGACCGTGCTCGGCCATAATTCTGTCCCTCCGAAAACCTTCGATCTTCCTGCTCAGCAGATACCAAGGCGCCCACAACACTGTTTGCCAAGCTTTTCTGGATGTCAAGACCTAGGCCATGTTCAGCTCTGCAATGCATTTTGGCCCTTGTGCGCTCTACTTGAGCTTTGCATGCCCTGAGCCTTCCGCCACAAGCCAGCACACTGCTGGCGGCCATTTTGTGGATGCCCACAGCCTCCTGCGCACAGAGGCTGCAAGGCTTTGGATGGACCAGTCTCACAGGTCCTCGTCCAGCTTTAAGTGCTGACCAGGTTGGAAAAGTGCCTGCACTTTCGATCTGGTCGTTCTATCGGCAAGACAGATGTCATATGGCGCCTCAGCACATTGTGACAGAAGGCCTTGCTCCCAGTCCAGAACCTGCGCACGATCGAGGGTTCTCAGCAAGCGCTGAGATAGTAGTACTCCTGACGCATGATGTAATCACATCCGCTCATGGTCCTATGTCACTTGCCAGCGGTGGGTATAGATGACTCCGACCCGCTGCAACTTTGAGCGCAAAAACGAGGCCGATGGTGTTTGGAACACGATGGAAGCTTCAAAAGAGGCCAGCTGCAGCACAATGATCTCTTCGAGACATGTCCGATGCCCTTACAGTCTTCAACGGCACAAATGCAAGAAGCTACAACGACTCATGGAACATGCAACTTCAGCTGTAGAGTCCGGCCTTGCCATCGGGCAGCTTGTACTCTTGCTGCACGGGATCCTTGGACAGGTGAGTTAGAGTTAGAGCAAGTGATGAGCGGACCGTGAGGTCCGGCTCTCATCTGCTACCTGCCGGGCCTGTCGCGAGGAGGGCGCGTGCTGGGTCGCGACTCGGCACATCCGCTCCTAAGGCTGGAGGTAGCTCTCTCACCATAGGTAGTTCACCAGGTTCACCAGCTCCTTCACGGTCTGTAGCTGCGTCCACCATACCTCTGAGCACGGAGGTTTTCAAGCTAGGCATTCGCAACTTGATTGCCAGCACTATAGCAGCAAGCACCTCGTCAGCAAGCGCCTCTTTGTATCCAAGCTCTCTTTGAAGGAGCTCCCCCAGGTATGCCTCAAGAGTTCGGTGCGCTTCACCACAGCGACCGTTACGAACGGTTGAAAGATCAAACGTCTTCCTGGCGGGCCCTCCAGGGAATAACAACTATCAACTCACGAGAAACCCCTCGAGGGAATTCATCCATAAGGTCGTGCTCTCACTCGCCTGTCCCCACTCTGCCGCACAAACATGACGACGAATGAATCGCTATCAATTCCAAAACATGACGATCCTGAGGTGCAAACAGTTAAGTCTCGTCCCCCGAAGTCTCGTCGCTGCACCGCATTGGTGACGACGTAGCTGTCGAACAGTGGAACCTGGTGCAAGCGCAACGTGATACATCAGGGCCGTCTGCTGGAACCATGATTCCGTCTCGTGCCCCAGGCACTGCTGATCTTCTGCATTGAGCAAAGTCCGAGATAGTGATTTCGCATGGTGTTGCCAAATTTGGACCTATCGGATCGCATAAGTTCGCTAACAACGAATACGACGACACCCGTCATCCCCTCTCCTCCTCCTCCTCCTCCTCCTCGCAGCGGTGCTGGTGCCGGTCGAGAGTTGTAGCAGCAGTGGTCGTGGTAGTGGTAGAGATCCTAATCCACCCGTCGTGCTGCTATCTTCCTCGGATTAGCCACTGCAGTTTCTGACCAAATTGTAACATCCTCGTTCACTGGTGTTCCGGCTGTCTCCGGCTGGCCCTGGGTTGCAGCGGCAACGTAGGAGCCAGAATGGGGTCTGCACCGGAATAATTGCTGTCACGATTATGCATTAGCATGTGCTGGCGCAATAACGATAGAAGTGTGGGCAGTCGTAGTAGTGGGCACAGTACCAGTCGTAATCCTGGTCGTAGTGGTAGCAGCACGAGTCGTTGTAGCAGTCGCGCAGCAGTAGCCGGAGGAGGAGCCCAGGAGCAGGAGCAGCCGGCAGCAGTAGGGAGCAGGAGCAGCAGGAGAGAGTATCAATAGTCGTCCTCCTCCTCGTCGCAGCAGCACTAGCAGTGGCAGTGGCAGCACGAGCAGGACTAGGAATAGCAGCAAGAGTTGAGAGGAGTGGAGTAGGGGGAGTAGGAAGAGCAGTAGCAGAGGAGAAGTAGGAGTGGGAGTAGTTGGAGTAGGAGCAGAGTGAAAGAAATGGGATGCGGAATCGGAGACGGAGAATTTGTAGTAGTAGTAGTAGTAGTAGTAGCAATAGCAGTAGCAGTAGCAGTAGCAGTAGCGGTAGCAGTAGTAGTAGTAGTAGTAGTAGTAGTAGTAGTTGTTGTTGTTGGCAGCTGTTGCGTCTGCCACCGCGCGGGGGGGTGCGATTCCTTTGCTGGCATGTGCTGAAACTCGAGTTTTGGCACTTTGTTCGCCCGCAATTGAACTTTGCTTTTGCTTTCGCATCGGTTTTTGCGGTGTTTTCGAGCAAAAAAGTGTGCCAGCCGGCGGGCTGCACTGTGCAAAAACATGTTCAGCTCTGCATTTGGCCTCGTTTGTTTCTGTGTTTTCCTGTGTGTGTCCCATTTCGCATCGGTTTTTGCAGCATTTTTGCCGACTCTCGACTTTCTGCACATGCCGGCTTGGGGGTCGGGGGCTCCATGCGACTGCGACTTTTGTTTTCTTTTTTTAGTGTTCACCTTTCTATTCTGGTGCCGTACATTGGTGGGGAGGGGGGGGTGGGGGGCAGGGGCAGGGGCAAAACCCAGGGCCAGAGAAGAGGGGCAGGGGCCGGGGCAAGGCGCAGGGGAAGGGGCAGGGGCAAAGGCAAAAGGTTTGCAGCAGCGACAGTGGCAGCAGCGGCAGCAGTGGCAGAGGCAGTGGCAGTGGCAGTGCACTCGCCGTCGCGCACTTGATGTCGCAGTCGCCGTCGCAAGAGCAGTAGCAGCAGCGGTCGTACGAGTAGTAGTAGTAGTAGTAGTAGTAGTAGTAGTAGTAGTTGTTGTTGTAGTTGTAGTAGTAGTAGTAGTAGTCGTCGTCGTCGTCGTCGTAGTCGTCGTAGTCGTAGTCGCAGCAGTAGTAGTACCAGCAGTAGCACGTAATAGTAGCAGCAGGAGGTGAAGTAGTTGTCGTCGTAGTCGTCGTTGCAGTGAGGCTGGTGGCTGTTGCTGTCGATGATGCGAGTTTTGTTGCGATCCAACTCATGTGTTCTCAAAAGTCCAACAAAAGTGCAACTTGTAGAGTTCTATCACTATCCGAACGCATGTCGTTTGTGCGTAGCGAGGACCATGTCAAGGTTTGTTGCTGCAAGCAGCAGTGACACACAAATGCAGTGTGGCGACGTGTGTAGCTCCAACAGTGTGCCTGGGCGAGGTGCTAGTATTGCCAATTTGATTGGCCGGACGAGTGTGGATGGCACTGCCTAGAAATCCCGATCCACGTCAATTCCTTGAATGCAGCACTGGCTTCGCACTCGCACACACCAATGTCACACTGGGGACTCAGCTGTTTGAGCCACACCATCGCCGACCTCAATCACGAGGCCAGTTCCTCAGCCGCGAGCTGACAGGGAATTTTTCTGGATAGCAAAAACAATCCACGCTGGCGGAGCCTCTCGTGTCCTTTGCTAACATTGGCTCATATTTTGGTTGCAACTACCGTGCAGTTTTGCACTAAGCTATTGGGGAATTACAGTTTGCAGGGTATTGTTTTGCCCAAGCTATTGGGGCAAAACAGTTTCGAAGCTCCTGTTTTGTGCCAAGCTATTGGGGAACTACAACTTGCAAGGTTTTGTTTTGCCCCAAACTATTGGGGAATTCCAATTTGCGAAGCTGCAAATTTATTGTATTTCTTAAACACGCATCCTCATGTGGGGATTCCGGTTCATCATTGATCATTGATCAAACATCTTCAGCTCGACCCTTCATGTGGTCATTCCGGTTCGTCATATATCTTCAAGACGTCCCCTCCTTTGGGGATTCCGGTGCCAACAGCCCATTGGGCGGGACCAGCTCATCATATAACTTAAACATGACCACTCATTGGTGATCTGGCTTCACCGCATATCTTTAACACGTCCCTCATCACATATTTTGAGCACGCCCCGTCACTTGCCAATTCCGATTCTGCATTTTTGCTAAACCTGCCAACTTTTTACGGGCCACGGTCTGTGGCCAGTGACGCGCGCCGACCCGCGGCTCCGCTGCACGGCATACACAAAGGTTGCTGGTGCTGCTGCTGCTGCTGCTGCTGTTGCTGGTGCTGGTGCTGCTGGTGCTGGAGACTGGTACACCGTGGCGGCGTGCATATTCGAGGAATCCTGCGATTTTTCTCGAGTTTCAGTACATGGTTACTGCTACGAAGCATTCCTCGCAAGTACACGCTGTCACGGTCTCCTAAACTCAGGACCGAAAAAAGAAGGGACCCAATCCACGCTTACACTGCAGAGAGCTCAGGAGAGAAGTGTGCTTAGATCCAAACGCCTGTCTGTCGCATAGAGCGCAAGAGCCCCAGAGTGCACCACCTGCACATTGTGTTGAATCAACATCACCGGATATCAAACAATGCAACCGCGCCCCCTACGGCGGTTGCCACGGTTGCCTGCACTGCTGGCACTCGAAGCTCTTCAAAGAGTTTCTCCACCTTGGCACAGAGCCAAGGTGGTCATGCCTGTCATGGTGCACCAATGGCTGAGAGAGAGCAAAGGCAGCAGCTAGCACTTCCCGATGCACAGTCGGGTTGAAGGGAGCCTGAACTCGCTTGGTGTAACCCATGATGGCTTCAACGTTGACGTGAAGTGGCTGAGTGGCTGTTCATCGAACTTGTTGCCAACATGTGGATGGCCTCCGTGACCAGGCAAGGGTGTTGAGATGGGTCGTGAACCTGAACTCCAATCAAACAGTATTGCGTAGCAAACGAAGCGAAGAATACCGAAGATGCGTGTCATCAGGCGGCAAAGCACCTTCATCTCGTCAAGGGCTGCCTGGAACACTTCCACGAGGCCTTCCCACCTCGGAAGACACCGGACCAAACTCCGTTCAGCACGACGAACAGATTCGCCCTCCGAGTCTTCGCCTG
This sequence comes from Symbiodinium sp. CCMP2592, assembly GCA_905221615.1. Taxonomy (NCBI): domain Eukaryota; class Dinophyceae; order Suessiales; family Symbiodiniaceae; genus Symbiodinium; species Symbiodinium sp. CCMP2592. The sequence goes on along the minus strand of CAJNDT010006188.1, from coordinate 184,199 downwards.
CAGTGCACTGTCGTGTCGACGCTTTGCAGCTCTGTGGACCCGGCTGGGTCACGACACCGTGGTCCATCACATGCAACCTGGCGCTAGAAGAGACTGCCCGCAGGGCAGCAAAACTGGACGTGTCAGTGCCCCCAAGCATAAGCAGTAGAGTCGGAACGCCCCTTCAACACTGTGTGCACAACGCAGTAGAGGCTTGTGTTCTGTTCCACAGCGAATGTGCCTGGCATTGCTCTTCTCTAGTGCCTCTGTTGCGGCCTGGAGCAGGACCCAAATGGACATCCTTCGAACTGCTGTTGCATGATGAGTCTTCCACTTGCAAGTTGCCTTCGATGGCTCGTGGCGAGACGCCCGTACGGCTGTGTACATGTTGCTGTAGACCACCTGCAATACAAACCCAAAGCGGTTCACTGCTCGTCTCTCATATTGCTTGCCTTGGGTTCAACTTCTCCCGCGTAGCCAACCTGACAATGCTTGCCTTCTACCCCAATTTGACTGACTGAACAGGCTGAACATTGTGAAGCACGGTGCATGGCAACTTGTGGTGCCTTGACCGAGCCAGAGCCATTGTCGAGCACGAGCGGTGTCCCGTCCATGCGGACAATATGGGCACCGGGAAGCCCGCATCCATGCGGATGCGTGTGCGGGAATGTGCGATGAGTCAGGGTGATTGCTTGATGTCTTCGTTCAGGTAATTCCCTTTTGCGTGCCCTTTCGTACACCAACATGTTTGCCGAATGCTTCTTGTTCAATGCACCACAAACACTTCAACGGTAGTCATAGATCCATCTCGTGTCGCTCCACCTGATTCATGTCCGCAGATTCGAGAAGCTCAATGAGCTACCCCAGCGTTGCGCAAACGACTGCTTCCAGCTCAACACCTGCTCACGCTCGTCAAGAGATTGGCTTAATCGTGTCGGTCTGTCCGAGCCGGACTTGCGGGCTCTTCATCGAAGCTTGAAGACGACTGCCTGGTGCTTGCGCACATGTCACCATAACGGTTTTGGAGTTGCCACTATTACTATACTGCTTAATCGTGAACGAGGACGGCAGCCAGGCCTGTCGATATCGGTGAAGTATCCAGATCCACTGCGATAGCCCTCCGATGTCGAAGCATAGGCGTCGCTGCCTCACAGGCTGTCACACATCCATGGTCCTTGAGCTAATTGCAGGGTGAGCTGCAGTCACCTTCGAAGCTGTCCTTTCGTGCAAAGGTCTCGCCCTGCACAGCGTGCAATCTTTCAAGACAGTATCCAAACTGTGTTGAGATGTCACCATCCGTGAAAAGTCCGCTTTCTCCGAGCCTGGCCAGACCTCTTGCGTCCGAAAGGCGGTGTCTTCCGGAGTTCTTCCTCTTATCGGGGCATGGTCCCGTCGAAAGCATCGACATGGGAATCATCGAAACTGGATATCCGCCTTGCCGTGGGCAAACGGGCATCGTTCGGAGGCATGGGAGCAGCGTCCCTGTTGCCAATTCCTGCAATTGCCAACATGGTGTTCAGCGACATTGCAGGGGCCCGAGCGAGTCTTTGCTGGAGGAGTAAGGCCGGGTCTTGCAAATGGAAGTCTTGCGAAGATCTGGGAGCTCCTGTGGCATTCACACGAGTGCAAACTGCACCCCGCCAGGAGCGGTGGGTCGCTCGATCCCTCTCCTCCAGCTCTGATGGGTCATGCGCAAACGGACACTCGTCTCCGTAGCGGCATCTCCCTGCGCCGCATTGCCAGGCTTTGCCGCGAGATCGACGAGTTCAGAACCAAAACCACTTCAGCATCAGCCAACCGGTCTGTTCTTGGATGTGACATGTCACTGTTGCAGATCTGACGTGCTGGCCAGTTTCGTGGAAGCGGCACATCTTGGTCTTCCGGAATTGGCCGACCTGACACTAAATGACATCTTGAGATAAGCTGAAGTGAAGCATGAGGGGTCGGCGAACAGGGTCTGCTTCTCCTTGGGCATCGCCTGGGTGAGACACTTCGCAGCTTTGCACATTGGAAGGGACCCAGTGTCCTCGGCGGTGTTCTGAAGGTTCCTCATCTGCCCTGGCACGTGCAAACGAGCAAACGCTTGCAAGCAGCAGCATTGCCAACAATGTCAGCGATGAGATTCGGGCCCGGATCGAGGTGGTGTACGAGTCCCCTACAGACACTAGCCCGCTGAATTGCTCTAAATGAGCCGCAGCTGCCCGGCGAGTTGGTTCTCTTCTCTCTTTTATCACTCTTCGTATGCTTCGAGTCTAGATCATGCTTCACAGGAGTTCCCCTTTACCTACTCAAGGGCCTGGAACCTGGTCCTTCCTGTTGAAAGGGCTGTCTTGACTACTCCATCCAAGATAAATCGATCAAACACCGCATGTCCAGTCTTTGCCCCACAGTTGATTGAGCTTGAAGGCTGCTTTCGACTTCGAATGACTTCGAGGTGTGGGAACAAGCAGCTCAGGGCTATCCCAGTTGTGTCCTACATCTCGCTGAACAGAAGCCCGGGTAACAACGCTAAGCTAGTGAATAGTGTCGACCTGTACATCCCCTCGATCAAACCACAACCTGCGCCGGACAGAAAGCTGGAGTCTGTGGTTGCTCCTCACCTTGCACAACAGGCGGCTGCAGCAGGGCTATGGAGGGCCAGTGATGCCGTTGTTCAAGCGAGCCCCCAAGGCACCTCATCAGCGCTACTAGTAAATGTCTTGATTCCCGCCTCTAAAGGTCAGTTGATCCACGATTCTCAGTCCCCTGGCCAAGCCATCCCATGAGAGTCCCACGATTTGGCGCTTCCGTCGGTTCAACCCAGCCGCTGTCTTGGACAGCTAGACAGGGGGTGCCGTCGTGAAACTTCATCGCGGCTGCAACCACAGCACGTAGCGTTCCCGAAATTGCTGGCCCTTGTCTGAAAGCGTAGCTTGCAAGACGATATTAGCAAAACCACGCCGCGACCAACATGAGCTGGTGGATCGGCATGATCTGTACAATGCTATTCTATAACAACGACAATGCACAACCTGCCTCACTTCGGCGCATGAAGCCAGAACGGATACAGCAAGGGCTGTGACAGACTCGACAAGCCCATCTTCTTGCAAAGGTGGCTGGGCTGGATGTTCGTCACAAAACCGAAGCCCGCACATTTGGCTTCCCAGACGATGCCTGGTCATGCAAGCTTCGTCATGCAGTGGCAGGAAGAATGCTTTCGACACTTTGCCATGCTGCTGGCCTTTGCGCCTAAATCGCTGGAAGTCTTCATGATGCTGGCTCTGGCAGGTGCTCCTCCCACCGTCCTCCAGAGCATGCGCTCGGCAGGAGATGCGGGCTGGACCCATAGACCTGCTATCGTTGTCATACAGCTTCGGACAGCTTGAACATCCCTGCAAACAGCTTGTGCACTTCAATGCTCCGTTCATGCGAAGCCTGCTGCTCGAACCCACCCGCCCGAAGCCTCTCGCGCTCGTGCTGTGCAACTGTACTGATCTCTGCTCAGGCATCTTCGATTGTCCGGGTGGGTCGGAGCGCAAAAGGGCGGATTCAGGTCGGGCGGGCATGCGCATGCTGACGTCAGCTGGACAATGAAAGGGTTTGGGAGAAAGTCGGAAATGGGGGGGGGGGCATGCTGGTTGCGATGTTCGCGTTACATGCCCCACATATATATATATATATATATATATATATATATGCTCATCCCCCCCCGTTGACAGACCGCGGGTCTAAAAAACACCGTGCACGACGATATTCTATGAAGCAAAACCTTTACCTGAGGTACATAGTACAGCACCAGACGTGTGGCACATCAGTTGCGTAATAGTCTTGTGGTAGTATCGGTATTAGGGTGAGTATTATTATTAATATTAGTACTATTGTTTGCTGTCAGTATACCTATCAATATTGCCAACTATAAATTAGTGTTAGTGCTCATGTTCGTGTTTTAGAGTTAGCACTAATGCCAGTGTCAGTGACAGTAATACAGCACCACTGCTACGAGTAGTATCAGTATCAGTCTTAATGCTGGGTTTAACAGCAGCTTATATTCGCAGAAGTGCTAGTATTAGCCAGCGGCGTGTTTTTAGTATCAATATTAGAACTAGTTAGTTTTGATATGTTAGTATATTGATAGTCTCGTATATTAGCAGATTAGTATATCAATACATCAATGTATTCGAACAGTAAAAGATTTGCATACTTGTATACTAGTATCTTTTACATGTTAGTACAACTGGTGCATGAATACACTACTATATTGCTGTATTAGCTTACTAGTATATTGACATACCAGTATATTCGTACGTTAGCATATTAGTATACGAGTATGTGTACTATATTACTGTTTTATCTAATCATTTATGAGTATATCAGTATGTTGGCATATTAGTATACGAACTTGTCATGTCGGTATTTTTGCATAGTGCAGTAGTCGTATATGAGTATAGTCACATGTTCGTGTAGTATATTCATACAACGACGAGAAGTATATTGTTACATTGGTATATGGGTATATGCCTATGCCAAAGCATTAATACATGAATGCACTGATGTATATATCTGTATCTTACGATAATGGTATGTATTTTACGTACATTAGTATATGCAGGTGTCTATTAGTAATGATATTAGTTTTCATATCAATATGAATATACTATTGGTATTCGTAGGAGTATTAATGTCCATATTATTAGAATTAGGACTATTTATACTCGTATTAGCCATAATATGGGTGTTCGTGAGGGTTATACTGGTGGCATTCTTGAATATTCAGCAGATTATCAAAGTCCGTATTAGTGTTGGTGATAGCACTACTGTTAACGCACAAGAGTTTACGTATTCGTATTCGTATGAGTATCAATAGCTATGTAAATATTGATGTTAGTATATATTTTGTGTTAAGTATTAGCAGTAGTGTTAGCATTAGTACTATAATATTATTGATGATCTACATTCGCAAAAATGTTTGTATTATTATTACTCTTGATCACGTGAAATTCTAACAGTTGAATACATAAGTGAGTTAAAGGATTTGTATTTTTAATATAGTGGTATGCATATTTATGTACATTAATACATACAGGTGTGTGTTAGTATTGGTATTAATATACACTAATATCAATATGAAAATGATTTTTGATATGCGTAGGAGTACTAATAGCTTTTATAGAAGTGTAATATTAGTAGTAATGCTGGTATTAGCTTGAGCATTCAACAAATTATCAATGTCAGTATTAGCAATGGCTATATGTAGGAGTATCAATACATATATGTATATATAGATAGACAGATATAGAGATATTCGTCTAAATATGGGCATGAGTATTGACAGCCCTTGCCTTTGCAAGTAAGTCGTAGTGCATGGTCTGTCATCGGATGGGTCACAATCAGCCCTCCTGAGAATCAGTTCCAAGGTCCAGAGATTCCAAAATATCCAAGGTTCCAAAATTTCCAAAATTTCCAAAAATTCCCAAATTTCCAAAACTTCCAAAGTTTCCAAAGTTTCCAAAGTTTCCAAAATTTCCAAAATTTCCAAAATTTCCGAAAATTCCAAAATTTCCGAAACTTCCAAAATTTCCAAAATTTCCAAAACGGCCCGACGTAGTGGACATGATTTTTCCAAAACATAAGGGCGGACTTTTTGGAAATTTTGAAAATTTTGGAAATCTCGGAAATTTCGGAAATTTTGGAAATTTTGGAAATCTGGAAAGTTAGGGGAGAGAATTTTGGAAATTTTGAAATTGAGCTTTTGAAAGCTGAGTGCCCCCTCCCCCCGATCACAGACCATGCACTACGACTGAGTTGAAAGGGCATGGTCTGTCAACGGGGGGGGGTGACCATATATATATATATATATATATATATATATATATATATATATTTATATATTTATATATTTATATATTTATATATATATATATATATATATATATATATATATATATATACATATATCTAACATATGCATACATGTGTATATATATATACCTACACATATACACATATACATATATACATATGAACCGCACTCGCAGGGCGGACAGCAGGCTACGCGGTTTTCCTGCCGATTGCCATAATCGGGTCAAGGCCTAAAAGTCGGCACGTACAAGACAGGCAGCTCACACATCGATAAAGACCCTTCGCTCACAGCATCTGGGTTCACATCGGTCCTATTTTCTTTGTGGGTCTTGAAGATCGATATGAGGACTGCCGCCGTTCGGTCGAAGGGCTTCAGCATACGGCCGTACACCTCATCTCGTTCCAGCAAACGCCACGCACCCCTACCATGCTCATCATGGAATAAAGCATAAGTGGTACGGTACGGGTAATCTTTAGGGCTGAAACGAGGTTCGGGTCGCCGATAGCTTTTAGCACCGTGGGCTACTTGGATAGCCGTCGTGTTTTTACGATGCCATCCTTTCTCAGTGGAAAGCCCCTGAAGAAACCCGAGCACGGGATCACTCGGCCCCACGGCCGTGCCGCTCAGCACTTGAGGTCCTCGCTGGACAGGTGCCCGGGCGCGTACAGTCTGCTTCACGAGGTCGGCGTCGTACTTGTAGCTCCACTCACCGGACCCAAGGATTTTCCGCATGTGAGATCCGTCCATGTCCTTGGTCCCGCAGTCGACGAACATGTTCTCCGTCGCTGTCCATTTCAGGGCGGTGTTCCCCCTGCTGAGGAGTCCTCTGAGCCATGCCACAGTAAAGGCTAGGGACTTCTGGCTGCCATACGACGGGGTGTCGCTGTTGCCCTTGTCGTACACGTCCTTGGCGTCGGTGCAGATCACCATCCCGATGCCGTCCAGGATGCAGTCCACGCCCTTGTGGCCGAGGTCATAGCCCAGGACTTCCGCCAGGTGCCCCCGGCAATATTGCCCGGCGTCGGCACCCTCTTCAACTCCCAGCATCTCTGCCGCGAAGGTGCTGCGGCAAACTCGCTGCAGTCTGTGCGACCGGTGGTCCAGCACCGTGAACCGGCCCTTGCCTCCCCGCATCAAGGAGGCCTCTGCTAGCAACACACAGTAGCAGCTCTGGCTGTAGACGCGCTCCAGAGGTTTAGAGCCAATCTCGCCAGTCTTTGTCACGTTGCCGAGGGAGGCGTCCGTCACCACAAGGATCCCGACGTTGCTGAGGTCCAGCGGCCGGAAGCGCAGCTCGAAGTCACCGGTCTCCTGGAAGAGCTTGATCAACTGGTTCGCCTTTAAAAGGGTGCCCACGGTCGGCGTCCCTGCCTGCAACACGGACAGGAGGAAGCCAGCGTCGAAGCGAACCTGGGCCACAAGCCACTGAAGGGAGCCCACAAGGGCTCGAAGCTGTTTGTGCTCTCCCGGAGTCAACGAGGCATCCACCTCGCGTCGCCTCGTGCTCGGAACTCTGATCACCTTCAGGTTCTGGTGGTACTCTCTCATGGACACAGTCACCTCGCCGCTCACCAAGTCCTGGGTCACCCGCTTGCCGCAGTAGACGAACGTGTTCTCTTCGAGCGACCCGAAGCCCAGCTCCTCGCCCAATCGGCGAATAGAGTCCCAGGCCTCCTTGCCACCACAGAAAAGGAGGTCGTCCACGTGGCTGCAAAGCATGCCTAGCAAGCGAGGGTTCGGACCCTTGGACCACAGGAAGAAGGTCGCGGCATCCATGGTCGAAGTTCGCCAGCCTTCTCGCAAAACGCTTTTGCGCAACCTCAAGAACCACTCCCGAGGGGCGTCGGAAAGGCCAAAAACGCCCTTAAGCACTCGGCTCAGGCGCCGGCCCAAAGGCAAGGAAGGGCTGCCATTGCGAACCTCCACATTCTTGACGTAGAGCTCCCTTGTCCCTTCCATGTATCTCTCGCCCTTCATGAAGGCGTGGACTAGCTCCTATATCCCACCACCATCCCCGGTACTCCACCAGGACGATAGCAGTAATAGTCGTAGTTAGCTTGCGAGCTAGCCGAGCGACAACCAAACAAGACAAACACACTCAGCTAGCACTGACGGACTTTTTGTCTGAAGTGGCAACTATCCCAGGTTGCCTGGAGATATCCGATAGCCTTCGGCTATCTATCCCCACGCATCGCCACTCAGGCTACCAGGGATCGAGCTTCCTGGCCTTTCGGCTAAACTTCGACATCCTATCCGGTGTCCCTCGCTTTCGCGTGCCTAGCTCCTTGTAGAAGCTATCTGCATGCGCGAGTAGCCGGCCAAGGACTCGCCACTCGAAGTTTTCCCCCTTCAGATCTATCCTCTGATCGGGGTCAAACTCCTTGAATTCCTCATTGGTGAGGTCGTCTGCTAGCTGGTTGATGTCTCGCCGTATCTACTGGAGCTGTAGCTCACAGTTCTTCTGGGATAGCTCTTCGGCTACCTCCATTAAAATTAGCATGGATGGATACTTGGTCGTCATAGCCTTCTTCACAAGTGCCTCATTGGACTTGTTATCCGTATATCCACGGATGGCCACTCGCGAGGTCTTTCCATCCTCGCCCTCGGGGACCCAGAGACGTATCCCCACGAGGGTCGCTAGCAGTTCTAGCGCAGCTATCACTTTCTTGGGGTCCCCCTTCGAGAACGCCGACAGTTCTCCAAGTCGCCCTCCACCGAGTGCATCTCCCGGGGGTAGCGGTTGTCGTCCCACAGCCGCCTGCATCGGTGAAAAGCCGCTGTCGCCCACGTCCATGTTGTAGGCCAGGAGCCCCTCAGCGAGGCCCATCTTCATCTCTTCAGCTCCCATCAGCGATTGTGCCGCCACACAGGCGCCAACAAGCACCTTCAGGATCCCTCCGGTTCGCTCCGTCAAGCCATTCTGCCACGGAGCACCCACGGCAATGTGGTGGAAGTACATGTTGTTCTCGCCGGCAAAGTTCTCCAGCTCCTGGCTCACGAACTCCCGGTCCCGGCCCTGGTCTGCCGCCAAGGTGCGCGGCATTCCAAAGATTGGGGCCCAACGCTCCCGAAGAAAGCTCACCACCTCAGCGCTGGACTTGTGCTCCACCAGCACGGCCATCTTGAACTTCGTTGCGGCGTCCACAGCGTGCAAAACCGAGAGCCGCATGCCAACGCCATCGAAAACATCAAAGACATCGATGCCAACCTGGTCGCCAGGCTCGCGGGGCCCCGGCAATGATGCCGATCTTTGCACCTTAGAGCCTTAGGTGGTCGCCGCTCCTCGCAAAGGGAACACTTCAGCTGCTTCGCGGCCAGCACAGCTTCAGCCCCCGCTCCGATGCCCAGTGTTCTCGTGGAGCCTCCTCACCGCCTGCCGCACCACAGCCGGAATCGCCTTGATCATCCTCTCCTCCTCCGTGGCCTGGGTCGGCTCATCCACCTCCGACTCTTCGCCATGATCTGAGACCGGGTCGTCATCCTCAAACGTCTCTGCCGCCAGGCCTTCGTGAACCTTCCCGGGCTCCTCCACATAGTCTCGGTCGAACTGCTTCTCGATACCTCCAAGGGCTCGGCTCGGGCCGCCAGCTCGCCGAGGTCCTCAGCATTGCTTTCCTTGAGCGCCGTCACAAAGGAGGGGCTCGAAGTCACGTAGCGCCGCCCATTCATCACGAAGTCGGCCTCACCGAGCTCATCAAGAAGCTCCTTGCCTTGCCTTCCGGGGTGCGGTCGGGGCGAGCGCCACGATCAAACTCGATCAAAAAATGCGCCAGACCGACGATGTGCCAGAGCCGCCTTCAGCACGGCCGCCACTCCAAATTTGTCTTTTCAGCATCGCGTCTGGCCTGGGTCCCCGAGAAGTTAAGCAAAGCGGAGAGGGGCCGGCCAAGCGGAAGCAAACGAAGTAAGGCCGGCCGGCGCCGCATCCAAAGGCACCGCCGTCACGGCGTGCCCACGTCGACCAGCCTCCTCAGTGAGCAGCTGGCCTAGGCTAGGGGAAGACCGCCGCGGCCAGTTGCCAGCAAGGCCGACGAACGGCTCGGCCAGGGCGGTGTCATAGTCCTGGGCAGCCGTCATTTCAAAAGCTTCGCGCACATCTTGGGAGGTAACATGCAGCAGGTCGCGGTCACGGCGGTATTTAGCCCAAGCTTGTCGAAGGAGAAGCTGCTGCCCGGGCTTGACTCGCTGGCGCAACTCAGGTATCACAACTCCTCCTCCTCCTCCACCAGACCGAAGCCCATGTTGCTGTCCGGCGACAGGGGATCTTCCCCATGGTGGGTCCCGGCCTGCGACATGGCCATCACGTGCTGCATGGTCTGGGCCAGGAGGCTTTCCATTCGGTTGTCCCGCTGCTCCATCATCGCCTGCACTTCTCGAAGGATTTCGTCTCGATGGTGGCCCGGTGGAGCCTCCATGGGCCCGGCTGTCCTTGCAAGTGGTTGTCCCAAATCGCTTGGCCGAAGGTGTTCCGGATCGTGCCGCCGACGGTCGCCCGGAGGTGCGGGTAGAGGTTGCACGGTCGCCGTCGGTGCTCCCGGTGGGGTTGCCGAAGAAGCCGCTGGAGTCTCCAAGGGAATGCCCCGAAGTGTGTCGATCATCGGGCGGAGCTTCTGCTTGAGCTTGTCCACGGTCTCGGCGGAAGAGGTCTCGACATTGAGAAGCGCTGCCAGTCGCAGCAAGTCCCCTTTCAAAGTGGGCAGCCCCCCGCGAGGTCCGAGCAACGACCTTGCCGCCTTCATCGCCTCTCCCTTTTCGCGCTTCTCCGCCGCCTCGCGCTTGAGCTTGGACACCAGCTGGGACTGGATGGCCGCCTTGGTTCCCTTGGTCGCCTTGGCCGCCAACATGCCGTCCAGCATTGGATCCTCCAGAAAAGCCAATCTGATTCCCAGGCGGTCGCGGAGGTAGGCTCCATCCTTCAGCAGCTCCAGGTTCTCGAAGAGGTTCTCCATAACGGCTCGCCTGAAGTGCCGACGGGGCCACGCACCGTTCTTCACCATAGCCTCGGCCTGCTCCTTCCACTGCACAGGGGACCGGACGCTCCCGTAAGGCAGGGGAACATACCGAAGAGAGGGCCGCTGCAGCAACCAAAGCAGAACACCCAAGTGCCACATGTTTCGGCCGAGCACGCGGAGGCATAGCCGGCGGTAGCGCTGGATCACCTTGGCCGCGCCGCCTTTACCGTCAGGGCCTTGCTTTCCCGGGGCTTGGGCCTCATGCTCGAACCCCCAACATTGCGAATGCCGGCCGACGCTTCAAGTGAAAGTTGCTCATGCACTCGCTCTCCCGAAGCAACAGGCTTAAGTGCAGCTGCCCTCCGTTGGGCAGGTTGAGCGGGATCGCCGGCAGGATCTCCAGGTAAAGGTGCCCTGCCGTCAACTGCTTCAGTGGAATGCGCTTGCCATCCAGGTAATCTGCACGCAGGGCCCTACGGGTAAAGCTGATCACGCCTCCGATGCCCTCGAGGAAGTCCCGGCCCAACAAGAGGCCGAGGCTTGGGACCTCAACCACGCTGGTCCACACAAGGATCAAAGTGTCACCCACTAGCATCGGCAAGCGCGGCGCTCAAAGCTCGGCTTCGTGCCGTCATTCCCGAACTTAAAGGTCTCACGCTCAGCCTCCGACTCGAGAAGCGGAGCCAGGGCCTGCCAGCAGGGCAAACCACGCAAAGCGACGATATAGTTCTCAAACCACTCGCGCCCACAGACCGTTCGGTTGCATGCTGAATCAAGAGCGCCCACTAGCTTTTTGTCCACCGCCAAGCTCCCACCGGCCAGCCCCGGCTGGCCCGGAAATTTCCAAAGTGGTCACCACGGCCGCCTCATGAACCATGTGCCCCTCAGGAACCTCGTGCTCAGCCTCCGCAAAGGTCTCAGTCAAGTGGACCGGAGACCCCGACTGGAGCTCCTTTGCCGCCCGCCTCCCGGCTTGGGGCAGCACGAATCTCCAGCCCAGTGCCCAGCACATGCCGCGCTTCTTGATGGGGCCGGTCGAAGAAGGAGAGCTCGGCCCCGATCGGTTGCTTGGCCCACCGGCCTTGCCAAAGCCACGGTCCTTCCTCACGGCCTGCAGTTGCGCACGGGCCTCACGCATGGAGACCAAAGCTTCCGCAGCACTGCCGTAGCTATCCTCCAAGTTGCCAAGCACTTGTTCGTCACAGCCTTCTTGCTCGGCCTGTTCAAGTTCAGCCGCAAGGGCCTCCGCTTCCGTCTCCAGCAGCTCGTCCAGCCCGGCCTCGCGGTCGCCCGTGTCCGCTATGAGCTCGTCATCCTCGCCGCCCTCTTCGTACTCCGCCATCTCGTCCTCCGTCTCGGCTGCCATGGCCTGGCGGGGCCGCGAAAAGGGGAATCGTCTTTGCTGAAAGCCCGTGCCCCGGCCAGCCCCAGCGAAGGATCCCGAAGTCGAGCCCTTAGGCGTAGAAGAAGGGGCCGAGAAGCCACCGCTCGGAGGGCCGCCGCCACCAGACGAAGAAGAAGAAGCATAACCCATTCCTCGCCCCCGGCCGCCTCGTGGTTCAAAGCCGGCCCGGCGAAACAAAGGGTCCGCCGCATGGAGGTCCTTGAACAAACGCAAAGCCTCAGCCTCGACCTCCTCGAACTTCTCCCGGCCCTGCAAGGCCGTCTCCAGCAACTGTTTCCGCAAAGGGTCGAGGCCGAGCTTCTCACGAAGAAACCATCCCAGTTCAGAGCTGGGAAGAGCGATCCCCTCGCTCTTAAGCTCAGCAGCCAGGAAGCGAAACCTCGACATAAAGTCCGCTGGCCGTTCCCCTGGCTTTCTCATAAGGTCGGTGTAGAAGAGCTTCCGCAGCTCACCTTTCTTGTCCAAAGCACTCGTGCCATTCATCTCCTCAAGGGCCTTCAGCAGCTTGTTCAGGCCCGCCAGCAGGTCCTCCTTCACCGGTCTTTCGCCTTAACTTCCGGCTGATATCGAAGGTCTTCGGGCGCAAACTCTTCGCCCCTCTGGCGAACCACACCGCTCTGCCTCAAGAGCCATCTCGCTGCCAGATTGTACTTAGTGCTTTCCAGATCTAGCGAAGAAAGCCACCACTGCATCTCACGGCTAAAGGCCCGCCAAGTCACCGGGCTGCCGTCCCAAGTCGCCACCTTGTACCAAGCCGACGTCGTCTTGTCGTCCTCGGCCATCGTGGCAAAATGCTCCGGCCAAGGCTGCCGCCAAAACAGGGCCTCCAAAAACCCAAGAAGAAAGAGGTAGTAGAAGACGAGGTCTTTCGCCGCGTCCTCCAGGTCAAAGCTGTGGCTGCCTAAGTACAGCCAAAGGTGGGCCCCGAGGAGCCAAAGCAGAGAAAAAAGCCGGAGGATCCCGGACAGAAAGAAGTTGCCAGGGCCGTGGTTCGCAGAAGCCAGCCGGCCCAGAAGTTCCAAGAAGAAGGGTCCCCTAGTCAGGACCAAAAGAGCTGTGCCCCTCGATCGCCAAAGGGTGCCGCAGACACACAGCGATCACAGCCAGCAGCTTGCTAGCCAACAGGGCCTCAGCTGAGGCAGCTCCAGGTCGCCCAGCAGAAGGACACCCAGGGAGGTCACAATGAAGTAGTGAACCAGCTGCCTTTGGGAGGTAAAAGGTCACGAAGAAAAGCAAAGCGAAGGCGCAGGGAAGCAAGGATCGCAGAGCTACTCAGGCTCCGGTGCCACTATGAACCGCACTCGCAGGGCGGACAGCAGGCTACGCGGTTTTCCTGCCGATTGCCATAATCGGGTCAAGGCCTAAAAGTCGGCACGTACAAGACAGGCAGCTCACACATCGATCAAGACCCTTCGCTCACAGCATCTGGTTTCACAATACATATATATACATATATACATATATACATAAAGACATATAGACATATAGACATATATGCATATATGTATATGTGCACATAAATTTTTGTTCTTATATTCATTCATTCATTCATTCATTTATTTATCTAATTGTTTATTTCTGTGTGTTTGTGTATGTATATGTAGAAGAGATTGAGAACATCATCGACATCTCAAACCACCTATGTTTCGAAACGGCAGATGCGTTTCGAATCATTCACTGACGAACGTGCGCAGCAGTGGGGTTAGCAGGCTTCAGCGGGGGAAGGCCACATCTCACCTTGTTCTCAGGTATCTTTGAGCTTCGGGGCATCTCGGCATAGTCTACTTGGATATAAGGCAACGTGACAGACCAAACGTTGATGAAACAAGAGGTCGGTTTCCAGCCAATGAGCAAATTTTGCGCGAACACACCGTTCAGGGGCAATAAACCTTCGCTGAAATGTGGAATCACAAGTGCTGTCCTTCGCCAGCGCACAGCACCACGAGCGCCGTCAGCATCTGACTCGGACTCCTGCAACGCTGTAAAAACCGCCTAATCACGAAGCAGCATGACGCGGCTTCGAGTTGCTGAGCGTGTCGTCAATTACGAAGGAGCTCCAAGTGCACTGAACCGGCCCAACCTTCGGCAGCTTGCGCCAAACAGCTTCCTGCTGGAAAACAAGTTGCGGACGCTCACAGTCATTGGCACTTCGTGCTGTGACAATGCTTCTGCCGCTGCTGCATGCACTGCTGCTACTACTACATCGACAACGATGACGACGACAACAACAACAACAACAGCAGCAACAACTACAGTACAACGCCACCAGCAGCAGCAGCAGCAGCAGCAGCAGCGACAGCAACAACCACAACAAACAACAAGCAACAAACAACAAAAAACAAAAACAAACAACAGCAACCAACAAGAACCAAGCGTATCCAACCCACCACCATGCCCGGAAGGAACACAAGGTACGATAACAGTAACAAGAGCAAACGAGCTGGCTGAACGACACCACGCACAGAGCAAACAACAAAGCTGGCACTGACCGGAACGAGTTTATTAGGATGGAAACGAAATCGCAGTTAGCCGGGATCAAGTCGGTAGCGTTCGGCTAGCCTTCCCCATGAACAGCCACGCAGGTTACCAAGGATTTAGACTTGGGGGACTCCATCAATGGACTTGTTATCCGTCTCGCCCCTGATAGTCCACTGGCGGGGGGCTCCTAGCCTCCGTATCCCGACGAGGCGCGAGGCGCTGGCTCCAGTGCACTGCAGGCTTAGGCACTTGCTCAGCCGGTCGGGCAACCCGTTCCAGGTCTCGAGACTTTGCAGCCGGGGCCTGGCTATGCCTGGCTGCCTTCTGTGACCCGTGGCAACAACAACAGCAGCTTCTACTACTACTCCTACCCCTTATGCCACAGCTCCTGCTCCTGCTCCTGCTGCTGCGACTGCGACTGCTGCTGCTGCTGCGACTGCTACTGCTACTGCTACTCACCCAGGTCATCGCCATCTGCGCAACATCCGGATGTTGGCACATGAGCTGTGGGAGGGAATAGGCTGCACTGCTGTTCCGAGTGTGGTCTTGGTGGCCATAGCAAGCGTTGTGAGAGACGTCGAAAACGGCTATTGTGGCTAGAGATCACCACCTGACCACCTGCATTACCGAGGGTTGCACTCGGCTGGCTGCTCGCACTGACACTCATTGTTGCTCTGAGTGTCGAGAAACCTCTGGCCTCTCTCATAAGGGAAGCTGCAGGAGGCGACAATGCAGACTACAGTCGGAAGTGACGTCGAGTGTCGATTACCTTTGGTGCCAGCTCTTTCGATTTTGATGCGATGGACTAGCAAACATTTTCCTGTGTGACTTAGTTGTGCGGGATTCGCCAATAGTGCGAAGTGGCCATGAGCCGACGGACATATGTCTGTGCTCCGACGTCGAACGCAGGAACTCCGCGAAAAGAGGGCACCACTACTACTACTACTACTACTACTACTACTACTACTACTACTACTACTACTACTACTACTACTAATACTACTACTACTACTTCTACTACTACTACTACTACTACTACTACTACTACTACTGCTACTACTACTACTACTACTACCACCACTACCACTACTACACTGCTGCTACTGCTGCTGCTACTATGCTACTACTACTACTACTACTACTACTACTACTACTACTACTACTACTACTACTACTACTACTACTACTACTACTACTACTAAGACTACGACTACGACGACTACGACTACTACGACTAGTGCTGCTGCTGCTGCTGCTGCTGTTACTAGAGGGACAGCGGAGAGCCACTGCACAGCCACCAGCAACGGGAACACACAATGCAAGTCTAATGTGGTCTCCCTCCTTGAACTCAGCCGGATTCTTCAAGGTCTCGTCTGTCAGAAGGTAGAGATTTGGATTCCAGCGCGACCTGCGCGGGAATGCCTGCCGCCTCAGCACCGCGGACTCTGTGAAGATTCAAGGGTGCGGACGACCCCTTGTTTGTGCGGACTTCCAATGTCGTTCTCTGTCTCACGTCACGAAACTTGAACGGGTAGGGCCGCAGCAGGTCATCGTATGAAAACCGTGTTTGGAGAGTATTTTGCAAGTCCTCGGCACGATGAGCAAGAGCCAAATCCTGCAAACTCCTGCTCTTCACTGCTGCTCAATGTGTCTGCGGCCTCCAGTGCGGCGAAGCGGGCATGCTGCTGCAGGGCCCGCTCTGCAGCCGCTTCGGCTTTGTGCCGCGTGGCTGCTGAGGCCTGCTGGCTAATAAATACTGCGATCCGGGAAGCTGTGCTCTTGCGGTGGCAGCACGTAAGTCATAAGATTGCATTAGGCCTGTCTGTTTCAGTCCTTCTTTTGAATTGCTTACACATCGCACTGATGCCACGTCCAAATCCTTTGAAAGCGCTCTGCGCCTGCTGTCCCCTTGGGACGATTTCGATGAGATGGGTCTCCTCCTCCTCGCGACTTATGAGCAGGGAGAGGATGTCCTACCACGTCTTGACCACATGCATGACTCCTCCCGTGCAGGTAAAGCACCGCCGCGCAGAACCAACTGCCCCTGTGTGTTGTATACGGGAAGCAGACATTTGCACACAAGGGTCCCTAAGGAGCTACCATTTTTGAAAGCTGGCCTCCACTGCGGAAAGTCTATCTGAAAGGTTGCCGATTCTCGCCCCGCAAGACCTCAGCACTGGCGAGAGCTCTCGTCCAGGCGTCACAGTCTCGCAAATGTCGGAATCGCCTGCGAAATAGAGCAATGCTTTTGGGACTCACATGAATTGCTGCTGCGGCAGGCTGGTTGGAATCAGTGCCCCCGGGCTGCCTTGCGCACAAAGCTCGAGCTTTTCTTTCAACGACGCTGCCAACGGGCTTGCAGCTTGTAACTCCTCTGAGGGCGTGCACTGCCTGTTGACTGAAACATGCCTTGCATCCTGCTGTGCAGTCCTTTTGTCTCTTGAGCGTGGCGCTCGGTACAAAGGTGCCAAACTTGCTCGCTTTGGGGGCAGGTGTGCCCAAGGTCACACGAAGCTCCCTGTGAAGCTTGGACGAGGACAGGAGCACCTCAAGCGATAGCGCACGCGAGAGGTCATTACTTGCAACGAGCTTCAGGCAACGAGCTGCCTGCTTGAGCAGCTTTGTCCTCTCGGAATCGTTGCTGTTGGCACGGGCCAGCAGTTCAATACCATCCATGCCACCAGCTGCTGAGGCCACGATCACGCAGGCTCTATATGGGTTATGCAGTTGCACCGTGCGCATGCCCTGCCACGATCGTGATGCGACAGACTGCTTGCAGATATGGGAGGTGGGGGGCGTTCATCTGACAGGCCTGGTGTTTTGATGCCTTCATGTCTATTTGTACAAGCAGACGCTTGATGCAGCACTTTTATCCGTGCATCAAAGGCTCCGATCACCTGCCCCCCGGCACCGGGGCACCGGTCCCCAGTGTCACAGAGTTTGTGATCACAACTCACTCGTTTTCGACGCCGCAACTTCTGATTGACACGGCTCACAAAACTCGTCTGGTACCCATATATTTTAAAAATACACTGTTCTACAGTACTACAGGCCTGACCAAGCTCCTGAATTCGACGTCCGACAGGCAAATCTTGGACTGCCGGCCGGGCATGAAACATTGGCCGGGAACAAATGCATTGCAGTGGCAGCACACCACTGGGAAAAAACAACTTCTGTGCCACTCCAGCAGCTTCAGCTCTCAACTACCCACCTTCCAAAAGGTTGAGAGGGTATCCTTCCAGAACGGTGTCGCCGAAGCCTGCAGCACGAGCCGTCATTCAGTTGGCCTTGCCACCACGCCACGACTCAGGCCAAGTCCTGCAACATCCTTCTGTTGGAGCTGGTTGGCGGCCTCAGCGATTAGTCTCCGACCTTTCGTTGACTTCCCGCCTCTCGAAACCTTGCCTCCAAACCTTGTCCGGCTCGCAAACTGCGTCGCTCACAGTTGGTGGCTATATATGTTGAGACTTGAAAAATTTAAAACTTAAACATTCTGAACACAGAGTTCTAAAAGACAAGCATGATATGTCCAGCCCCATTTACGGACTTGCGGTTGCTACGGCTTGCATAAAATGCTGTCTCTGCGTGCGAATTTCAACAAGCTGCCGACAGGGCGTTTAGAGTTCAGAGGTACAGACATGTCTAAGCCGATGCCTAGACATGTAGCCACGGTGGTTTCTAGGCGGTTGAACACCCCATCCCCTATCCCATGTTCAATAGAAAAAAATTGAGGCGGAAGGTGGCACGAACTGACAGCAGAGAGTGTCCGACGACAGAAGGCTGCCACGTGCAAACGCATGCAACAGGCAGCACCCCAACATCACACAACAGTTTCTGCAACCTCCGCGGCGCTTACAAAAACCACTCATCTGCAAGTGCAGGACAACACCAACAAAAGGAACCACGTTTATCTGATTTTCAAGTCGCAATTAGAGGACGCCGATGCCATACTCGCGCAAAGCATGGAGTGCCTTGGGACAGCGCATCAAGGCAAGGAAGCAACAACTGATCAGAGCGTCCAAGCATCGAGCTGTCGCTGCCAGCCTTTCCAACAGGTCTGAGTCTAAGCTCTGACGCGGAGCCGTGCCCATCGCCTGCAGGGTCTCCTTCGCTTGATTCAGCCTTGCACCGGCGGAGGCTGGTCGGCCTGAAGTGACCAACGTGAACCGCAAACCAGGGCGTGAAGGTTTGCACGTCCTGAGAAGAACACGGCTTTTCGGAAACCCGGTCGGCCCAGTCGACACCTTCCGGCCACCAAGTGGCGGATGCCGGACCTGAAATGTCGGCACATGGCTTCTATCCCCACCACGACACTTGCCAAGGGCTCTGCACGATGTGTAACTTCAAGACTGATCCCCGACGCATCAAAGCCTGAAGAAAGAGCATGTGGTTGGATGGGTGACACCCTTTTCGCGACAGTGCCTGAATCCTCTTCCTGCGGCTCTGCCACTCGGCCATCACTACACTGCTACACAGCATTACACAGCCATCCTTCGTGTGCACTTCTGAGTGCGGGACCTGTAGAGGGGGGCTTTGCAGCCTGGCTCGCCAACTCAAGCGTCTACCCAGTCTACTTCAAGAATCTGGATTCTGGAGCAAGTTGCGTGGACAAGCTGGATGCACTTTCCTCACCCCGCTTCCCCCCCCGCTGCCTGCCTGTGCTGCGGGGTACGCACCCTTTTGAGGAGGCGGCCTCCCTCAGCATGCTATGATCGTGGATACATCTGGAATTCTAGTGGTGGATTCGAGCTGCTACATCTCAAGGTGCGGGCGCATGAAGCCTCGCCGGCCTCCACCGAGAAAAAGGCCCGGAAACTACTGCTATATGCCAAAAGCGAGAGAATCCACAGTGCCACCGATCGCCGGTCAAAGAGTCCCGAGGCCGAAGCCAAAGACCCGAAAGGATCCCGACAAGCTACAGGTCACATAATCGTACCGCTGGAGAGTTAGGCCCTCGACAAAGCTACAATCTCGTGTCGCCAGGAATTAATCTATGATCACAGACTTCTGGCATGCCCAAGATTGATCCTCCTGCGCCGGTGCGCTTCAATCCAGCGAGCCTGCGAGGCTCTTTCGTCTCCGATCCAGCGGCGACTGAATTGGCCGCACTGCGGGCCTTTGCGACGCTGAGTTCTGTGAAACTCCGAGATATGTTTGAGACGTACCGTATCAAGGTCGTACTTCCGCTCGTCACTGCAGGGCTAACCCTTTTTAAATCGTGGACTCGAGAGGTCTGCTGGGAATGCCACGGAATTGCAGCTCCTGAAGCTTGTTCGATTTCATGAGCCTTCCGAATGGGCGAGAGAACGAAACTTCCCGCATCCCCAGAAAGCCACCCACCATATGAAAGCTGAGCCGGCGACACAACTTGCCAGCACAGCGTCCTCGAAGTTGAACAAGTGGAAACTTAGAGTTGCCTGCAGCACACCACAATGTCAAGGCAACCTAACGAGTCAGAAACATGACTGGAGCACCGGTTGGTACCCAGAAGCGCCTCGCCTTACACGTTGCACAACTCTGGCATCTCCATGCAGCCATGCAGCAACATATCAGATCAGCAAGGCAGCGCACGCAAAGTCTCGATAAGTCGGAGCAGAGGCCGGCCGCTTCCTGATGGAGTTGAGAGTATCCGATACTGCTGAATGAAACCGAGAGGCACCTGAAAAATGCTCGCACAGCACGTATGCCGGGTACCTAGCAACATCACACTATCGCCGCCACCGCTACCGTGCAGACGCAAGGCTGGTCAGTCGCCTCCAAGTTGTCAACGTCGCTGGCCTGCTCAACGAACATCTGGTCTTTTGCATATTCCGCAAGCTCCGGAAATGTCTCGACGCTGCCGGCCTTGGCTGAAGCCAGTTCCGACGGACCTCCTCTGCATTCAGTCGCAGTTTCGATGGCACATCACCGTGCTAATGCAGCTAATGCACCCCTTCCCTTGGCTTCGAAGATGATCTCGTCTGCATGCATGGATTGGTGGACTGTGCGCCTCGAGTCGAGGCTGAGCAAATGGCAACGGCATTTGCTCAGACTTCTCGGTGCGATGCTCGCTTTGGACAACCGAGTGCCTCAGACAGCAGGGTGGCGGCTGATGCCGGTACGCTCATGCTGTGAATACAACCTGTTCTGATGTACTAGACGAGCACGCAACATGTGAAGGTCTGAGATAAATCTTGTCTCTTGACCAAGGCGCGTCATCCTGACCAACAAACATTCTACGCCATTCCTTTGGGCTTGTTCTACCAAGTTATGTCCATCTGTGATGCTAGCATAAGCCGACCGCCGCAGTCAGGACTTCACGTCACATGTGACATGCAATGACTGCTGCCATTCACCAGCACGAGGAAGGAACTAGCTCACATGGCATGGCGATCTGTTTTTCGAACTCTCACGCGTCGTCTTGTGCGGCACGCTGTAAACACCGTAGCATGCGCTTGTGACGCGGCCAGCTACAGCCCTTGTGTTCCAAGGCCACTACTTTCAGAACCCTTGCTCTCCGTGGTCATGGCTCTGCTCATTTGGAAAGAAAGGCTTGTGCAGCACGGCCGTGAGTTGCTTCACCTGTCCATTGCTTCTAGAGACCTCTCCCTTCCTGGTCCCATACCGGCAAAGGCCTTCTTATCACCGATGCCGTGGCAGTGTAGGAACTCCTTGCGATTGGGGAAAGCTTTGAGCGCATCTCCAACATCTCCAAGCCCGGAGCCTGTCCTTCTCCGTCGAGCGTGCGATCTGCGCAAAGGACCTGCAGGGACATTTGCATAGCCTGCAAGCGATGTGGCAGCCGAGCCGAGGTGCCCAAAGCGGGATGCCAAGGAGGCAGCGTCCGATTTGTTGATGCCCTGCAGATCCGAGAGAATACCAACACCGACAGCAGTAAAATCATCTACGGGACAACCATGCACAGGGGGGACAACTGTGGGATATTATTGGTTCTTTGGAAGAGCCTTGATCGTGGTCAGGACCTCCTGAAGCCGCGCCCTGCTGTCTCCCTGCGTCACCCGACGCTTCAGTGCCTGCATCATGCACACAGATATGGTAACTGCTGTTGGGAGGCTTTAACTGTATGTCGCAGCTCCTCAGCCCCCTTGCTTTGACACCGATACAGCGTCTCAAGGTAAGCTGCGGCCTACAGCAGGTTGCAGCTTCACCAAGGTTTCACGCTCGAGATGCTGTAAGCACCTCTGCATCACTCCAAGCCAGCAGCAGGGAAAGCTTTCCATGAAAAGCTGCGAGCGTCACCTTGGAAGGGCTGGCCGGCCATCTCTGAGTGGCGTTTGGATCTCTCGAGAGCCGAGAGCCTGCTCCAGCGTCTCCTCCGGCTGCTCCAGATCAACTTTGCAGAGCAGAACGCGGTTGCGAAAGTCGCCTGCTCTGCTGTGCACTTTGCTGTTGCTCCATAGCTCCGACTTCCGCTCGCATCCATGGCCGCAGGCCTAAGCTTTGCACTTTGCCCTTCAAGTAGTCTTGATGGAGGCGCCTTGGCTTCTACTCTCCGACACGCTTGCCGCATGCCAAGCTGACAGGGCACTGGAATTTGAGGCTAATGAAAAGCACGGCCGTCTCGGGTCCTTCCCACAGCAAACTTGGTGAAAATTATCAGTAGGCGAATCGTAGGTGTCGCTCAGTTGGTGGCCTGCCAAGAAATCTGGCTTCAGCTCAGGGTCTTCAACGAAGTCGATGGGAGTAGACCTGTCGCGGCATACGCATGGCCGCATGTCCAGACACGTGATCCAAACGAACATCGAGCGCAGGGCTGGATGTATTTGACGATCGGATTCTGATGCTGTCGTGCTTTTGCAACGATTGCCTGGATCAGGAACCACAGCGCTCCAAGCATGCGAGGAAACGATCCGCCTGCTGGGCTTGTCTCCGCGAGGTACCTGTTTGAGGATGCTAAGGCAGCCAAGAGCAAGTGCGACTCGCAGCTCGCAGCACCTGACGCTCCCTCCCTGCTTTCCATCGGTGCGAATGGAGGCTTCCAAAGTCGTCGTTTGTCAGGAGGTCCATAGCTTCGCAGTTTCGAGACTACTGTGCAAAAGTTGTGGGATTTAGCTCAGGCGACATAGTTTCGCCAGAGATGAAGCCGAGTTGCTGTCCAAACAAGCATGTAACGTAGAAAAGTACCGGTGGCGAGCCTCTGCGACGTATCTCTGCAGGGAGAGCTGGTGACGACACACCCCCACAACCCCTCCCAGCACCAGGAAAGGGCCCTCGCTCTTTTGACTGGGCATTTGTGCAGGCAGGAGCACTTTGGCCCCACAGTCCTGCTCCTCATTGAGGATGCAGGCAGCTAGCTGCTAGCGCCCTTTGGCTTTAGCCTTTGGCTTCCCGCCTTAGATCCCAGAGACAGGCCGAATTCGAGTTCTGCCTGATGAGTCCGAGGAATTGAGGCCAAAACCTGATTTTGCACCAGCCTTTGCCTGAAGGCAGTGAGCCCGAGAAGGAGCTCCAAACATCGGAGCGAATCGAAGGTCCAAGTTCCCTCTGCTCCGCCTGGGACAGGCCTTAACACCTATACCCGAAAATCTGGCAATTTTAGTATGATTCCTCCATGTCTGTGTTGCACCTTCATGCGATTTGGAGAAGCCAGCATCAACGATGCACCAGATGCGTCAACAACCATTCTAAAGCAGCTCGCACAAGGAGCAGAGACACAGAAGTCAAGACATCAATGCATGCGACACAAACTTCGACACAGCGAACTTTAAGCTTCAAGCAGACGATGCCGTTCTCTGGAGTATCGACATGGTTCTCCTCCCCCCATCAGCCACAAAAGCCAGCAACCGTCAGCAGTCGAATGCAAATAAAGACTTGCTGCAGAAAGTCTGCCCAAACTCCCAGCCAGCACACCTGCGAGCCTTGGAAAGAATCCTAAGCTAGAGTCCGCTGCGCTTTAAACTGGCTTTACTTGATTGTCTCCGTTCCAGCGACGGAAGGGTCGGTCATCTTCAACTGGCAAGTTGATCCAGCAGGGGGGTGGGGGAGCTGATATATTTCAGAAGAAGCTTCGTCCACATAACACACCATGCAGTTGCAGAATCGCTCCGTGCGTCGAAAGTTTATCAGTCACACAGGAAGGAGACGAAGCACAGGAAGAGACGTGCAGCATGGCAAGGCTGTAAAGGCTCCCACATTGACCGGGTCAAAAGAAGAGCCCAGGCCAGAACAAACGATGGACATCGAAGGGCCTTCCCCTTGGCTTTCGCCTTCGCAGACGTTCACGTGTCTTGAAGACTGAAGACGCCAATCTGCCGATCCAAGCCTTGGCTTTTTCGGGCTCCGCCTCTTCACCGGCATCCTCACCTGGATTCTCGGTGCCTCGCACTGTCTTAGGGTGATCAAGAGCTTGGTTTGGGCTTTGGGGTTGCTTCATGTTACGTCGCCATTTCAGCTGGCTCTGCCTGCTGCTGCGCTGCTCGCCGCTGCGATCGGAACCTGCATCACCAAACCAGATTTAGGATCGAAGTTGCACCGCAACACTCAGACCAAACGCCCAGCCTCCGACGGCGTGTCCACGCCTGGTCGCACGAACGTGTCTGGCAAGTGCGTCACTAGACTAAACTTCCAACCGTCACTTCCGGGGCGGAAACACTTCAGCGTCTCTCTGATCTCATCATCCTTGGCGACGGCGAAGGCGTCTTTCCTACACAGGTCACACTCGCCGTGGGAAACTGCACTGCAATCAACAACAGCAGACTTTAACGTTAACTGCCCAGCATGTTCCTCCTCGCATGTCCCGGCACGGCCTCCTCGCGTCCCGGTCTCATAGGATCAATGAATTGGCGACAAGGGCAGTCGATCTAAGAAAACCTTTCTTCTTCTTGACCGAGAAGTGAGGTGGAGTCTCCATGAAGAGGGATGGAGTGGAGAAGGTGAGCGCGGAAGGTCGGTCGGAAGATACGCTGGGGAACCGCATGACTCTTAATGGTACGAAATAAAGACCACCCTCAGTTGCGAAAAAAGGTTCGTGATGCACAGGTACTCGCACAAAGTTTCGCTGCCCGAGCAAGAACTGCCTTCCTGCAAAAGAATACATCGCAGCAATTGAAACATGTCATGCACGCCTGCACTCCTAGAAGAAACGCCATGGAAGGCTACAAGCGAGACGACCCGTGAACAGAAATCAGAAAAGGGCTGGAGCCACTGGATTTCCTGCTAGTAGCAAACGAGCCAAGTGCCTGTAGGCATTCTCGATCAACGGATCGGCTTTTCTGGCCATGAGGACCTCCATGCGCAACCTATGTTCCGATCATGGGCGAAGCTTCCAAGCCTGGCAAATCTTCTTGTGGCCGTGAAAAGCAGCCACTGCTATTGGTGTCCACCCCTTGGAGTCACGGGGATTTGCCCCAAAGCCTGACAAAAGCCAACTCGCTTCACCCGCAGCAGAATGCGACAACGTCTGATCTCGGTTCCTTACCAAAGCTTTCGAAAAGCAGCGTCACGATTTCCTGTCGACCTGGAACGTGCAGACAGTGAAGGGACAGTGACAGATGTCGGCGTACAATGCCAGCAGCACCATGTGTGGCCGCCAAGTGCAGGATGCTGTTCCCTCGATCATCCCGGTAGGCAGGGATCTGGCGACAAAAGCTCAATGGCCCATGGCTGAAAGAGATGCTTCCATCAATTTCATCGACTGCCTCTTTGCGATCAAGATCCAAAAGCTCAAGCTCGAGCGCATCCTTGTCGCCTTGCCTACGGCAGGCGACTGAACTTCTCCATGCTTCGCTGGTCAGCCTCCCTCCGCGGCCCCTGCTCAGTGAGCTCACAAAGCTTGGCTGTCTTTTTTCGCCGTGCCAGCTGCAAGCGCTCCTGAAGCCGTGCCGCATCGGCAATTCTGGAGAAGCTGACCGGCAATGCGGCACTGCGGCAACCTCTTCGTTGCGAACATTCTTCTCGTCTTCTGCGTCTATCGCTTTGGCTCTTTCCTTTGCAAGCGAATTGATGGATTTCCTTGCCGTGAGTGAGGGTGTGGCAGGTGCAGTGCCTCCTTCAGAGAGTCCGTCTTTGCAGAATCCCAAGCCTCGGATCCGCTAAGGAAGGGAAGTCTCATGAGTTCCAATCGCGGGCCTCCAAAGCAGCGCGCGTCTCGTCGTTGCTGGCCATGTCGTAGGGAAGCTCCCTGTGCCGGTCCTCCACAACCAAGAGAGCGCAGTTGCCTACTCCCTTTCCCGCTCTTCCGCTCCCTGATTTGCAGCTTGTCGCTGCCCCCCACCCTTGGCGGGTTCCGGCTGCTGTTATCTTGCGATTCCAGGACCTACACCACACTGGCACCATGACTTGCAGTTCTTGCAGCCCCCTTCTGAATGTATCGGCATAGCCGCTAGCCCCCCCACTCGGTCACAACACGACTCGGACTCTCCAAAATCATCAGGCTTCTGGAACATGTGCCGGAAGCTGCTCCCTGTGGCAAAGCACTACGTTCTGAAACGCGGGAACACGCAGCATCAAAAACAATCAAACACAGCACCAGTTCATATATAACCACGACCTTATTCTAGCCCTCAATCCCTCACATTGCCATGTTTCTCAAAGTGCTGCGTGTCAGGCTCTTCTCTTTTCTCCAAGGTTTGGTGATGGGCTTGTGGCCTCTCTCTCTCCGTCTCTATCTCTCCCAGGTGGGAGCCCGGGAAGCGTCCAGCTCTGCTCAGCTCTGCTCTGCTCTGCTCCGGGGCAAGGAGAAAGGGCAGTCCGCTTGCCCCGCTCGTTTGAGCAGCCCCGTCGACCATTTTGGTTCACGGGCGTGGCTGTACGTGGCACCTGTTGTCCACGAAAGCAGTTTGTTTGCAGTGCACATCAGAACCTTGGAACTCCATGAACTCCCTGGAACAACGCTTCCCCCAACGCCGTGCTCACTCTCACGTTCTTTCTCTCTTCCTTCCTTCGGGGCCGAGTCAGTGTCACCGGACAGTCTCTCTCTCTCTTGCTTGCGGCTTGCTTGCTTGCTTGCTTGCTTAGGGGCGTGGGCCCCCGAAGGAACACTGGCCGGAAGGCCTACCCGCTCGACAGTCCGCGCTTTTCAAGGTCTGCATTGCCCTTTTCGGGGATGAGACAAGCATTCGTTCCCCTGACTGAGCTTGTGAACCCCCTCCCCCAAAACACTCCTCCTAAACCGTGACTGTGAAAAACCTTGCTGGCTCAAGTCGGGTCATCCGAAGTCTCTTGTATCTGTTGTGTTCCTTTCTTTTTCTTCTGCTTTAATCACGCTTCCGATCCACTCCATTGTATTAAAGATATTAAAGCAGCAGAAAAAAGTAGGAACACGACACCCGGAAACGAACCTGGGATCCTGAACACCTAGAATTTAGTATCTTCCATATCTTTAATATTTTCAGTTCAATATCCATATCATTGAATGTAGGTCATATTGGGGGGATATTGTGTGGTGCTTTAATTTGAATAAAAGAGCAAAAGATAAACGTCGTGCATGCTTTTGTTGTCTTTTATTCAATTAAACACCCAAGCATTTGGAAGATTACAAATTTTAGGTCACAGAATCAAGCGCTGCCGCGCTTGCTGGGTTGGTTCGGTGTGGGGATTGTCGCCCGTTGGTGGTGTTCCCCCCTGTTGTCTCCGAGGGCCTGCTTCCTTGCATGAGGAAGCTTGGTCCTTCCTCCAATGTGCCTCGTCTTCGCTCGGCCACGGCGATTCCGAGCTGGAGCTGGAGGCATGGTGGTTTTGCCTTTTGTGGGGTTCTGATGTGCAACCGGATGCTGGCTGGAAGATCTGTGTGCGTGCGGCAGGGAAATGAAAGAAAAGTTTTCCTGCCGTGTGGGGGGGGGCTCGGCCTTGCCGTTTGGTGCTGCGCCGGCTGCTGCGGTTGGGTGGCCCCCCACTGCTGTTGGCCGAGGTGGGGTAAAGGTGTCTATTTTCAAGTGGGGAGTAGCGGCACGCGGTTGCCATGGATCATCCACCGGTGAGCGCTCTGGCTGCCCTGATGGCTGCGATTTGGTTAGGGGCAAAATGCACTGCTTCGTCTCTACCCGCCGTGACCCCCCATGTAGAAGCCAAGGGCAAGGGTTGCGGCGTCTCGCTCCCCCTCGCCTTGCTTGAGTCCCTTCCTCACAGGCATCAGCCATTGCATCGGCTCCCCCGTTGTGCAGTTGCTAAAGCTCCACGTTCGCCACGCAGCCATGAAACCCCTCTGCTGTACTCTGCGGTAACCCCGAAAGTGAGGTAACGCAGGCGCAGGTATGTTTCCCGGGACAATGGAAGTTGCGGCGGCCAGGTGCCCCCACAACTGGCCAGGCCTGGGGAATGGGTTGGCCTCCTGGTGAGCTTCACGTCCTGCCCTGCACCAAGCCGTCTGCTTTGGCGAAAATCTCCTCAAAGAATTTTTTGCGCTCATGGCACTCGCTTGCTTCTTAAGGTCGATGTCTGCCCCCTGTACCGGTTGTGCTTGCCGGCGTTGAGCACCCCCCATCTTCTGCTTGGTCCCGCCATTCTTTCGCTGTGCCCCTGGTCGTCTGCTGGTCTGCTTGCTAGATCCGGGCACTGGGCGCCGTCTTGCCTTGGGGCAAAGCTGACGCTCTTGCTAGTCTTTGCTGTCTGGCCTAACTGTGGCGCTTGTGTGTATGCTTCTTGGCTTGGGTGCTGTATCGGTGCTGGAAATCGTGGTTCATGGAGTGCCCACTGCCATCACCTCGCTGTTGTGCTTTGGCTGGTGTGGCTGTTGCGGCAGTTGTTGGGAGAATGTTCATGGTGTATATTGTTGGGCTGTAGCTGCTGCGTGGCGCCCCCCCCCCCCCCGACCATGTGTTGGGGGCCCGGCTGTTGTTGGGCTCCGTGCCCGAACTGCAGCCCTTCATTGTGGTGTTTCCGGCCATCCACGGTCATGGGGTGTCGTGGCCTCCTCTACGTGGTTGCCCCCGGCCTCACCTGCAAAGTACGGTGGCCACACGTTCGCCCAGCATCCACGGCGTATTCTGGTAGTGGCAGTGGGAGGGGTTGCGGTAGGCCGGGGAACCCCGATTCTCGTGGCTCCGTGCCCGCTATGCCCTTCGGCTTGCACGCTGGCTCCCCCCGTCCTGCTGCGAGTGAGTGGGTCAGGGCACAGGCTTGATAGTTTTGGATCGTACGGCGGGGTCGAACCGGGTCCGTCCGCGATTTGCTGGTACTGTTTCTCCCCGTGAGGCTTCTGGGTCGCGTAGTCGGGCTGGACGGCATGGTAGTTGAGGCCAACGATGTAGTCGTCGTGGTTGGGCAGCGTTCTTTGGCAGCTCCCACTCCCCCTTGTGCGACATTCCTCCATCGCTTGGCTGCCGACATCCCCATCCCCATCCTGGATCATGTAGCGGGGCTCGCCCGCCTTGTGCGTGTCGTGGTTGGGCCTGGGCCCTTCGGTCCCCGCGTTGTGGTACTTCCGGATCGTGTAGTCGGGCCGGTCGTCACTTCCCCTTTGTCGTTCCCTCCCCCTTCGATGAAGATCTTCTGGGGCGCGAAGCTTCCAGCTGTCCAGAGGGTTATCATGGCCTTGCCTTCCCAAATTGGGTCCGCTTCCCCTCTGTCGAATTGCGACAAGGCTTCCCATCGTCACGAATGGTGCGGCTGGTCGATGGCAGGTCAGGTCTTGATGCTGCCGCGGCTTCGGTGCAAACGGCGCTTCCCGGAGTTTCCCCCCTGCAATTGCAACATGGTCGGCAGTCATGACGTGGTAACATGGGCATGGCAACGTTCATCACTTGACTGGCACGGTCATGGAGATGGTCATGTTCATGAAGCGTGGATATGGGCAGAGTGCACAGCGGCGGTCGTGGACATGCTCGTGTCCGTGTACATGTCAGTGGCAAAGGTCATGATCTGCTGTATGCGCATGTCATGGGCTCTCTCTCTCTCTCTCTCTCCCGGCCACAAGTTCAGCGTCAGTGACCCCGGGCTCGAGCCAAACCCGTGCTGTTGGCTGGACAAAGGGCGCGAAAAAACAAATATTCACGAAATAAATCAGCATATCCCGCTCGGAGTATTCGCATTCCGAAAAACCTTTCTCCTGGATAAACGACACGTTCACACACAAAGCGGCCATGTTGTATCGCTGCAAAGGGTCCCCACTACCCTTCGTGAGAGCTTTTCCCGGCAAAAGACGGGATCGACCTGAAAATGAATGCCAAATGAATCTGCCTGTGCTGCACCGATCACAGGAACGTCACTTTGAGATGTTTGAGGATCGAAATTCAATTAACGTGACGGCGTCACTTTCAAGATACCGAAAACATCGAGCACACCGCATGGTGCACGGGCATGGTCCGGTACATAACCCCAAGGGGCGTCAAGACAGGCAGAAGATCTAAAACTCACAGACTCACAGGCAGAAGATGCCGGGCATTCGCCCCTTCGCCCGCTGCCTTCGTGCGAGGGTCGCTGCCGTGCTCCAGCAAGACCTGGGCCACGGCCTGGGAACAGGAACGGGCGCGCGCGCGGTCCGGGCTCCCGCTCGGCCTGGTGTCCTTGAAAGCAGGCCCGATGGAGAGAAGTGCGGCCATCGTTTCCTCCGACTGCCGGGAATGAAATTGACGTGCGCTGACACAACTCTGCCTGCCGCATTCGGATCGCTCCCAATGGGTGCCTGCACTCGAACAGCCCACAGCCCGCACCTATCCACCACAAAACAAGGCGTCTCATCCGACCTGCCTTCCAATCCTCGGCAGACTGCGGAGAAAAGCTCTTCAGCTCACCGAGGTCTGAGGCCAAAGCCAACAGGCATTTCACCACTTCGAGGTGGCCTCCACACTCCAAGTTCGGATTCTTGGAGGGCCGATTGTCTTCTACAACAGAGAGCCCGTTTTGTCTTGGCCCTGCATCCGGGAATCGGGACTGCTTCCTGAACAGCCGCATCGGCGCTACTTTCAAGTCCGTCAGGACACGGGGACTGGTGGGTGCAATCTCGCGCTACAAATTCTCGACAGCCAGATCAACACTTCTGCCACTTCGTCATTGAAAGCCCGAAGGTGTCATTGCGAACTGGTCGGAAGAGGATGTGCAATTTCCACAGCTTCCAGAGTTTCCCTGAAGTCCCCACACTTCTCAAATGCCCGCCCCCCGGTGGCCTTGCACAGCGGCCTCAGAGAGTGCAGTGTTTCCACGACCGTCCTCGCAACGCATCCGGCGGATCATTCATGTGTGTGTGTGTGTGTGTGTGCGCCTGGGTCTCTCGATCATGCATATTCATGCAGGGTGGGGGGTGGGAGCACATGCAAGCCCATCCCGCCGGATGCCAGAAGTTCCATCATAGAATCATATCGTATCCAGCGGACTGGGAGCCCGATCTACGGAAGGCTCCTTCGCCATCGGGTCTGCAGACTTGTCGAGCAGCGTCTGAACTTCCTGGAATCTGTTAATGCCTCATTCGATGGTCACTGAGGTTGCAAAACCGACCTGCAGCTCACCATCGAAGGCGAATTCCAGCAGTTCTTCGTCCATCTTGACCTGCACGCGAAGCTTCAGTGCCCACCACGTCTGCACGATGCCGATATCTTTCCACAGATGCACCCAAGCTCAGTGCTGGAGCACAACGCACAGGCATGCACGGGCACGCACGCTCACGCTAGATCCAGCGGAGGACGGGACCTGCTCTTTGGACTTCTCTTTCTTGGGCTGCTCCCGGCCGGCCCAGCGCCCAGCATTCTCCTGCACTGGAGATGCCCAGCTTGCGCCTCTAGAGGCTTCGCTTCAGGGTCGGGCCTTCACCTCGTTTTCTGATACGTCTACCTTCGGGGACAGAGAGTCACAGAGAGACGGGACACGGGGAGAGAGAGAGAGAGAGGCAGACAAGGGTCGCCTTTAGAAGCGTCATCTTGTCTTTGAGGGAAGCAGGAGGCTCCTGCAGCGGACATCTCAAAGGCGGAATCGACGTTTTCCTCCTAGCTCGACTGACTCCTCCTGCTTTGTCGCCAGCACAAGGCGAAACGAATCTTTGGGATCGAATCTGAGCCCCGTGGCAAATCACGATGCTCTGACAGTCTTGGAATACCTGGGGACCTCACTTCTTGCTCACATCTGCAACTCTTTCAGGAGCATGGCACTTTGTCCTATCCTGCCAGGAAGGAGCAGACAGCAGCGGAATTTACCAATGTTAAATTATTGGGAGCGACAGGCAGGGCCTGAAATGCACCTTCCGCTAATGCAGCCTGATGCTCGTAGGTTACCTGATCGACGGAGATTTTTCAACGGCTATTAATACTGTCTCATCGCATTCATTTTACGCTAGTTTCGGAGGCTGTACCTTCGCAGCAAACTCATCGGTGGGGCGCAGAAGCGGCGTGAAGTTTTCCTGCAGGTGTAGGAGTCGAGCCGGAGCCACCTGAAGCCTGCATTCCAGTGCCAAAACCTCGAGGAAGAGCTCATGCGGCGACAAGACCATCTCTGGAAAAGCGTCCTCATTCTCACAAACAGCACAAGCAGAGCACAAGCAAAGCGCGGGAAGCTCCGGAAGCAGTGGAGCAGGTCTAAGAGTCTAAGCCCTGGCAAAGTACCCTCCTTGTCGAAGTAGGACTGCAGGTCACACTCGAGCTTGTCGAAGTCCAAGACAAGCCAGGCCCCATTGTGAAGCGCCTGGCTCTCGTCACGGACTTCAACCTAAAACGCTCTCGGCTCTCTGCGCCGGCGGCCTGCACCAAGGCCTTTCGAAGGGTGTCCTTCTCGAAGTCGCCCTTCTTGAGGATCGATAAGTAGCGACTTGGATCCCGCCATGCGAGAAACTTCAGCATAAACATCCGTGAAACGCAGCGAAAAAAGACAAGGCTTCGGCCCACGGTACTTCAGGAACTGACACGCTTGGCCCGTGGTGTCAAGCAGCAATGGATACTTCCCGCTAGTGTAGACCTGAGGGGCCGCCGGGCCAACAGCCACAAAGGCACGGATCAGCAAACAGCTCAAGTCTCGACTGAGTCGATTGATGCCCACGAGACTCTGAGACGAGGCACGCAGTCGTTCAATTCGTTGGTGATGTCCCGCAACTTAATGGCTCTTGCCTCGGTGAACAGTGAACATCAGTGAACAGAGTTCCTATGAGTCCAACGTCTGCACTCTGCTGGGCGTCCTACCATCAGACTCCTCGGAAAAGCTTCTCCAGTAACCCGTCTGCACATCACTCTCAGTGCATTGCAGACCGAGAGCCTCTTGCAGGCGGCTCACATGTCATCAGGCAGGCGACGCTTGGAGCTCTGGTGGTATGGTGGTGTGTTGGCCAATATCTAGACCGCAAGCGATTCATTCGACCGCAAGGGCTGTTGATCTCCATCTAGTGCTAAAAGCGCATGTGCAGTCAATGGACTCATAAAGCATGTCATGTGGATGCTGGTGGCAGCTCTTTGCTGTGAGTTGGACAGCTTCGAGTCTTCTACCATGCACCAACTCCACACGAGAGGCCGAGTGCTGGCAGGGCCTGCGGCCAAAACGTAGCAGCTTTTTGCAGCCAACGCACAGCAATGCTCGCTCATGGAAGCGGCGCGCGCGCGCGCATTCCGTTGTTGGGGTCGGCTGCAGTGCTCAGGGCAGCAGGCCTTCAAAGGCCGGGGCCCGGCCCGGGCAGCCACACGGGGGAACATCGTCTTTCGGAAAGGCCCTGCCCTCCAGGCCTCTCTTCTGGTAGTCACGACGTGCCCTGCGCTCAGAACCTTGCCTGCTGCCTTCCAAGGTCGTGAAGGCTTGCATTTGCATCGCATGCTCTCGTGCCCAACTGGACCCTGTGCCTGAATTGCCCAGGCGGCGGGCATCTTTGTTAGAGAACTTCTTCTTCAGGAGTTTCTTGGCCTCGGTGCCTGCAGACAGCGTCATGCACAACTTGACAACCTGATGTAAGCTGGTAACCGTTCAACTCTCTACGCTTGGTCACCGTCTGAGGGCAGTGCGAGCTAGTAGCTGGATGCGAATCTCTCGATCTGTGCGACGGTTATCGACACCTCACCGTTTGCGGCAACCATCGGATCGTGAAGCCCTTTCTCGGATCCACCTCAACGCGAAGGACTTGAGAAACTAGGCAGTGCACGACCTGCTTCGATTAAACTCCTTCGGAAATCCTGCACGGCAAGAAACATTCGTCTTCCAAATCTGTCCACAGCATCCCAACGCTCAACGCTAGCCAGCACGTCCTCGGCATGCTGTTTAGCTCGCATGAAGCCGTAGTTGGCTCTGAACCAGCGAAACCGCTGCTTATCCTGGCTCCGACTGCACTCAGCCACTGCCGATCCCGGAAACCGGACATGTTTTGCCGCGCATGGGCCTGCTCCCACCACTCCACACACCAGACGTTTAGTCTTGCGTAGAAATGAATGCCTCGTCATCATTTCAAATCACGACCGGAACTAATCGGCTCCACGCAGCTACATGCCAGGTTACGCACCTGGAAGGACGGACATGTCCGCAGGAATCGGATTGTACGTGGCATTGTACCTTCTCGCCTTCCAGTGTCAGGTCTCATTATTTCCAGCTTTCTTTCCCTAGAGAGGATGACAATATGTACACAGCGATGATTCCCGATGCGCCTTCCAAAAGACCGAGCTCAGCATATTGTAGGGCCAGTCTGGCCCAAAGTACCTGACATTTCTGTCAGACGCAGCAGGCATTAAAGCATTGCCACAGGGGAGAGCACTCGCCAGACCTCACAGATTCAATGAATTGCTGGTGACGGTAGTTCTTTGGAATGTACCTGGAAACCAGACTGAAGCCCGTCAGCGAAACGTTACTCCGCTCCAAGGCAGCGCTCCTGGCGAGTCCTTTGGTCTCGCCCACGATTTTTTTTGTGTGCTCCGGCTCCTTGGAGCGAACTGTGGATGCGGAAGTGGCCCGGAATTTCCAGGTTTTGGGCCTGGATGTGGGGATGATAGATTGTCCACGGCAGTCCGGGAGCCTGCGCAGAGTATTTCGCACCGTCGCTTCCCCAAAAACCACTCTCATCGAAGCGGCGGCACCCGGTGGAGGCTTCGCCGGGTCACCAACAGAGCTTGCACCGGGCTGCTGGCAACTGCGCAGGCGAAGCAACAAGGTGCCACGATCTTTGCGCATCGTGTAGCTCTTGCATTGCCTTATATTGCCTTAGTATGGCAGAGAGGGCATGGCCTCGGGAGGCGGCATCCCGCAAGCACGAAATCATGTTCAGATGCCAGATATCCTCGAGTGGTCCATGACAAACTAGGAACTAGAATAGCCTGAGCTGCTGCAGAGCGCATGTCTGCTTCGGTCTCTCCAGTCCTGTGATGTCACGGGTACACTGTAGATTCGTAGCCCTAGCAGGGTAGGGCTGTGCTTGAGCTTCAATGGACCGAGAATGCCATCTCTACATGAAAGCATAGCAGGAGCTTTGGAGCCACCACGGCGAAGCGAAGATTGCGACAGCCAGACCGAAGGCATCTTGCCTGCTGCAGACTACTCCCGGTCTTTTCCCGAAAACTCTGCCCGAGTCGATGGTGTCATTGGCCGTAGTGGAGTTGGCAGGTGGCGTTACTCTAATGGGAGCCCGAAGGCAGAGTTCACAGTCATGTCAGAAAACTGTCTCACAGCTCACAACCCTCTCTGAGTGCGACTACCCACCCTGCGGCTCGAAGCCAGCAGCGTTTTCGGTTCAGGGTGACACGCTGTTGAAAGACTTTAAGCCAGAAAACTTTCCAGCACCGCAAAGTGTGACGAGTCAAGCCACCCATGCACTTCCAGCGACGGTGGTCAGAAACAACAATAGCAAAGGCAAGATAGCAGCTCCAGAGGCCATTCCAGTTAGCCAAATTCCCAAAGCAACTTCAAAGGCCGTCCACGAACTCCTCACAGGGCTGAACCTGCCTGGGCCTTACCTCCTAGCTGTCATGCTGTCGAACCACTCTCCGCGCTACCAGCTTTGGCAAAGCGAGGTGAAGCATGCCGTGTATCCCGAGCACTGGCTCGACAACTGCTGCTCCTACAATTCACTATTATTCAATGCTCAGACAAGTACATCAGAATCAGTAGCTTGAGCATCAAAGGCTTCTGCCTAAGTGCGAGCCGACGATCGAAGAGATTCGCTTGGTTTCTCACATGGTGGCGTGGTGTACGGCGGAACTGCAGGCATTCACGCATCTTCATAGCGTGAGGGTCCAAGCTGGGAAACTATGACCAGGCGTCAAGCACCGACGTGGCAATGACTTGGGCAAGCAAAGCTTTCTGCTGCATCCCTTACGTCTGCTTGCTTCCAAGCGTCTTGCATGGCTTCCGGACAGTGCTTGTCGGCAAAGTATCTGCAAAACCTTGGAGGCACCTACACAAGTGTCCGGCACACTGGTACGTCAAGAGAAAAGGAACACCGACGAGAAGACATGATTTCTCCGCCCTATCATCTTGTTAAGAATCTTGTCACCTGCTGTGTTCTGGTAATGGTACGGTTCAGCTTTGTCATGGGCTTTGCTAAGGCTGCACAAGCATGGTCATCTAACAAGCTGGCAGCCAGGATGCTCGTCGAAAAGAATAATTCCACCGCCATTTACATCTACCTTTTTGAACTCTGCCTCGAAACGACAGGGAGAACTCACATGTGGAAGCAGACCGTACAGAATTGCAAACCTGCCTCGGACTTGGCCTGAGACATCTTGATACCGCAGACGGACATGCACCACTGGAACTCCTGCCCACTGGATTCGTGAGGTTGGGAAAGCCAGGAAGCGAAATCGGAAGCACGTAAAGCGAATCGTGCAAACACTGTGGGAGTCAGGAGATAGGGGGCACAAGACTCGAGCGAAGTAGGGAGAAGATGGAGGTAAACATGTACCCTCCTGTATTTCGTGCACTGCTACCACTACTGCCAGTCTCACCACGACAACCACTATCGCTGCCACTCTGGTAATCCTACTACAAGGCGCGCGGGTGGTTCCCGCGAGGCATGTCGGGCAGGCAACGCATCTACAAAACATGGGCAAGCCTGGGGTGTTCGGGACTCATCATACATCATCGATCATCATCATCATCATGTTTCCTCTTCTTTATCACTGCGTCTCGTTGTCTTGGTGGTGGTTCTGTTGGTGGTGCTTGCGACGCTGGTAGTCCTCATGCTATGTGCTGCTAATTTTGTATTTTCGTGTTCGTCTTGAGGGCGCGAGAAT
Organism: Symbiodinium sp. CCMP2592; assembly: GCA_905221615.1. NCBI lineage: Eukaryota > Dinophyceae > Suessiales > Symbiodiniaceae > Symbiodinium > Symbiodinium sp. CCMP2592. The sequence continues at coordinate 147,494 of CAJNDT010006188.1, read as the reverse complement.
GTTGACTGATTCTAGCTGAGGCCATTGCAATGCCTGGTTTGAGCAATCAGTCGACCTCCATTGAAGGAGTGTCCCGCAGTGGTAATAGTTAGTACAAGCCCCCGCCCTCCTCCCAGCCACCCCACCCTGGAAAGCGAAAGCGCAAACACAACGAAAAGCGCAAGTACCGACTGCGAGACGATAGATCAAGGACATGAAACATCGTAAATACCCAGTCCGATATTTATACCAAAAAATTGCAGGAAACCTCGCAAATACCTACAACTTGAAAAAAATGCCAACTCCAAGATACGCCGAAAAGCAGCTAGTAACAAGCACCCATCGGCTCCTTGAGAGTCATTCGGCGGTCGTGGTCCTCGTCTACCTGTCGAGAACTGACAGCTGAACGACCGGCTGTGGGCTTCCCGGAACGAACCTGGTCGAACAGCCAGTAAAGCTTGTTGAAATAGAACAGGTTGCCTGAGGAAGCTGATTTTTGGGTGTCGTCTCCCACACTACCACCTCGGCTTGGGGCAAGGGGCCCAAAAGCATCTTGAACTCGGCCTTCTGCACCCATTCATCCCCGTTTCCTTCTAGGGCAAAGTGTAGTCTCCCCCAGTTTTTCAGCACCACGGACGGCTCCTCTTTCAAGCGTGGCCTTGAAAGCCCGCATCAGTGCAGGCTGATGGTTGAGCACTGGGTACTGCTCGTTAACCATCTTGCCAACCTCAGCCGAACAGGCTTACCTTGGAAGCCAAACAACATGAAACATCAGCATTCGCACCTCTGCCAGAGACACAATGTTGTTGCCATTGAAGTCTAGTCGTTTCCACATCCTCAGCTGAGACGATTCGCCATCCTCTCCGGTGAAACAATTTCAGCGGCAAGATGTGGCCCAGATTCTTTTTCAATTGCACTTGGTCGTTGGCTTTCAAGACATCCTGGCGCATCGAAGCGCAATGCCGTGTCGCAACAAATTCGCATGGAAACAGCATCAGGGTCACAGCCTTCAATTCCTTCTCGAGTTTGTCAAAGTCGGCCAGACTCTTCTTGTTGACGAAGTGTCCATGGGTCGCCTGCACGGGGTTGGTTCTCTCTGGTCTCCACAGAGCTTTGCGACATTTTGCGACTTGGCACCTTGTCACCGTGCTTCTTCCGCAAAGTCTCATTGGACTTGTCCTTGGACACCTGGGAATGTTAAATCAACAAATACCATACACAACATCGGAGCACAACTCGCCAGGCAGACAATATCTGCATCAAAGGCTGGATTGTGGTCTGGGTGGACTCGCCTCGAACCGGGAAGGCACTTCAGTCACTCTTGGTAAAGGCCTCATTTCAGAACTTTGTCTGCCTCCGAATATACGCACAGAACTCGGTGAAGAGGATCATCCCACCGTGGTCCATGTCGATTGTACTGACACAGGAGACGGGAAAGAAGCCCTGCTCCACCAGTGAAGGAAGACCCAGAGGCAGACGGGTCCTGAACTCCTTTCTTGCCTCTTCTGGAGACAGGTGAAGGTCGAGCCTTGCCACAGATTGCGGCTCCAGACATCCCTCCTCGTGGAAGCTCTGAATATCTCTGGGCATCTTGCTGAGCCATTCCTGCGGTGAACTCTTCCAGAGTTAGCCTGCCATCATGGCTCCTCGGCTATGGTGGCAAGAACCCAAGTTTCGCATGCAAAGTCTGCCGGCATTCTATCACAAAGACATTTCAGCCTAATGCTTGCAAAGGTCGTATCGATTTCGTCAAATATTCGATGCAAGTGACCAAACCTGCAGCCCACAGAAACGAGCGCGCAAGCAGTGCGTCCGGGCCGGGCTTCCCTCTTTGCGGCCCTAGGACCAGAACAGGTTCAGGAGCAACGAGTGGAATTCCTCCTGCGCTCAGAAGCGACTTGTCCAAGCTAGCGCCTGTGGATTGCTGGCTGCCAAGACTTAGCATTGCAATGCTGTCGTTTACGGTCTGCGGCAGGTCCTTCTCCACATCATCCCCTTCTCCATCGCCATCCAGCCTCAAAGACTTAAACATGCATCGCCGCCAGTCTCGTTGCTGACAACTCATGCTAATAATTGCAAACCGGCTTCTTGGCGGTCTTCTCGTAAGCCCTGCGAATGGCATCCTTGTTGTTGACCCACTCTGGCCACAGGCTGGCCTCAAGAGTAACTAGGAAATCACTAATCCTCTGGCCTTCCCATCATCCGGGCCTTGACCATGTCCACAACAAGGCTGTCGATTTCCGCCAAGCTGACGATGTTGTTTCCGTTCTGACAACATCAAGGCAAGAGGCTGTGAATGTGACTTCGCCTCGGATCTCACCTTGCACTGAGGTCCGAGCTCTGTCAAGCTTCTTCCACAGCTGCTTCAAGCCTCTGCCACAAGACTGGCAAACAATGGTACGCACGCAAGCTGCAACAATTGAAAATGAGCGGCTGTTGGAATCCATCAACCCGAAGTGCTTCAAATCCTCCTCCACCTGCTCAGCATGGAAACGGCTGGCAGGGGGCAAGGGTCCAGCAGGTTTTTCGCTCCGGGATCGAGTGCAGGTTCCCCAGTGCAAACTGTACCAACAGTTTTGCAGGCCCGTGTAGTTGCATTGAGGTTTAAGCTTGAAACTATCCTCAAGATATGGGGCTGGTCTTTCAGTGACTCGCTTTTGAAACTTTGACTGCCAGTGCATCCCATTACCTGAATGGGCGACGGGCTTCCCTCTTCGAAGCTTTGGGGTCTGCCACCATGCCACATGCGAATTCGGCAGATGGGGATGGGGAGTGTGCAACTTCTCGAATGGATTCAGGGTTGGCCACTGGTCAGTTGCCTGGTTTCGGCAGACGCACATGCTGCCAGGAGCAACGCTTTATGCTTCTTGCGGCGTTGAGGCGTTTCTTGCATCACGTCACAGAGCAGGAAACCTCTGCGGTATGGGAAGTCTGGTTATGCTCACGAAACCTCATTCCTCCTTCAAACATTGGAGCGGTGACCGCTTGGGCGCTTGGGGCTCTCCTGCATGCACGAGTTCTCCTCAAGCATAGCGTTCTGGGCCTGCACATATGACAATGATGCACGACACGCCTCGTGTACATAAATGCACGCTACACCCAATACCTACATACATGCGAGCATGCATGCATACATTTCCTCCTGTCTACATACATGCATGCATACATCAACTTTGTCTAGTCATTCAGTCGTTGGTTCCTTTACCACATAAGTACATTCCGCAGTCATGTTTTTGTCCTGTCTTTTTGCTTGTCTGTATCTCATCTGACTTTCCACCTCTACCCGACGCTGCCAGCGTACCTGCAGCAAAGCATTTTTACAGGGAGGTGCTTGTCTTCACAAACCGACGTGGTCAAAGTGGTCGCCGTTCCTGCTCTGGAGCCAAGACAAGAAGCCAGGATGCGGAAGGACTTCCAGGGGCGGGTCTTCTGAGTCGTCTTTAGTCTTTGTGTTGCGCACACCGTGGGCCGAGCAATGGAAACATGCAGGACACTCAGTGGCTTGACCATTGTCGAAGAGCCTGGCACGCTCTTGCCGAAGAAATTTACACATTCCCGTTCCCTCTCCAAACAAACTCACGTAGAGTCCGTACGGTTACACCTGTGCACCCACCAGTTTGGCCAGAGCAGAGGTCAGAGCTCAGAAAAGAATTGGCAGAAGGGCAGGAGCCTAGACGCGACCTTGGGCTTCCAAAAACATCGAACGGAAAGTGGCGACCACAGAGACAAAGCTTAATCTATGTTTTCTATCAGCATGGCTGGTCCGAACTGCCCGATCACGCAACAGCCATGTTAGAGCGAAGAAAACCAAACAGACGGTCGCGAACAGCCCACCAAAACGAATCTATCCATGAATTTGCTCATCATGCAGCTGCCAGGCCTCGTTCCTGAGCAGAACAAACTTGTCCTGAGATGCCTCACAAAAGGCAAGCAACTGGCTTGAGGGGACACAAGCAACGCCAACACGAAGCCATATCATAAGCAAACAACATCAGGAACAAGGTGGACCTTCGCAGGTACGCATTTGATATTTCTATCTTCCCTCCACTGCCCATCCTCACCTGAGGCAACATGCCCAACACACTGCACCACGATACACCAAGCCCTGCACCGACTCGCGTAAGGACTCCGCCACAGCAAATCCAAGGACCAGGACACTGGGTGGGATCAGCATAGCCATTGTCCGAAACAAAGGCATAGCATCTAGCGCCGTCCTTGGTTCACTCAGGAACGCAAGACTTGACGGCTCGACGATGCTGGTAGCATGACATTGAAAACAGAAACAGCGCATGGATCGCACGCCGACTTGGTTTTCCTTGCACCACCTGCTGCAATGTGGCCCGAGTCAGCTTCGCTGACTTTTCAAGCCGCTGCCGTTGAAAACTGACGTAAAGTGAAGCTAAGGCGATGCCCAGTAAACGGCATAACCTACTGCTTCTTCACTCCTCCTTGTCCTGTTGCTGTTTCTCCAACTCCTGAAAGACTCAGCTGATCCTCTGGAAAAAAATATGCTGTGGCGAATCCACGGCGGGCTCCTGAGCTTCGTCCCGAGCTTTGTGGGATCGTGCCTTTCAAGTTCAGTCGCTGCAACAGACGCTTCCAGGAAAACTGTAACAAGCAACCCTGCTCACCTTTTGCAGCTTCTTGGTGTCTTGTTGAAGATCCTCGGCAGCCTGCACCGCCAAATACAATGATCTCGATCGCAACTGTGAGTATCAAGCACAGCTGTGCCTTGTGCGATGCCTTTCCAAGATCTTCCGTGGCTTGTTGCAGCTCCTTCTCCGTTTCCCTGCAAGGCATGGAGTTGGGCGCATTGGTATGCACAAGATGGTGAGGAAGGGATGGCACACTACAACGAAGGTGTATTTGCAGGGCTTCGGGTTCCTGAGTCCTTGTGGCTGGTTGGATCGGAGGATATCAGCCTGTTGGTAGCAGGGCTGCGTTGTTGGGCGTAGTGTGGTCAGTAGGAACAGTGGAGGCGAACCAGCCCTGATTGTAAAATCTCGCACAACCACCCAATCCGATAGATCCCAAGCCCAAACCCCGAAATCTCCGCGCCCGCAGCCCGCCATGTGTCCCTTCCTATCACGGCGCTGGCGCATGGGGCGCCATGTTGCTCTGCACTCGTAAATTATGAGAAACCCAGGTTTTAACAGGAGTTTCAGAAGAAAAAGAACTGTTGTCAGCTTGACAAGATTTCACTCAGCCATGGTCGTGTTTGTGGTGGTCATCGTCCTCTTCATTTCCAACGCTCTCACCATGTCGTTGCCCACTATGTTGTGCAAAAAAGCGAGAACGCTGTAGTTGGGCATGTTCGCACAAGGCATCAACGCCTGTGCCAGTGTGTCTTTTGTTCGAGATGTGAACCATCCTTCTGCAGTATGTCCGCCCCAACCCACCCCACCCCCATGGAATGTGCAAGAAAACCAGGAAAAATACACGACACGCTATGCGCTCGCCACCCCCTATTAGGGGTGAGAGCGAGACACTGCACGAAGTCCGAAGCTTGCGAGGCGAGCAGCGGGCTTCCCGTGGCTTGGGACTCCGGTTTTCCGGCTTGGGGTTCAGACTTTACGGGATAAGGTGCGGAAATCTCAGTCTCAGACTAGTGTAGCCGTGTAGCCCTTTCCGTGCAAGATAGGTCTTTCCAACACTCGTTTTCATTATATGCTAACCGAGTTCACGCCTCAGACCCGTTACCCATATTGCTGCGGTTGGAGTAACACAAGCTCAGCTCAGATTATACCCTGTCTGACCAAAAACTGGAGAAACGCCTCCATTCCTCTGCATCTTTCATTGTCTCATCACCGGCTGCATCCCTTGGTGGCCAGCATGTTATCACACTGATTGTGCGTCCTTGTGTTGTGGACTGACTTCAACTCTGTTGCTGGGATGTAGGCCTACTTACATCCAAAAGGTACGAAGCGTCCTCGCTCTTTTATTCAAGCAAAGGAGCGTCTCCTGGACGGAGGTTTCCACAGGGCCATTAGATGACAGCTGAAACTTCAGCTTGTTGTATGCGGGGGTTGGCACAGGCGGCAACTTCAATATGGGCGACCCCAAGTCACCATCGTACTCTTCCTGAGACACAGAACCGTCACATGGCCTCAGGCATGCGGTGTGAGAAAGATAACTGACGAGTCACTGTAGGATCTGGAGTGTCAAAGTCGAGATCCATTGCCTCGGAATCGAGCCCGAGAAGCACACCCGATGCGCACCCCAAGAGTGCATGCCACCAGGTTGCACGGCTGCCTGCGCTTGACAGCTCTCAGACTATGCTGCACACACGCAAAGTCGAATACCATCTTCTGCGCGACTAACTGAACAAATGGGCCGGGACACGTCCGACGCTGTCATGTTGAAGAAAGCTTGGTGACTTTCCTTTCCTGCTGTGGCTGCGCTCGCCTGCAAGGTGCGCACCTGACTGGATCTTCACGAACGGGCGAGAGACGAGAATGGACGAAAATTCTGCAAAGACAGGTCGCTAGACAACTAATATGTACGAGAGCACTACGAGTGCCATTGCCACCAATCAACTTCATTCGCAAGGCGGTTCTACATAACTAGAAGCAAATTACGGAATACTATCCTCATTGCATGTATGTGTTAGCACGTTGTTGTGGAATTGCTGTTGCTGCTGTCGATGCCATCATAGGTTATCATGTGTTGCTGCTGCTGGTGTTGTGTTTTCTTGTCGTTGTTCTCATTCCTCCTGCTTGCATTTCTCGTGGTGCTATTGTTGTTGTTGTTGGTTGTTGCTGTTATTTTTGAGAATCGTCATCGTGATCATCACTGAAATTGTCGTAATTACTGTAACATCGTAATTAGTGTATTGATATACATGATGATTCCGACAGTTGTTACTGTTACTATTACATTGACTTGTTGTTGGCAGTGGTTTTGCTGGTGTTGCTGGTGCTGTTGGCTCCGACGCACGTTTACACGGTATTTGCGGTAACTTCCGTGGTCCAAACGACAAATAATTCGGCCCCCACAGTGTATCGCACACTTTGTGCACACCCGAGGCGATCCACCTTTACATTGGCTATGGCACGGCTTCCACAGAACGACATGGGATGTTTGGTCCGAAACGCCGTCGGGGTTCGCTATCTTCGGAAATGACTTCAAAGGGCTTGCAAGACCTCACATGGCACATGAATGGTGCATGAATGCTCACTTGACACTCACACACCTTGCATTTTCATTTTTGGCAAATGCCGAAAACGCCGGTATTTACCAGAGTTCATAGCTTAGTGTGCCCAAAATGCTGGTATTCACGATGGTTCCCACGGTTCACCTTTTCGGCCCAACCATGATGACGCTATCAGCTCCCAGTTCAAAGCATGTATGGCCCAATCAAAATGACGTCCGTGGTCTGATCTGTTTTGACTTCGTCAACGCATCCGTGACCCAAGCGCATGCTTTGCTGTTGCTCTGCTGCTGTTGCTGTTGCTGTTGCTCTGTTGTTGTTGCTGTTGCTGTTGCTGTTGCTGTTGTTGTTGTTGGTGGTGGTGGCGGCGGCTCTGGTGCTGCTGGTGGTGCTGGTGGTGCTGGTGGTGCTGGTGGTGCTGATGAGAGCATATGCTTTTACAGTTGCCGCATATTGCCGCGCTAGTTCTTCTGTCAGAATCATCCGTCGGTGTAGTCGCAGTCACAGCAGCGAGTATTAGTCGCAGGGCGAGACGATACTTGGCACTGGTTCGGAGAGACCTACAAACACATGGAGCGAGTCTTCAGGTGGATGATTCGACGGTTCGACAACTTCGGCTCATCCAATTACATACTTTCACATCTTTCACATGCATCGAACATCATCGAAACCGTCTCGCCTTGCCCTGGTTGGTCTCCGATGGAACGCCCTCCGGCTTTCAGCCTTGTCTCCGACAGGAAAGCAACGGTTGTCAAACCACGTGTACTCCTGAAATCACGGCGCAGGCAAGACTCCCCTCAAATTCTGTCGCCCTCTCCTCAGAGGCGGGACCGTGGCTCTAACTTCACCGAGTGTCCTGCGTTTCGCAAGTTCGAGCTGCCGGAAGGGGGGCATGCTGAGCTGCCCAGGCACGCACAGCACCAACGGCAGCCAAGCGCAGAGAAGCAGCGCTTTAGGCCATGCGTTGGCCATGCATGTGGTCCAATTTGCGGACGTACCTGCGACATTCAGGTCCAGACTTCAGGTCCAGAACTCCGGCAGATTGAATACACAACAAGCCTGGGGGACGGACCTCACCAGCAAACGGGAACGAGTCTTTAGCAAGCAACTACTGCCAAGCTGAAGCATACATGCTGTTGCTTGAGCAAGTGAACCACGACGCAATCTGGACGATCCAAGAGGCTGAAAGCTCTGCGAAGGTTCGGTGGCATCTTGCGCTGCAGATTTCAGGCAGGAGCATTGACCTTCTTGCTGATGACCCATCGCGACTTGCCGGTATGGAACAAATACACCTCTTTGCACCAGCACATGATGGGGCGATCCACGGCATTCGACATTCTACTCAGACGCCGACTGGCGTGGCAGACCTTGCCCTCCAGCATGGCTTGTTCTGGTGCAGCATCTGCAAGGGCCTCGCAGAGAGAACTCCGCGGTCTCCAGGTCCCGGCAAAAATCCTGTCTGAAACCTGAAACCATCTGAAACCCAAGCCAACGCACCAAGGCTCTGGCTCAAAAGTGTCGTTTATCAGTTTATACCTTTGCTCATGCCGGCTCTGTCATTGATGGCAGGGAGTTGCACAGTTCACAGTTCGTAAATGCCGTGGAAGCGACTTGCCCGTGCAGCCAAAGATAGTTATCGCCTGCCGGCTGCCGTCCACGGCCCCCGGGGCCGCCCCCGGGGGGGGACTTGGGGCCTGGCCGAGGGCGCTCCGGGACGGTGCAAAACAGCATGAGCAGAGCGTTCCAAAAGCAGCCTGTGCAGCGGGCACAGGACCTGAGAAAAAAAACATCCAGGACACACGCGATGCACAACTTGCCCGCCACATGTCTCCTTTGCATTCTGAGCAGCTAGGGGCTGTGCTTCTGGGTGTCTCCTAAGAGAAGATCAAGGATGCCAAGCAAATTCGAGGTGTCGAGCACCCTCACCTCAGGGCTGGCCCGCGGTGTCGCAGGCCGGTCCGAGGGGGTCGGTGTGTTTGAGCGCATCCTCCGGAGCTTGTTGTTGGAGCCTGGCAAACCATCTACACTCTCGACTGGGCTGCAGTCATGCTAGGCCAGGCTGCTAGACGCCGACTAAGCCAAGGGCTCGTGCTTGCAGTGGCCCCACGGCCAAAAGCCTGAAACATCAGCAGTGGCGCAGCGCGGCTACCCAGGTGCAAGAAACACAACTCAAATCACATATAGCGTCGCAAGGCACAACTGATCCCTGTGGACTTCTTGCAGTGGGTGAATACGATCCTGGCAAAAGTGGACACAACTCGGCTGGTGCTCTCGTGGAGGCTAAGACCCTGCTGCATTCCGCCTGGTCGGTTGCCTGCGGCGCTCTAGGCCGTGATTTCACACTGTCACAATGAGAGCAACCGCTTGCACTGCTGCCCTTCGCCCCAGCGCCTGCCAGGCCCACATAGCCCCCTTTGGGACTGGACATCAGGTCCACCTCGAGACCGGCCGTGAAACCCATGCTCAACACTCAAACAACTGCGTTGAAAACATAAACGCTGCTTTTGGAATTTGAACCCGGTGCCTGGCAGATCACGATGACAACCCCATCTCGTAAGAACCGAATGGTCTGCGAATGCACGATCATAAATCCAAGCAAGCATGTGCGAGTGCATTGTAGCGGCCTACCCTGGCTACAAGCATCTGTATTCGCCATAGCGGTTTCTGTCTGCACCTTCCGCACTGCGCCAGGGATTAAGTCGACAGAAGGCACAATGGCACACTACGCCAGTAAATGAATCAGAAGACATATCCTGCTTGGATGTCCGATTGCTCAAACACTTTGCTCTAAAAAGTTCTGCGCGCCATGCAGCGCTCCTCAGTTCCCTTTAGCATACGGTATCCACAGGAAAAGACTGCACCCCAAACGCTCGCTGGCGTCAAAATCTCAAGCGTGTGGGCTGGGATGCTAAGCGCTGTATCCGAGTCGGATAACAGCGGAGCATATTGCTCCAGCCTCAGAGGTGTCGCATGCCTGTTGTTCAGGCGCTGTTTGTAGGGAAGCTCCTGGCTGCGAGGCTTGACGCCGAAATGTCGACAGGACTGCATCACTAAAGTCGAAGATGCCACCACGCATGCAAGCAGGAGATCTCCTGACAGCTGACCGAAGTGCTTCTTTCAGATCGCCGCGGTGCACTCGCAGCAACTCGGCAAGTCAAGGTCTTCAACACTCACTTTGAGACAAGTTCCGCGACTTTGGAGACGCCCTGCTCGGCTTCCTACACGATCGAGAACGTCCCGGTCACAAAGCGGCAACTCAGAGCCTCAGAGTCACTTCTGCAAAGGTGCTGCCCGCCCAGCTTTTCTGTTCCAAAGGCTACAGGCACGGACACATCAAATCCAAGTCTTCTTTCTTGATCCTGCTCATGGAGGCATAAACCTTGAGATAGTGTGAAGCCGCGAGGATAAGCCAGCCTCTCTTGAGCAAGCTGTTTTTCTCTCTCGGCTCGCTTTCTGTCAGCCTCCTCCTGAGGCACGGAACAAGCTTTCCCGCACCACTGGCATACAGCCAGAACTGCACAAGACTTGTATCGCATGAGTTGGTAATCCTTGCGCTTGTTGAACTCGTCCAGCTTCGCTTGGACCTTCACCAGCAGGCTAGGACTGAGGCTGCTACACCTGCTCACTGAATGAGACGCAAGCAAATAATTCAATCTGTAACGTGCTTCCGCCTCCTTAGCATCAACTTTGGAAGACGTGGTTTTGTCCTATCATGAGCACACTGATGCGCTGTGTTCCGGAGAACCAACTGCAGAAAGTGGAACGCTTGGACAAGGCTCCTCGTCGATGGCATCTGTCAAACTGTCGAGATGCTTTGCCTCGGCTCGGTGCCAAGCTGCCTGATCTAAACCAGAATAACAAACTGCACCCACCTCCTTGGCAGACTCGCCGGTCTTCTTAGGCACATCCTCAGCGTGGCGAGTCAACTGCCACAGTCAACGATGCGGTTGACATCGGTACCTCCTCTTCATCCTCTTCCACCTCGTCGTCCTCTTCCTTGCACATGTTGCTGTCAAGCAGTCTGCAATGTCCGACATGATCACGCGTGCCTTTGTTTTGGCACCCATGCCAGCGGCACCAAGCTAAGCAGTGTATTTTCGACTGTGACTAGATGCTTCATCCATGTGCTCAGGTGAGATAATGCTGTTGTCGTGATGTCACTTGTGTCTCAGAACTGGCATGTGCATTAATGCACCATTGAACCTCATTGCTGCTTCAGCCTGAGCCATGCATCAACGTGATATCGACAAGGAACTTGCGTCAAGGACGCACACCCTCACTGCTGCTGTTGCTGCTGTTGCTCCTGCTACTCCTGCTACCGCTGCTACTGCTGCTGTGCCCACATTCTGACTTGCACCCAGTGAGCACGAAAGCTCGACAAGCGGACGATGCAAGAGCGTTCGAAACTAAGCGCATGTACATGCGCGATTTAACTATAAACGCCCACCTGAGCGGTTGCGACGGACTTGTGGCATCTGAAGGCTGTCAGCAGGTCATTTCGCGGCCGCCCTCCCCCCCCCCCAGCAAGTTGCCCCTTTGATTTTCCGATCTTGTCCCGAACCCTCTTTCAGGTTCAGGCGGCACTAGATTAAGGTGAAACCAAAAGCCTGTGCATGGGCTTTGGACTGGATCGGGTGCACACTGGAGTTCTCGGCCTGGAGCCATCCCAAGGGCCTGACAGCAATGCGTCCAGTCACGGCACAAGTGGATCGAGCAATGATGTGTGCTAGGCAGCGAGCTGAGGCCCAGAATTCCAACCCCGCAGTAAGATCAATAAGCAACATACGGCGAAATCGGCCGAAAGCGGTCTACCTGCACGAATTTGCAAATGAGCAGCTTTGCCGTCATGTTGCACCTGCAATCACCTGCACCTGTCTGCACAGAAAAGCAGCCGCCAAGTATCGTTCGGCGATACGACGCAAGCTACTGAAAATGGTTTGGGCACGGCCACGGGATTATCTTCGGGCGAGGTTTCTGAGAATCAAGATGCACCAGCAATACGTGATCGACATGCTCCACCTGCTTCGGCTATCCAAAACTGGTGGGGAGTTGCCTCCCTGCACCTCAGGTGTCGTGCTCGTGCTAGCGCTCGTGCTTGCCGCGCTTGATGCAGATGTGCTTGAAGCCGAGGTGCTCGAAGTGGCGCTCGAGGTGGATTCCGTCGTGTCGCCCGTTGTGCTGGTCTCACTTTCCGTTGTGCTGGCTCCTGATGTCGAAGTATTCGTTGCATTCTCAGCTTCTGTGGTTGAGGTTTCGGAAGTAGTGGTGCTGGTGGCACACACTGCCTCTGTGCACCCTTCCGATTCTGTCAATGAAGTGCACCCTCCAGTTCGGGAACGTGATCTCGTTCCGTCTCCGCAAGTTTGGGAGCAAGATCCCCAGGATTCCCAGTCTTGACAGGGAGGCGGACAATCTTCCATGAAACAAACGTCGGTCTCGTCGTAGAAGGAGCAACTACCGGTTCTGGTACGGGACTGTGATCCCTGTCCACATGTCACAGAGCAGTCGCTCCAAGAGGACCATACATTGCAGACAGCTGGTGCTGGTGAGGGACTTGTCCCCCAGTTCCACGCAGCTACCACTTTCGCGGGCAGGTGGCCAGGGACCTCCATGATCACCGCACCCAGCATGCCGGCAAGGGCCCACCGGCAGTTCAGCATGTTGCTAGCAGCCGGCATGATTGGACTGGCTGATCGCGCAATGCGCGGCCTGTGCCTAGTCAGCACTTACTGCAAACTGCTGGAACAAAGCCGAAGAGTTGACGGTATTTGCTCAGTGCGCTTGAAGATTGGCGTCGAAACAAACACCTCTAAATCAAATATCGTGCAATCCCAATCAAGGAAGCCTTGCCGTCCATGCCATAGCACCGGCTATTGCGAGGCATCCGCTTCAGAGGCCAAGGCATCTTCGCCTGAAACTTGAGCTTGTATCCAACACTGTCGCAGGAAGCGCGAGTCGAATAGTGATCCGCCTTCGCACACTGCATCGGGAGGGTGCCTGACCTCCGCTGGACGATGGATTCGTGACAAGTGCTAGCCTGCTAGCCCTTCTTCAACTATCCGCATGCTGCTGCGTGTCTGGCTATGCATCCTTTGGAAGGGCACAGATAGAGATAGGGAAGGTCAGCAGGCAAGAGGAAACCGATCTAGAGAAAGAGAAAGACATGCGAAGGACAGCAGACGGACAGAGAACATGCAAAGAAAGGCGCAAGGGTCAAGGGACTACCACAACAGAACAACAGACCTCGGACGCAGCGAGGGGCGACAGAGGAGGACAATCGCTGATAACCAGAAGGCTCTCTTGCTTGGAATCGATAGCGAGCTGAGCACTCGACTCCGTCTGAACAATCCTCATTCCAATCGGCCTTGAACAAAGTGCCGTCAGCGTAGACCTCTGCTCTCTGAGGGTTTAAAGTTTAGCCCATGTTGCATGCAAGCTCCAGCTCCAAAAAAGGAAGCGATCATAGGAGTGCACGAAGATGCCGCAGCCGTGCTTCTTGCCTGCCTTTCATCTCCAGCATGGCAGGAATCAGGCACGGCAGTGAAGGCAGCACGACCTCGACATTGCCCACCTAAGCTACAAAGGCTCCGTCGAATCGTCGACCCAACTATTGGCACAGCAAGGCGCTTACGTACCAGTCTCCGCTTGGCAGCGTGTGCATTGCGATGCCTGCCAGGGCCCTCGGAAAGCACTCTTGGGGAGCGCTGCGCATGCTCTGCTCCGATGCTCTGAGACTCAGACGGACCGCCGCGCGTCGCGTGATCCTGTTGGAGGGAGGGCGAGCAGTGAGGCAGAGAGGCAGAGAGGAGAAGACAGAATTCACCCACCTCGAAACTCTCCCCAAGCAGCACCTCAACTTCTAAAGCATGAATGCATAGGACATGGGAAAGCGTGCGGGTAGCTTGCATTGTGCAGCTGCATGCGCAGGCTTCGCCAGAACAGCGAGGCCCGAACACCGGCCTTTCCTGATCCAGAAGACTTCAGCCTTAGACCAAGCGAATTGCCATCTACAACATTCCACGACGATGACACGGTAGCAGTGAGCATGAAATTGTGGCCCTCACACAGTAGCCAGCTTCGATTCAAGCCAGAATCCTCGCGCGGTGATCAACTTGCTAGCTGTACGTGCTGCTCAGCCCAGAATTTCTGGTCCAGCTTGTCGCTGATCACCATGCTGAAGGATGCCAGGGCCGTGTTCCAGACTCCTATCAGCACAGCACAGCCGGCTAGTAGCAGCTTCTCTTCCGAGGATTCTTAGGCAGCGCGACCTAACCCCCTGCTGTCCCTGCAGGATCTCCGAAGACTGTGCTCGCGGCTCGCGATGGCTCGCGAGGCCGAGCAAGAGCCAGACAATACGGGGTGCGATGTGCACCAATTTTGAAAGATCAACGAAACGATGCTCTTCGCTCTTCTTCGCTCTTCTTTCTGTTCTTTACTTTGTCTCGACGTTTTCCCCGTCCACAGAGATTCTGCGCCGCACCTCTGCATCTCGCCGACGTAGACCTTACTTTCACCCAGCAGGGAAGAAAGCTCAGCGAGACAGACAGACAGACAGCCAGACGGAGAGATGGAGAGATGGAGAAAGAGAGAGAGAGAGAGAGAGAGAGAGAGGGAGAGAGAGACGAAACAAACAAAGAACGTCACCAATGTCAGTTCAGGCGTCCCACCCCAACCCCACAAAACCCAGCAGCATCATGAGCAACTCCTCTTCGCCTGAAATGCAGATCCCACACCCTCCTGCCCCTAGCAACCCGGAACTTGACCTTGGTTTTGACTAGCCAAGTTGGAGATCGCTAGAGAGAGAGCTTTCGTGGTAGATCAAACGCAGGCTTGCAGCAGCCCTCCCACATGACCCAAACTTCCCTTCTGTTTGCACACCGTCCATCACTCCAAATGAAAGGCAAGCCATCCGATCCAATCCAATCCCATCGAATCCATCCATCTGAAACGCACACCCACGCGCCATAGCTACAGGATGCTGAAGGCTACTGTGAGCTGTCTGGCTTCCAAGAGCCACGGGTGCTTCACGAAAGATCGACTTCTTGAAGTCAAGTCAGCGCAGGTAGGTGTGCGCTCATGTCGACCGCTAGTGTGTCGGCCTGGTCCTGCTGCTACCAAATGATAAAGTCGCTGCAAGCTGGGCCCAATGCAATCGCCCAAGAATTCAACTCCCACTGTCTGTTCTGGACCTCACAGCCTCTAAACTGTCCTCTAATTCTCCCCCATCTGTGGTCCACCCCAGCACTTACAAAAACGCTCTCGGTCTGCTCGGTGCACCGGCATCATCACTGCACTCCATGCTTCTTCAACAAATCTTCTCCGTGTCTGCCTAAACATGCCTAAACCGACTCTTGCCCCGTCGCTGTTGCATCTTGCAAGTACCACACCCAAGAAAGCAGTGCCATGTTGTTCAGGCCGGTTCCATTGCTTCCCTTCCTTTCGTAACCAGATTGGATCTGAACTCTCAGCAGCAATCGAATGCCTCATCTTGCTCTCCATCTCCCTAGCGGCCCTAGCTCGATGACATCGGCTGCACTAGGCCTCGGGCATGCCCAGATGACTGATTTTTCTGGCCGTCCTCGGCACCACGAAACTCTGTAAGGAAAAGCTGCTGCCGCCCATGGCGTCTGAGGACATAACGACGCAGAACCCGTTTTCGAAGCGACCCGAAACTCTGCACCCGCTCACCTGGCCGAACACGAAGCGGCAACACACACAAGCAGAAGTGAACTCCAGTGAACCTGAACCCAGACAGCCGACAACCGCCACACCACTACGACAGGTGCTCGATGTCGCTGTTGATATGTGTCGTGCACATCGACAGCTGTGTTTGTCCAACTGTTTGTTTGTGAAAGCACACTCAAGCTGGCCCAGTTTTGTTTCTTCGCTCGGGCAGCTGGACGTGTTTGGCCTTTGTCAGTTCATTATTCATGTGGGCCAAAACGTAATGCACTCGCTGAGTGACGACAATTGCACGGCGAGCTGTTAGTTGACCCCGCAGGGCTGCACAGCGCCACACCTGAAGCTGGTTTTTGCCATCATCAATACAATGCATTGATGGCAACAGCTACAGCCAAATCTGGGACAAGAGAGAAGTTTCACTCCAGCCACATCTCACGGAGAAGCCCCGAGTCTTCTTCCCTAAGACTTGCAAACCCTTCCACAAGCCGAAGAAGTGCAGGCAAGGCCAAGCAAGCAACAAGAAAATGATGCACGTTTCTCGCCACGTAGGCCCAAGAACAGCACCGGCAGTAACACGAACAGATGGACCGTCACTGGCAAGAAGGCCCAAACCACCGCAGAAAGAAGCGCATGACAAAGATGGAGTCTTGCCAATGTCAAACTCGGTCAGTCGAACAGTGGCCAGTGGCAGCGGATGCTAAGCGGTAGGCGCACCAGATCCAGGTCTTGCAGGTCCAAAGATGGCATGATGCCCCCAGGTTGAGGTGGAGCGGAAGCCTCTTGCATGCGTCAGGCCGCGCGGTTCCAGGAAGGGGTCCTAGCGTGCACCAAGACACAAATCATCTTACGAACACTGCGGTCGAGTTGGGAATCAGTTTCGGCAGGAAGCAGCTGTCGGGAGGGACAGAACACGGCAAGATCGCGAAATCAGCCCAACAGAAAGCACGGCGTCACAGCAAATGGCACGCGCATGCACATTGCGATGAAGAACACACCTCCTTGTGGCAAACCCATCTCGTGCCTGAAGCAACCGCTCATTCAACTAAAGGTGTTCCATTGGAATTTTGCTGGCGACGGCGTCGTGCTCCACTCGTTGTAGACGGTGCTTTCGCTTTCGTTCTTCGGGGGAAAAGCTGAGAAGGCCACAGAACAAGAGTGATCCAACAAACATAACTAGTGTTTCCAGCATCTGCTACGCACTATGCTCACGCCCCGGCATTGCACGCAAGCACAACCATTTCCCCCGTTTACACCTGGGCCAGGCATATGCCAGGAACCGAAGCACCGACTGTGATCATGGAGTCGATCCGGGGTGGGTGGGGGGGGGGGTGGTTAGGCCTATTACCTTCTTATCCCCTGCCTATTATAAGTCTGGATGTCCCTGGGATAAGCCAGGATAGGGGAAGGGATAAGTCCAGAGTTCCTTGGGATAAGCCAGCATACGACATAAGAAGTGTTGGAAACATAACAAATAATGGTGTGAAGGGGTTATCTGGTTGCAAAGATGGATACTTTGTTGCAATCCAAAAGCTTTGAATCTTCAAACCGAAGGTCTCAAACCATTTTCGGGCAGATGCGATTCTGAGCGCCTCCACGTCAGCATTGTCGACAGCTAGGGCGGCAACATTAAAGCCAATGCGCACAATGAGCCACAGAACACCTATAATGGACCTAATGGCAGCGACAACGCCGAATAATCCGTCATTACTCAATACACACGGTAAAACAGTGTTATGAGTGGTCACTTCGCCGCTCGCAAGCGCTTTGGCGGTGGCTGCGGGGCCCCCTTTGGGGCAGCCCGTGACGATTTGGGTGCTGCTGCCGGTGCCTTTGGCATCGTCTTGGCAGCTCCTGAGGATGATGAGGCTTTGGCCGCTGCTGGCGCCTTGGGCGAAGCAGCTTCGCTCTCGGCCGCGGTTTCCTCAAGCAGCCGATTGACAGCTTGAGCAACTTGGTCT
This sequence comes from Symbiodinium sp. CCMP2592, assembly GCA_905221615.1. Lineage (NCBI taxonomy): Eukaryota > Dinophyceae > Suessiales > Symbiodiniaceae > Symbiodinium > Symbiodinium sp. CCMP2592. The sequence goes on along the minus strand of CAJNDT010006188.1, from coordinate 129,725 downwards.
CGAGTCGGCCTGGGATAGCACATGGGTTCTTGTTGGGCAGACATATTGAAATCTGGACTGGAACTGTGGGAAGCTTGGGAGGCAGGCAAGTGCTGGCAAGTGGCACGGGCTTTCTGAGGAACTCTTCCTGTGACACCTCCTCTTGGTGCCAAATCCACAGTTGACTAACCACCTTATTGAGAGCCTCATGCTCACTCAACTTTTTCTGTTTGCCGCCCCATTTGCACGTAGTCGATCCTTTGGTATCGGATCTTTTGGTAACTTGGCTGTCGCAACAACGTTCTCAACATTACTTGACTAGAAGCATGCATGACAACGAAGCCGCAAACTATCGAGGTTGTTGCTTGCCAAGGATCTCGGATACCAGGCCTGGTAGGTCTGCGCTTTGGGGTTTCTTTGGATGTACACTCCGGGCGCCAATGGAAGGAGACTCTGCCTTAGGTGTTAGGCACATCAACAGAGGCACGGTTCAGTTTGTGGCGCGTAATTAAAACTAGGTTGAATACCCCATCGCTTGGCAACTTACAGATGTAGCGGCAATTGTTTCGGTGTGAAGTATTTCTTCGCAGCCCGTTCTGCCACGTCCTCTCCTCGGATCAGAAGAAGACACAGGCACAAGCACCAGACCAATGTAGGGATTAAGTGGGCTTCGGGTTTAAGTTTAGGGCTTAGAGATAATTTGGGGCAGTGGAAACTCCGCACAATGGCTCACTGAACAGAGTACCGCATAGAGCTTCCAATCGGGGTCCTGACCCTGTCTACACTTGAAGCCCAAGGTCCGCGTCCTTGCATCTCTGTCAACGCATCCCGAGCTTTGCGAGCGAGCTCCTTGACTTGCTTGACGTAGGATTGGTCCTGCTCCTCTGGGTCTAGCGCGTCCACGCAGTCCACGACGTCACCCGGGCATGCAATTGACGAGGATCCCACGTTTTCATGAACATCTTGAGAATCTTGTGCTGCTCGTCTTCTGGCATGTCAGGGAACATGCCACGAACAAGTGCTACGACCCAGTCTGCCTTTCGGAGGCTTCGAACCCCTTTCTTTCCCGGCTTGCCGGTTCCCTGTGAAGGTTGTGCAATTCCATTGGCAAGACATAGTTTCCTGACCGTTGCTTTGTCCAGCCAATTACCAAGGCGCACTGCGGCCTTTGGCAATGGCTCCAGCTCACTGGAAGGAGTCAAGAGACTTGTCAGGTTCTTGAGCTGCTCGGGCATCATTGCAGGGATGACGGGTGTCACGGAACACATCTTCCAAGAGCAAGTCGCGATTGAAGCATCCTCGTTGATCAAAACCGCAGGAATCTTCAGCTTGCTTTGCTCGTCCAGCGGCGGCACTTGCCAGTAGATCTGCAGGGCAGATTATTAAATTGTTGCTGCTTAATTAAATAGTTGGCTTGCATGATGTTATGATTCGGCCGAGTATGAAGTCTCAACTAGTTAACTCGAATTAAGACAGTCGGGACTTGTGCCAAGGGAAGACAGTTTAGGGGAGTCCCGGCCTTGTTGTCGGCTTCGAACTGCTGAAGCCTCACGGCCAAGCAAAGATAGGAGCGGAAACCCAAGAGAAGGTAAGCAGCCGCGCCGCGCACTGCGACCGCTCCCTTCATGAAGAGGGATCCTGCGGTGTAGCATCAGGCTGGATTGTAAGCTTTCGAGTGGATAAAACTTTGACTTTGAAAAAATCATAGTCACAGCTACAATGAAGCCACGATCACTATTATGAGCTATCAATTGCAGGCTGAAGTCCTCAATAGTTTGTCCCTATTTTGTCTTATTTTGTCTTACTTTGTTTGATTTTGGCCTAATTTGTCTGATTTTGTACTAATTTGTCAGATTCTGTCCTAATTCGTCTTACCGAATTGCAGTCGCTTTACTCAATAACAATATCAATCAGAATAATAAGTCTGTCAGTAGTCCATGGTCCCTGGTGCTGCCGACCCCGCAACAAACCTTTGAATTTGCGAAGCAAGTGGAAGCCTGCCCCCTGCCCTGTTAATTATTCAAGTCGAGTATCTACACTATCCCACCCTTAGATCCTCTCCGTGTGCCTCAAATCCTCACACACCCAATGCGAAGTTCAGGTATCCCCGCCCAATCACCTGCCCAACGGGTCTGCAGTTTGTCGAATTTGTCAGGCGGTGTCACCAACAGCGTCTGCACTGCGGCCACTTGTCTCATTTCAGCTGCTGTGCCGGCCGACATCCACTTCTTCTTGACCTGCGAGCCACGTGACAGTCTTACAGAAACACTAAGCAGTTGCTCGCTATGATATACTATTGGTACTCTGGTGTATTGTCTGTCCTGCAGCAAATTGCGCAACTCGACCTCCTCTGGGAGGTAATTTGCTGTGGAGCGAAAGGACGACCCGTGTAAGTCCGACTTTGGCACGCATTGCACTCGCACGAGGTCTTCCAGCGTCGTTGTTACCATGTTGAAGGTCTTTGCAAGGGTTGGGTTTGCTGAGGCATAGAACCACTTTGTCCACCTTAGTGCACATTGTTGCGATGTGACGACTGCTATTTATTTTTAGCCGGGGTGGGGACACTCTCTGCATTCTGTCAGTTTGTGCTGCGACGGTGATGAGCAAGTTCGTAAGGACGGTGCTTGTTGTAGCGCTGAGATCCTTTAGATTGTCTTGAGCAAACCGAAGCCAACCAGTTGAAGCTGTCCTCGCACGCCATTTTCGTCGTACTTTGTCCAGCATGCAAGGAAAACGCAAGTTCCCTCACGTCGTTGTTCCGGAAGTCCCAGTTACTCTTTTCCAGAACGGCCCAGCACTCGAGAACCAATTGTGATCGGTGGAAGCCAATGTCTTTGAGAATGCTTCGGAGTGAAGCAGCGGTGTCGTCATCATTTTCCTCTACATACCGCACGGCATCCTGAATGCGTACGAAACAACGTTTCATCCAAGCCATCAAAGTGTCTCGGACATAATCGCGGGGATGAAAGACACCTGCCATGAGGTTGGGCATCGCTGCTGAGTGCACCAGCTGGCTCCAGCACCTGGCGGCGCAGATTTTATCTGGCTGCTAAGCTACTGGGTTCGACAGCACGCACTAGCCGCTCAGAAGCCAGAGCTGTGTCTGTGTTTTCAGAATTCGGATGTCATGCATCTTACGCAATGAACAGAACCTCGCCGAAGCCAGCTCCACACACACCTTGAATGACTGGACCCAGATTTCCTGCTCCCGTTTGGCCCAGGCATCCAAGCCATCGATGTCGAGGGCTCGACCCTGCCACGGCGACAGGCGCAGATCCGAGACATGTGCGAAAGTCTGATGTAGGGACAAGAGTTTCATCACGGTCGGGTAGAAAGCGTCACCCGCCGCCAATTCTGCGTTCCAGCGCAAGCAGCTTTCCTGCGCAAACGTGTGGGGCCCGGGGCTTGCGATGACGATTGGCACGTCCAGTGATTCAGTGGCCTATCTAGGTTTCAAGTAGCTTCAAGCGAGGCTGGTTTGCGCCTAAAGAGTGAGGATCTTTGCTGTCCTGTCCCTTCTCTTGCCTGTCGATGCACTCTACGAACTCTTCCACCACGGGACGGGTCGTCACGCCAATGATGTTGATCTCGTCTTGCAAGCTCCTGGGGACAGGCTCCGGGGATTGTGCCGGTTCCTGCTGCTGCTGCTGCTGCTGCTGCTTGAGACCGAGATCTGTTTGTTTTAGCGTTTTGCTTCCTGGCGATAAGGACATGGAGCTTCCTGTCTAGAGTCATGACAGCGATACCTACGCACTCTGACACTGACTCTGGCCTGTCACGAAACAGCTTGGCTGCCAGAACCGGATTGGAGGTGTCTTTTCGCATCCGCTGGAAATGTTCCCTCGTCTCCGGGTTCTCGTCCTCCTCATCGTCGTCCTTTTGGTCTGCTCCGCCGTCTGCTGCGTCCTTGCTGTTGAGGAATAACTGAAAGACTTTCGGGTGACACCACAACCAACGACAACAATCCCCACGCCCAACCGATGTAGAAGGCCCCACATAAGCCCAACCGCTGACGAACAGGCCCAGTGCGTCGGCGTGCGTGACGCGGACAGAGTCTGGGCTAAACGTTTTAGGGTTTGTAGCCTTTAGGAGTAATACGTAATACGTGTTAAAGGTTCAAGCATTAAGGCTTGCAAGGCGACAGGCTGACATCATAGCTAGCCCGTAGAACGGCGAGGATCATCCTCGTCTCCAAACTCTGCGAGCATCTGATGCAGAAGCTCGCTGGCGATGCTCCAGTTCTGGACAATCGTTCGGCATCTTGATGTCAGATTAAACCAGCCCTTGTTCTTGACCTGAGTTCTGAAGACATACTCTGCTGCGCAGCACGAGCGCAAGCCGCACTGAGCCTAGATGACACATGATGTGAACTGTTTCAACTGACTCACACGGCGTCGTTTTTTTTTGCCAGGCCACAGCCCGGAAAGATTAGGCCATTTAGATGCGTGAACCGAGAAAGCTGCTCCGTATGTTCCTCTGCAAGGATCTCAGAGCCGGGCATAGGGCATTCGGGTGGAGACCTCACGCTCCCGTGCAAATTCTTCCATCGTGGATGGCACCTCGTCTGCAGAAAGCTGACAGCCACGGTCGTAGCTGATGTCCTCGGCCAGCTCCGCCCAGAAATCTGGATCATGCTCGTGGCGTGCCATGAGCTTCTCGCAGGTGACTTGCTTGTCGAACAAGTTGGCGCCCCCACGATACCTACATCCACACGAACAGTTTCACTGCTGCTCTGACTCATGTTGCGACCACAGGCGACCCTGAGGAATAAATCATGTCTGACAAGTCAAGCGTCGGCCCGTGGCTAAAGTTAGCCAGCAACGTCGCCTTGAGCATGGCGACTCCTAGGCCAGCTCTGACCAATGCATTCCCTTAGCTGTTGGCACCACAACCACCAGGCAAGGTTTTCCATGCAACTAAGTTGTTTGCTAGGTATTCTTATTCACAACATCAATAATGTTGATATCGCTGAGGTGCTCGTGTCGTTCCACAAGCTATGAAGATCGTCAGGGCGAAAAAAACAGCGAAGTTTCAAGGAAAGCAGCAACCATGCCTTTTGCCCAGATTGCTCTCTATCCCCAATTCCCTTGAGTACCGGTCGCTCTTTCACAGCCTCTGGCTCCAGGTGGAAGTCCTTGCCGCCCTCCAGTCGGCATTTGCGAGCCGGGACGAACATGCCGAGGTCACGCCCCAAGACATTGATATTGCTTTGATTTATCGCTCTGATCATTGCCTCGGACGACCATTCAGGCCCTAAGCCCGCGAATTGAATAGCGAGACATGAAAACTGAGGATGGGTCCAACACTGAAGCCATGTTCTTGACAGTTTTCCGTACACTGGTTCCCTCAAGGTCGGAGCCATCCAGTTTGTTCCTAAGACTGTCCACGTTCTTTCGCAGCTAGCAGCAGGCTGTTTGCAAGAATGAGAACATTGAGCACATGACACACGGCATTCCATACATGACTAGGTCTCATCTCGGCCTTCGCATCCACACAGCGCTTGCTCACTGCCTGGGCACACACCAACGATGTCACGCCTCTTGAGAGCATGGCATAAGACACATGCACACGGCTGCCCACATACAGCTGCCGATCTCATTCCCTCTTTTCTGACCCGCGCGGCTATGCTGCGCTGGTCTCCGTCTGAGCGACACGGGGGGGGCCCCTGCCTGTGCGTACACGACAAGTATACCTGAGGGGCCGCCCGTCGATGCTTGATGGTGTTGGCCGATGTACAGTCAGGAGTAACGTGTGGGAAGGTATCTAATGACACAACAGACATTGAGTGCCTAGGTAATTGCGCAGCTTCTGATTCTGGGCTGGCCAGCCCATCTCAAAATGACACCCCGGCCGGTGGGATTGTCGGTCAATGTCCGGACATGCCCGGCTCATGCAGAATCATGGGGCGGACCCATGCAACACAAGGATGTCTTGCAGCTGTCCCACTTTCGTCTACATAAACCCAAGTAGAGTCTATCACTGCCCAGTCGGTGCCCGTCATGTTATTTAATCTCTACGCAAACTAGTCAAGTCACCTGGCATCTGGAGTCCTGTGCACCCACCACTAGACTCAATCCCCGACTACCCGTTCACAACACCAACAGACACGTCGTCCAACCCCAGCCAACAAAACCCGCAACCGCTAAATCCTGCACCCACCCGAACACAAAACCCTGAATCTCAACCCTTCGGCACCTCAACCCCAAGCCCCACACCCCGAAGCAGAGGCCTAGATCTCAAGACCCCTAGAAACCTAGATCCTCAGCGCTTACAAACCCCTGAACACCCCCCCAAAACTCTACTCCCCTACGAGACTCCTACACAAAGATCTAGATCATCGACCCGTACAAACCCTGAACCCCTAAACCCCTAGATCCTATTCCCTGAACCCTTAATTGAACCAAGACTTAGAGCGTCAACCCAAACAGACACCTATATAAGCCCTTATGCTAATACGTGTCAGCCCTCGGGGAAGCCACGGCAAGGACACCTTGGCACAGTCTGCCCTCCGCTCACGGCGGCATGGCCACATCCGCCTCCCGCTGGGGGCTCTGTGATGATTGGGTTCCAGAATGTCTTGTATAGTATATTCTAAATAATATTGTTTCTTCTCGTTGGGGGAGATCGAAACTGTCGCCTGCCTTGGCAACTCGCTTTCACTGTCGTGGATTAAGCTTAATGTAGCAAGGGCGGGGTCCAGGCGGAGCTCGAATTGTATTGTCCGGAGAACAGACAGGCGGCTTAGTTGGAGCCTGTCTTTTTTTTAGTAATTATAGATCAGAGGCTGTTTCTTAGTTGTTCGACATATAGGACGGATGGGGTGCCGCGGCAGTAGATATGTAGGATAGCAAAGGAGCACACTCGGGTTTGTACATATGTCGGAACGCAAACGAGCACACTGGGGTTAGCACATATGTTGGAATGCAAACGAGCACACTCGGGTTACTACATATGTAGGAACGCAAACAAGCACACTCGGGTTAGGGTTAGGGTCCACGAATGTGCGGAGTATAGACCAGTCAGACTCCGAATCCTGCGAGTCAGTAACGCTTGGCACGCAGCACAGGTTTGTCGGTGTGTGTGTGTCTGTGTGCAAGTGTGTGTGTGTGTGTGTGTGTGTGTGTGTGTGTGTGTGTGTGTGTGTGTGTGTGTGTGTGTGTGTGTGTGTGTGTGTGTGTGTGTGTGTGTGTGTGTGTGTGTGTGTGTGTGTGTGTGTGTGTGTGTGTGTGTGTGTGTGTGTGTGTGTGTGTGTGTGTGTGTGTGTGTGTGTGTGTGTGTGTGTGTGTGTGTGTGTGTGTGTGTGTGTGTGTGTGTGTGTGTGTGTGTGTGTGTGTGTGTGTGTGTGTGTGTGTGTGTGTGTGTGTGTGTGTGTGTGTGTGTGTGTGTGTGTGTGTGTGTGTGTGTGTGTGTGTGTGTGTGTGTGTGTGTGTGTGTGTGTGTGTGTGTGTGTGTGTGTGTGTGTGTGTGTGTGTGTGTGTGTGTGTGTGTGTGTGTGTGTGTGTGTGTGTGTGTGTGTGTGTGTGTGTGTGTGTGTGTGTGTGTGTGTGTGTGTGTGTGTGTGTGTGTGTGTGTGTGTGTGTGTGTGTGTGCGTGTGTGTGTGTGTGTGTGGCTGTGTGTCTGTGTGTGTTGGCTTGTGTGTGTGTGTGCGTGTGTGAAAGTGTGAGCTTGCGCATGTGGGAACGCAAACAAGCTGAGTAACGTGGCTGTAGCAAAAGAATGTGTGTGCGAACACAAACGATATCCCCTCCCCGAATCGTCCACACCTTCTGACCTTGCTTGCCGCACTTGGTGCCCCCACCCTCCCCGACCCACCCTGCCGTACTCCTGCCCTCCCTGACTCCCTCCCTCCTTCCCTTCCTGACAAGCACAGATAAGGGCACAGTTTTGTGCGTCAAATATCGTCTGGTTTTTTTTTGTGACCTTGAAGAAAAGGTGGCAAGCGAGAACAAACATCACGAGAATCGTTGGGTTCTGCGTGGGGGGCCAGCATCATGAGCATCAGTCCCACCCCTCATGCCCCGGTTTGGGATGCCCAAACCGGGTCCCCTTTTCCCTGACCCCTCCCTGCCCTCCCCCCCCCCCTATCCCCGCCCTCCCCACACCATCCCGAAACCGTCCCAGAACCGTCCCGGCTTATCCCTTCCCGCCCATCCCCGCCCTCCCGAAACCGTCCCAGAACCATCCCCGCTTATCCCCGGCTTATTACCGGCTTATCCCAAAACCATCCCGGCCTATCCCTGCCCCTTATAAATAGCTCTTCCGGACCCTTCCGGCCTTATCCCGAAACTGTCCCGGCTTATCCCCAAACCATCCCGGCTTGTCCCCTCCCCGAAACCGTCCTGGCTTCTCCCCGGCCCCGCCAAAAAGCCTTTACCCGCACTCCAAACCCCTCCAAAGGGTGTAATCAGAAGGCTTTGCAGCAAGGCACTGGGGGGCCTCGGCTGCCCCCTTATCCTCCGCGTTTTTCTCCTCGTGCTCGCGGGGCTCCTGGCGAGGGCTAATCACAGCAGGGACAACGGCCATGTTTGAGGTGTGTCTCAGTCAAGCTCAGTATTCAGTCAGATCCATCCTATTAGCAAGCTGCAGGCTCAGCGTGGCCTGCTCCGTGTGCTGCTCGCCACCGTTCCTGGCCCCGTTCCCGGATGGTGCGGCTGGCTCGCCGTCAGGAGCCTCACACAATTGATGTGCTCAACACCCCGTACACCCCAAGCTTCCAGCTCCAAGCTTAAGTTAAGGACTTGGGATTGGGATCCCGGCTTGATACTTGTGGGGCGTTTTAGTAACCCGCGCCGTCTCCGGCGCGTTGGTGGGCAGCAGAGTGCTGGTTAGGATCGGCTTGCATGCCTTGCTCTGGCTGCAAACGAAGAGGGAGCCCTTCGTCTTGCTGCTTGCCTCGAAATCAAAAAGACTCAGCGCAACAGTATCCCCAAGCAGCGGAGACATGAACTGCACAGGCTGCAGAGAAGGTACACGAGAGTCCTTCAACAGAATCCAATCGTCACACCCGCCGCTGGTGCTGGGCTGGAGGGAGACCGTCTGGCCCGTGCTCAGATTCTTGAGGATGTGGCGGGTGCTGGCTTTCTCATAGGTCAGCTGATAACCGTCCTGATTGATGGGCGTGGGTCTTCGTGGTTTGGGACTAAAGGGTTATAAGAATTAGCGGTGTACTGGTGGTTTGGCGGGCTAGGGCTAAGCACTAAGGGTTTAGTGCGGTGAGCACAGCTGGACAACGGGTCGCTTGGAAGACAGCGGTCCCTCCTCCTCCCAGACCTCCTCTTCGGATGAGTCCATGAAGAGGCTGGCATCCGTCTCCGCCGCCTTACGCTTTACCGACCGCATTGAGCCAGGTGTTGACGGATTGGCCGTCAGCACCGATGCCACCGATGCGGCCGAAAAAGTTGGCTTCAAAGTGCGAGCCTGCTGGAGCCGACCCAGCACCTGAAGCAAAGCAACCAGTATAGTTAGTATGATAGTATATAGATAGGCGCTCTCTCTCTCTCTCTCTCTCTCTCTCTCTCTCTCTCTCTCTCTCTCTCTCTCTCCCTCCCTCCCCTCTCTTGTGGAAAGGACCGCCTCCGCACGATCCTTAAAGCCAAACCCACAGTCACTGCAATGGGCTCGCGGAAGGCCGCACTGGCAAAGATCGGCGGGAATCGCGAGGAGGTTCTTGATTCCAGGGTCTTCCATCGCCGAGGAGGTGGGGGGCTCCGGGCCAGTGCCTCCGGTATTCTTCCCCGACTTGCCATCTCCCTTGCCACCTCCCTTGGGACCTGGGTTAGACGTGTTCTCGTAGAAGCTTGCCGGGAAGATTTCGCGTAGAAGGGGGCGTTCGCGGAGAGCGGCTTTGGTGATATGCTTGTCGATAATCGGCGCGAGCAAATCGTCGCAGTAGAGCTTCCTGCGCCGGCTGCTTGGCTGCTGGCCCTTGTCTTTGATGAAGGCACGCATAGTCCTCTCGTCCAATGCCTTGGTCTTTCATGCGGGAGGTTGAAGGGCCAAGCAGGGTCCGAGTGCGGCCCGGGGGCAAGGGTCAGGTCTCCTTGCGGCAGCAAGGGCTGGTCCTTGAGTTCCACATCGTCCGGGCCGTTGGTGAGGAACACCGTGCCCTCCTCCTCCTGAGTTGGCGCTTGAGCGGTCTCTTTCTCTGTCTCTCTGTCTCTCTGTCTCTCTGTCTCTCTGTCTCTCTGTCTCTCTGTCTCTCTGTCTCTCTCTCTGTCTCTCTGTCTCTCTGTCTCTCTGTCTCTCTCTCTCTCTCTGTCTCTCTGTCTCTCTGTCTCTCTCTCTCTCTCTCTCTCTCTCTCTCTCTCTCTCTCTCTCCCTCTCTCTCTCTCTCATTGCATGTAAGTATGTATGTCTGCCCTAGACGCAATGCCGCAATGTTGTATGGAACGGTTTACTTACTTGGTATCTGTTTCTTGAATCATTCGTGTTCCAGCAAAACTTTGCATTGCAGGCCTTGCACACGGGATTTTCCTGACATTTGTTTTCCTGACCAGTATTTAAGTTGGACACTGAACATTAGCAGTTCTACAACACGAAGCCTGACAGATAATCGAAAATCGAAAGTGTTCACATCAGCTTGTGAAGGCAATATAATCTGATCGATCAGGTTCTGTAAGGCCAACCGAGCTTCATCCTCTTCGATGCGGTAACAATCCTGGCCATCCAAAATGAGCTTGCAAAGCGACGTCATCTTGGGCAAGTCCAAGTGATGGCCCAGCTTGCCACGGCCCTCGTAGGCCTGGAGCAAGCTCGACTCCATGGTGTCAGGGCTCTTCCTGAATTTCAGGAAAACCCCAAAATCAGAATCACAATGAAGCCAGGTGCGGGAAATGCTATGCAATCACGTGGTTCGCTTAAGGCTTAGGAGCGGGCCCGCAAAAGCCTGTCGGCGTAGTCTCCGACACTCCAAAGTAAACAAAAATCATGGGCCACAAATCCTGCGTAGAGATGGTGCTCAGCAGAGTAGGCCCAGCCGAGAGTCCCTCAGCATCATCAATGAGGATATGAAAGCGAAGCTCGTGTCATGGCGGTCACGCTGTCCACTCCGTGGGTGGATGCAGGCAAGTGTCGCCGCAGGCCGTCAGGAACCTTCGGATCAAGTAGTCCTCAGACAATTGACAAACCAGTCACGATCATGCGGGATTGTCATGTGCTGAGAATCGCGCTGGCATGTCCTTCCACCGGCTCGCCCACACGGTGTCACTCTCCCGTTTGCGGCCCCCATGGCCCCCTGATTGTTTGGCGGCTCCTCTTCGTGCGCCGGGATCCGAGACACCTCTTCGTCCGCCGGGATCCGAGGACCGGCCTGCCCCTTGCTCCTGTGCCTGTCGGATTTGCATCTGCATTAGCTCCTGCGGAGACATCATCTGAGGAGGGTCAGAGGCCGCCGAGGAGGCTGCCACTGCCCCCCAGTTGATCACCCCTGCCGGCGCTGGGTTCGGCGCCGCTTGGGGTGCGTCCCCTTTCTGGCGGGGGGGGAGCGGCATGCTGGTGGTCTACGTGCACGCACACTGCCTAAAGCTTGAGAGCACACTAAAATGAAAAGTGGCATTTGATGCGGGCCACGTGGAAGCACATGCTGCTGATTGCGACTCGATCAGGCGTTATAAATGCTTTTCCTTGCGGGGCGCAGCTCTGTTTCTGTGCGGCAAGGGGAGGTGAAAACGAGCAGACTAATTATCATGGGGCACCAGCAGATCTTAGTCATAGACTTAATCTGATCTAGTCTAGTGTGCACAGCAGTGTTCAGGGCCTGGAGCCTAATCACCTAAGCGCCTCAGCTGTGTCGTCTAACACAGGACGGGGCAGTAGCTGGCATCAACCCCAATCTCGTCCGTAATAATTCAGTGGAATCTGAAACACGACAACGCAACCATCTGCACAATCGCTGTCGTGAGGAGACTCATGGCATTGCCAGCCACCTTGCTGGCCCGCTTGGGATCCAGCACTTGCACCGCCGGGCAATGCAGCCTGGAAGCATCAGTCAGGCGGACGGGGAACGACAACGAAGCCAGCCTGACAGGTGGATAGGTAAGGTAGCATTTAGGGTCTTCGGCGGGTTATAGGGTTTGAGGGAGGCCGGGGAGGGTGGGGGTTCGGGTTTAGGATGGCCCCAGTACTCGATCAGGGTTTAATTTTGTTATGGTAGTGGGGGAAATCGGCTTGTTTGAAGGTATGATCCTTAAAACCTATCCTTAAAAACTGGCTCCTTGAGATCATGGCTTTGCGAGTGCCCCCTTTCGTGGCCTGCGGTGCAATGCAAGCCCTTCCAGAATCGCGAAACACACAGACACACACTGCAGAATGTCTACATACTCGGAAGACCATGTATGTATAACGCATGTAGTTATTTGTGTAAGATCCGAGAGAGAGAGAGAGAGAGAGAGAGAGAGAGAGAGAGAGAGAGAGAGAGAGAGAGAGAGAGAGAGAGAGAGAGAGAGAGAGAGAGAGAGAGAGACGGTAATTCGAATGCCCAAGCCAGAGGGGAATACCCCCCCTTGCCACAGCTGAAGTCCTCAATAGTTTGTCCCTATTTTGTCTTAGTTTGTCTTATTTTTTCCGAAAGCACCCAGTGCCCGCAGACACACGCATGAAAACAAACACAAAGGGCCACTGAGACGGAGAGAGAAAGAGAAAGGCGAGAGAGAGAGAGGGGAGAAAGATAAACAAGCGAAATTGAGACACACGCATAAGTGCCTCTCAGGGCCCGTCATCCAGCGATGTAGACTGGGTATCCACAACTTCCCGCAATTCCTGCGCACGCAAGGCAGTCGTCTGCTGTGGGCTGACCAGGCCAGGCTGAAATCCGGATTGTCGCCCAGGAAGTAGACAAGGTCCTTGTCGTCACGTGGATCCATCCCATAAATCTGCTGATAGCGTTCGTTCAGGGACTCCACAATGAGGGCTTCCCGCTCATTGAGCAAGTACTTCAAGAAATGGACCCCTGGAAGGAACTCCCTCTGTCTGACTCGAGCTACCTCTGCGGCCTCTAACTGCACTTCCAATTCGGAGGCTGTAAAGTAGTCTCGGGGGCGTGTAGCGAAGCACTTTCTCACAGTCTCCGACACGGTTTCGTAGACTTCGCGAGGGTCTCGCAGCTTCGTGTAGACACCCCGGAGGACGCAAATGATGTACGTCCTTGCCCGCGAGGTGCCCGAGTGCCCACAGTCATCCATGCTCACCATGAGTTGAAAGAGGTCGTACATATCTCCCAACAACACTTGCAGCATGGACATGTCCAAGTCCTGGGTGTGTCACGAGGATCACTAGATTCACTAGATTGAATTACATTTAGAGAAGAAGCCTATGTGTCAAAGCAGACCACAAACTCAGTAAGCTTAAGCCCCGGCGCAGGTGTGTTCTCGAGCACAGCCATCTTCATGCCAAAGCGACGCAGGCGTAGTGCCCAGGCAATGAACAAAATGTTTGTCGGGCCCTCGGAGAACTGTCTCCGAGCATTGGCCCGGCTGTTGTCCGTGCAGGGAAGGCCGCTAATGTCGTAGTCCACGAAAGGCACTGGACAACTGCACGCATGCCTTGTACACCATTGCTCTGCGCATGTTCGCGCACGGAACACCTGTGCTTTCTTGTCCTCAAAGCCCGCATCCTCCTGGTAGCATCCTAAAGGAACCATACCCAACACATCGGTGAATTGACAAGGGGGCGGGTGCCCTGCTCCCGTCACCGCTTCCGTCCAGGCATGGTGCTCAGCGATGAGTTGCCGGCAGTGGCTGTCTTGCTCCTGGGCTGTTCTCTTATGTTTAGGCCGCACTGTCACTGATTGATTTCTTTAGAATTTAGCTTGAGCGGAAGAACTCACATCTACTAAGGGTTTTACTGGTGGGGCCGGGGTCCAGTGTTTAGCGGGCGCATTAAGTATTATGGGTACTAAGCAAACTCCACTCGGCTAATAAGTAAGTAGGCTGGGGATTATTCATTAGTGTGGTTTGGGGCGAGGGGCTTCACATTTGAAACGGGTCCTCTGTTTAGCACAGGAGACATATGACTGGCATGGGCACATCAGACGTTGAGCTCTCTAGTCAATGGCCTGCTACAGTGAACTTAGTCCCCGACCCATGTGGCGCAGGAGGCTATGTCAGCAATGAAATCAAAACAGCCGGATTCATTCACTGTCCGCAGAGCCAGTGCCAGGCCCATCTCAGCAGTATATGCTCCGGTACACATTGAGCTGGCTCGAGAGAAAGACCGCCAGCAGGAGTCCTGCAATGGATACGGGTCTGCTGAGCTGTTATGATTTCCGGTTGAAACTGGCCGGGTCCGGTCCTGCAGCCGTTGCTTGCCAACGGCTGCCACGATCTTCGACCACACGACCTGGTGCTGGCGTGCGTAGAAGAACATTCGTAACAACAATAGTAATACCATGCCATGATAGGAAGTCAATCTGACCGCACCTCCAAAACGTTCTTGTGCTGCGCTGGCAGCGAACCGACGTAGGCAGAGGTCTCCTGCAAAGGAAGTGACAACATGAGGGGCCTTGCATCCTGGCTTGCGTGCGAGCTGTCCGACCTCTGGCTGCTGCATCTTCTTGCACACAGGATGAGATCGCTCGCTCTCCGTGAGCAAATCAGTGGGCACAGATGCCGTGCTGCTCGAGCAGCCAGCCATGTGTAATCATATGACCGCAACCACAGCTAATCTAACTGACAGCAGTGGCTGCTATCACTCTGAGTCGTGGAGCCAGAAACGCACCAAAGGACAACGAGCAGGTTGCCCACTGCGTAAGTTAAGACATACGACTTGACACCGTCGTCGTGAGACCCTGGCCAAGGGTCTCCCCATTGCTGCCAAGTTCTTCCAAGGACCTGTATCTCACAACAAACACGAGCTGGCAGAGCTTAAATTGAAGAGTCGCGAGGCCTACATCCCTGACCAAGTGCAGGGCAGAAATGCACAAAGAGCTCGGTCGGCACCTTGCCGACATTGGAGCCATCCAAGTAGACCTCTTGCGCATGTGTGGGGGTGGGGGAGGGCATCCCAACGCACTGGAAAGACCGAGCTAGCCTGAGCTAATCAGTAGGTACGATGCAGGCAAGATACCCAGAAGATGTTCTGGTTCTCAAACTCCCGTCGGGTTCGCAGCCCATAAGCAACCTCAAGAGCTAAGGCTTTCGTAACCGCTCCGTAGAATATTCAATTACATATTGCTGAACAACTCCGCGACTGTGTGTGCTGCCATTTCTTCTGTTGCCACCTGCTGCAAGTGCTTCATCTTCTTCTCGTTCAGGGCTTGGCGCAGCAGCTGCACCTGCCGGGTTGTCATGGTTCTGGTCTATAGTATCTAAGGTTTCTAGAGATTCGGTAATTGATGCTCGACGCTAGGCGCTGCCTCGTTGCTGCGAACCTTTCGTGTTGCCGCGTGTCTCTCTGCACAAGTTGTCTTTGAAGTTGTCGTGTTGAGCCTAGGATGCGAATCCTTCGCCCCAGCAATGTTCATGATCCTGCTGTCCTTGGTCATCCACGATAGGAAAGACTTCAGAGGCTAGCTCGGAACGACCATCACATTTAAGGGAATGACAATGACGTGCTGGAGCTGCGCCACGAGATTGAAAACGGTGAGAGCGACTCGGTTGAAGTACGGTCCACGTGCTTGCCTCCAGTTGTACAGAAGGGACATTGTTAGTTAACATCACGACACACACATGATACCGGCCACTTCAGAGGAAGTACGTCTGCACCGCAAAAGCCAGCAAGTCGGCCAGGTGAGGTCGCGTAAACGGTGTGCCCACCCAAGGACAGTCGGCGGAGACCTCGGTGGCATTATGGGCATTTCCAAGAATGACACTTGCTGGCACAGGGAACTACAGACAAGGACGTGTCACCTCGTGATCACTTTGACAACGACGGTGTGTCCTAGGACAAACAGAGATTAACGACAAACGCTGCCCAAGGTGCCAGGTACTGGTTCCACAGTTGTCGAACAACGTCTATGAAATTCGCATTGCCCCAAATATCCCCCTGGGAAAGAACCCCGGAAGTCCAACTCGTCTCTTCCCAGGCGTCGGTGCTCACACAGCACACCAGAAGCTTGACCCCGTCCCCGGCCAAGGACGACGACAGAAGATCCCGAACGAATGGCGCTGACCGGCCTACGCTCTCTGGGTACCTTGTGGGGCTAAGTGCCCACGCCAGGGTGGCCAGCAAAAGCCTAGTGTGAAGCGAGTGCTCCAGCAACACTCCATCCTGCAGCCGGATGCTGGAACGAACCGGAAGCGCTTCTCGTACCTCAGGCAAAAGGCTGAGGTCCCGAACCAACCAGTAACCATAAGCCATTCTATCCATAATCTATGCATTGTGCCTGGAATGAAATGCGACCCGGATGCTGCAATTCCTGGAAACACTTTCTGGTGGTATTCCTCGATGCCTTTTCCTCTTTGGTTCAGGAAATATCTCTTCTGGTTTTTTCTGCGGGTTCTCCGAGTTTCCCTGGTAGGAGCTTCGTCTTCTGAACGAGCTGTCTCCGGCAGCAGCATTGGCCAGATATCGGAAAGGGACCATTGTCTCTCTGCTTCCTAGGTGCTGGCTGTAGCGACGCCGAGACGAAACAACTCATTACCACTGAGAGTGACTGTTTGTTACTACTATTTGCCTGTCTTCGCCACGGTACATTGACATCGTATACAGCGATGAGCCTGCCGCCCACGTCCAGAAAACCTATGCGCAAGGATGGAAAATTGGTTTCGACAATCGAGGATGCACTAGCCTACATTAGGGCAAAACTGAGAGTCCGTCGCTCCAGCTGAAGGGATGGAGTAGCCATGGCGAGTGCTATCCCTCGTAAGCCAAGACGCATATCCAATACGCTCTTGCACAAGCTGTCTGGATAAGCCGGGATGCTTGCTTCTTAACCACCCCCCCCCCCACCCACCCCGAATAGACCCTATGATGTGATCTCCCCCATCCCGAACCTTCTGCTCCCAAACGGAACAGCAACGGTTGTTTAATGTGGCTGCCCTTGCATACCAAGAAGTCAAAGAGAGAAAGTTGGATGACACAGATCTCATGTTCGCGTGCAGGGTGCAGTGAGGTGGCTCCTCTGGACCTCCTAGCCTCTTGCGCCTGGTGCCCTGATGAGGGCGTCTGCCCACGACTCCAAGACGCACGAAGTATCGTTTGACTATATGTAACTGGCACCTGAAAATCTCATTCCTACTATCGTGAATTTTGTCGGAAACCCAGCAGGCGCCACAGAAGTGATAACGCCATAGCCTTAGCCAAGCTGGGCTGGTATCAATCATGACTCGAGATCGCACTGTGCAAACTTTCGGGCCAGTGCCGTGAAGCTGCGAGCTCAGGAATTCGCCCATGTAGTGGTCCTGTCTATGGAAGAAGCGGATTTCGCGTCGATGGAAGAAGCGCATTTCTCGGCGCCAATGACATGCAGCAGCCACTGCAGCGTACGGTGCTGCAGCATACGTCTGTGGCAAGACTACCGTTTCAAACATATTGATACGATATCGCAACTACGGCCTCTTGCCCATCACCATCAGAGCTCAGGAAAGTAACCTCGCGAGAAGCAGCTCAAATGCACTGGGTCAAGCCTAACTGCTGTGGCAAACTCTGTCAAAAGGAAAGCTGCAAATAAGTGCTAGGTCCAGGACCGAACCAAAGCCTCCCGATGCTCATCAAGGGGGTCGCTTCATGTCGCTTCCGCACCAAGTTCACCCAAAGCTGCGAACCCCTGTCTTTTACAGCGCGCTTCAAGGCAAATCTCAGCTCCGGCCAGTTTCACCGGCCAAGGGTCCTTCGTGATCTTCGGAAGGCAGGAGTGGTGAAACATACAACATAGGCATACGCTTTGTCAGGGGAGCAACTACAACTGAACGTGCAAAAGTCTGAGGGCGAAACGGGTCACGTGAATTGAGTGCTGATGACTGGCCTATGAGTCGATCGCATGCCTTACAGACGCAAAGAACCGGTTCTGACCGCACCTTCGGTGTTTAGAGCGTCAGTTCGTTCATCTAGGCTTTGCGTCAGAAAAGGACCTGGAATTGAGTCTTCTCCGTGCTGACTTCCAGGGTGTTCATCATGTAGAATTGTCTCAATCGTCGTCAAGCGGTTGTACATTGATTGGAAAAACCTTCGCTGCTCCTGGTTCATGAGATGGGTAGTGAACATCACCGTCTGCAAGTCGATGCTAGTAGCTGCTCCTTTCATGCGGACACACGCATTGGCAAAAGTTGTAGCGTCTATCATTGGCTCTCCCTGCAACTCCACGAGCATCCTAAAGAAAGTCTCCGCATTCTTGATGTCGATGCCACGGGTTTGGAGGTATGAGCGGAACTCGAAGGTCTCGACCAACTGACGGAACTCTTCCATTCCGATGCGCTCGTTGCCATCGTCGTCCGTCGGGCGCATGCTTTTGAAAAGCCTGGCAAGCATTTTACAATCCTCGAAGTCTTGCAACTGCTGCTCCAGAATGAGCATGTCCACATCTGGCTGCGCCAGCTTCAAAGCTTTTTCCACGAAGGTGCTAGTCACGATGTTCCACACCGAAATGAAGACAAAAGCAATGTAGACTAAGAATGCTGCTGGCATGACATCCCCTGTAAACTCCAAAGCCTTGTAGGGCTCATTCCAATCCACTCCAGATGTTGACGACTGGAACAGAGTGACGACCGTGCGGAAAACACTGCGAAAGTACGTAAAGACATACTCTTCCGCCTCTGGTGACATAGTTGTGCGCTGTTCCATTAGGTACTGCACAATCCCCTGCTGCAGCAGGAGCCCGAAGACATACATCACAAAGACCAGCATAATCACACACCACATGGCATTGATGAGGGAGCCCAGCACACAGTCCAACATCAGACGTAGCTCGCTGAAGAACTTCAGCGTCCGAAAGACACGCAGAATCTTCACAATTTTGCACAGACGAATTAAGCGCCTTAGCTGGAAGCAAGTCATTTTCAAGAAAAACACGAGTCGAGCAGGTTATTGTGGCCGGAAGGCTTGCCAAAGAACAACGATCCAATAACAAGCCGAGCAGCAAAAAGCCCAAGTTCACACTAGACGACGAACTTCCATCTGCGGAGCCCGAACCATCCGTTGACGCGGCCGCAGCTGCAATTGGTAGTAGATCATAGACAAGAAGGTTTTCAATAATTGAGAAGACTACGAGGAAGAAGTCGAACCAGTTCCATGCCATCTCACCGTTCCAGAAGAAATAGATCTTGTGGACCATCAACTTCAGGAGAAGCTCAACCACGTAGAAGGATGCAAGCACCAGCTCGATTAAGTAGACATTGCTATCGGTGTTGAGCGGCTGATCAATGTTGCGCATCTCGAGATCTGTGGTGTACAAGATGAAGGCCGCATTCAACAGGATCACACTTGCAGCAGACACGCTGAAGAGGGTGCTGTTCACAAAGCGTGCCAGACGTCCACGACGCTCTGGCTCTTCCAGGGAGCAGCAATTCTCCAAAAAGCCTGTCAACGACAGCACAGTCCTAGCCAACTGGCCGGAGCACCAACATCGGTACTCGTCTGCAGATGATGAAAAGTTCGACCTGAGTATGTTGAGAACACTAGTCTGTAGATATGGATTCTCCCGATCTCGAATGCCGTTGATCGAGTAGCAGGGACGACTGTTGTCGGAAGGAACTTTGTGAACTCCTTTCTGCTGCTGGGATGGAAGGTCCAAGCCTGCCACGCCGGCCAAGCCTGCTCGCGACTTCTTGGTTGAGACTTTGTCCGACGAGAGAGAAGCGGAGGTCATCGATCGCTTGGCATCGAAAGGATCAGAAATTGCATCAGAGCTTTTGCTCTGGCGGCTGCCAAACCGTAGCAGCCGTCGCTCCCCTGTCTCATGAATCACTGCAACCACAGGAATCTCAGCTGCCGAATCAGACAGAACATGAGATTCCTCCACCGACATGCGGTAGTCGTGCACACTGTCAGAGCCATTCTCAATGTCGATCTGGATGGCCTCCGGTTGTTCTTTCGCCCGCTGCACCTCTGTGGACAGCTTGAACAAAAGAGCCTGCTCGTCCATCGCCAGCTTGATTAGATCCTGATGCATGGCCCTGCATTGCTGTAGTAAATCCGTGGAGCTCTCATCCTCTTCGTGCGAGCCACTGCTCACGGTGAATCCTGGACACCATGTTGTCAGCGACATGGCAAAAGGTGCTACAGCGACTAATTAGAGTCTCGCCTTGACCGCTCAATTGCTGCAACCCGTTTATGCTCTGCTTTCTTTACTTAGGGCGGCCTAGACCTGATCCATGCCGATGTCAACATCTGCTGAAGCAAACACGCAAAGGTGCTACTTCGCTGTAGGCTGTCGGACCAGAACGCCAGTCAAGCATCTGAAGTAACATGAAGTGGCACAAGGTGGCAACTCCGCATGCCAGCTTCAATCTGCAAAACCCAATCACAGAAACTGCCGAGATCGTTTTTCGAAGACGCACACAGTGTTTGCTCAATCTGTCTAATTATGTTGCAAGCTTGCCACGTTTGCGGGATTCTTGCTGGAAAAACCACGAATGCTTAAGCCACTGGCTGTGAACTTTGAACTGTGAAACCCCGGCTTTTGGCCGCTCCTGAAGCTGTACTTCAGATTGGCAAAATCAAAGCCGGTGCCATGAGGAGGTGTCCTCGCGTGCGGGCATCTGCACACTGGGGCCACTAGGGATGCCATCAGGGCCCTGGCTCACACAGGGCTCTTCGAGAAGAATGGACTCAATGGTGGAAAGGCGACCATGCAAAGACTGGAAGAATTTGCGCTGTTCTTTGTTCATGAGATGCGTGGTGAACATGACGGTCTGCAGATCGATGCTCGTTGCCGCTCCCTTCATGCGTACACAAGCATTGGCAAAAGTGCCTGCATCCAGTGTATTCTCGCCCTGTAGCTCCACGAGCATTTTGAAGAAGGTCTCCGCATTCTTGATGTCAATGCCTTTGGTTTGTAGGTACGATCTGAACTCGTAGGTCTCAACCAAGCGTCCGAACTCCTTCATTCCGATGCGCCCGCTTCCATCATCGTCTTTGGGGCCCATGTTTTGGAAGAGCTTAGACAGCATTTTGCAGTCTTCAAAATCCTGGAGCTGCTGCTCCAAGATAAGCATGTCCACATCAGGTTGAGCCAGCTTCAATGCTTTTTCCACAAAGGTGCTGGTCACGATGTTCCACACCGAAATGAAAACGAAGGCGACATATGCCAGATACAAGTTCGGCAACAGCTGCCCGGTGTTCTTCAATGCTTGGTACGGCTCATTCCAGTCCACTCCAGAAGTTGACGACTGGAACAGCGTGATGATGGTGTCACCGACCGATTGAAAGTAGTCCCTCAACTCACCCGCTGCCTTCGGGGTGACGTTCTCCTCCATGAAGTACTGCACGATTCCCTGCTGCAGCAGCAGGCCGAAAACGTACATAACAAAAACCAGCAGGATGACGCACCACATCACGTTCATAAGCGAGCCCAGGACACAGTCCAACATCAAGCGAAGCTCGCTAAAGAATTTCAATGTTCGGAAGACGCGTAAGATCTTCACAATCTTGCAAAGACGGATGAGACGCAGGAAGCCCAGGTTAACGCTCGAGGCCGCATCTGACGAAACCTGCTGCCCTGGCAGCAAGCCGTGCACCAGGAGATTCTCGAAAATCGAAAAGACGACAAGCATGAAATCGAAGAGGTTCCATGCCATCTCGGAATTCCAGAAGTAGTACAGTTTATGCACTGCCAGCTTGAGGATCACCTCCAGTACGTAGACGGAGGCCAGGAGCAGCTCAATCAGCTTGACGTTTGCGTCCATTTCCACCAAAGGCTGGTCGATGCTTTGCATCTCAAGATCTGTTGTGTACAAGATGAAGCACGCATTCAGCAAAATCACGGCCGTGGACAGTATGCCGAAGACTGTGCTGCTCACAAACCTGGCAAGGCAACCTTTGCGTTCTGGCTCTTCCAGCGACCACAGGCGCTCGAGGAGTACGGTCATGGAGAGGAGGCACTGGGCCAGCATGCTGGAACACCACCACCTGTACTCTTCCTTCGATGAAGAAAAGTTGGATCTCAGCATGTTGATCAAGCCGTTGCGGACAACAGGTCGTCCAGCGCCACTGATACCAACAATAGCATACTGCGGTTCAGCACTCTCGGATGGAATCCTGTCCAAACCTTTCTCCTTCAACTCGCGCAGACTTGCACGCCTTCGAGACTCACTTGAACCGTGTGAGGCGCGTGACTCAACTTCTGGTAGGTCTCTTGGCAGGTCTACACACCTGTCATCTGCATGCCGGGAGGCCTGCAGAGTCTCTTCTGCTTTCACCACAGGCTTCTGACCCACGACTCCTCTGGAGATTGGGTTGGCTGCCGCGGGGTCTGTTTCTCGTATCTGCTGGAGCTGGAAGCAGAGCCTGGAGAGCAACACCTCTTCGTCCCTTGCACACTTCATCAGGTCTTGATGAGCCTTTCGGCAGTGATGTAGGAGTGCGGTGGCCGCTTTGACATCTGACTCATCTGTACAAACTGCCATGGCTTGGGCACTACCGCAGAACTGTTTTGGACTCTGGGTCCAGCGGTGTCTGGAGTGTGGCTGCACTTGTCCGTCTATGGCCTGCACTAGACAGCATGCATGGAACTGCATGGTATCTTTTGACATCTGTTCGGGCCCCCACGCTTCAGCCAACAAAAATGCCCCGAAGCACGACATATCCACCCCATGCATGGTTGAATTGTACATAGTGAGTGGAGCCGTGCAGAGCTTCAGATTACAGGTTTTTGCCCAACATCAAGCCTTGGAGCTCTCCGTGATGAAAATCTCCGACCTCAAGGTTTGCATTTTTCCCCTCTGCCAATCACTCAAATTTCGGCTTTTCACCGAGTATGACAATCGTGTGATCATGCCCTGGAGATGGCATGTCGTGCTGTTGCCACTATGTGCCAAGTGCTCGACGTACACGAAGGGCCTCTCTTACGTGCAGTCATTTCCATTGCCAGACGTTTCGACATTTCTTGTGGGCAACCGCTGCAGTGCCAAATAAACCTGGGATGCCAGCTGGAGCCAGTCGTCACCGACACTCCCAAGCACCCCTCGACCTTGTGCAAAGTGTTCCGGGCCCAATCTCTCTCTGGCACTTGGCTGATCAGCTTGGCCACTCTACTCTTGTGCCCATTTCGTGGAACCTTCGACTACTGAGCACAGGACCATTCATCGATCCTTCTGACCAGGCACCATCATAGACACTGCCCTGAGGCCTGCACAGCTGCTGCGAAGCCGTAGGAGCAGTGACAGCAAAAACAACAGCTTGGGAATTTGCCAAACGAAGCGCCCGGCGCCGTGGTACTCACCAAACCTGCTAAGCAGGGTCATAAGATTAGAGTAGACTCGACAAGACTCGACGTCGGCATCGTGCAAACAGCAGGCTTGCCTGAACTCGCCTTCATAGCTAGCAGTGTTCGACCATTCCAAGGATCCTGAGATTGGTCCAGGCTGCAGCTACTCCAGAAAGGTGTGCCACATCAAGCATCTGTTGCAAGGCCTTTTCCGCTTTTCTCGGTCGTTGCGAGGCAAGCAATTCGCCGACACTATGCAGGGCTTCGCTCAACAGCAGCCTCGTTGAAACATGCTTTGGACGATAACAACACGAGACACACCGGGTCTGGGGCATGCCAACCGGGAATTCTCATCGGCGGTGTGGATACGTGGCCGATCAGGTAGCAGCCCCCGCAGCCAGCCTCGAAAACGGAATTCAGCAAGAGCATCTTCACGCTTGCACAATCGCTGCAGCCTGCCTCCGGGCTGATAGGGGCACAGACTTCCCAAGCTGCACAGCGCGGCTCGTTGAGACAGGCCTGACCATGCAGCATGGACTCCAGGTGACGTTACTTTTACAACGTCTGTTTCGCGAATCACAACTCGGCAAAGCCAGACGACTTACGGTCCTTTACCAGACATGGACTTCATCACAACCGTCATGATATCACAGGTTTGTGCCGTTGTTCCAGGCCGGCGATATTCGAAACGCTCGGAACAAAGCCGAACTGGCTAAACCAATCTACCATGGTCGTTGTCGGCCAGGGTTTGTCTTTCGAAGACAATTTGCCTGAAAGACCTGGAAGGGGTGCCAATTTCGTTCGAAGACCAAGGATTGACACTGTGGCCTGCAAGAATAGACTTGATAATGTTGACTTCAAGGCAACAGCAAAGATATCAGAGGCGAACAGTGGCACGACATCTTTAACCAATGCGATTTGTTAAGTTGTAAGTACCATCAGTCTCGCATGACACGCTGCTGGGCAGGAG
Source organism: Symbiodinium sp. CCMP2592 (assembly GCA_905221615.1). Lineage (NCBI taxonomy): Eukaryota > Dinophyceae > Suessiales > Symbiodiniaceae > Symbiodinium > Symbiodinium sp. CCMP2592. The sequence continues at coordinate 105,479 of CAJNDT010006188.1, read as the reverse complement.
CAAATCAAACACACGTTGGGCATCTTCTGAAACGCTGCCGGTACTAGCACGAAACCTCGACAGACTGGGAGGTGTTCATTCAATCGCAGGCGCAAGCCATTTGAAAAAAAACAACTGAGACTTATGGAAACCTTCCTGCAGTGTGACAACATGCCCGCCCTAGTGGGTTTTCCCAGCGTGCTTTTGCACGTCCACCACTTATGCCGTACAAGTCCGGACCCGACAACTTGGATCTTTCTGTTCCTTTTGTGATGCTTCTCTTTGGCATAGGCCAATACTACCACATCGCACCAACACCTCAAACAAACAAGCAGGCAGAGCAGACACCGATAACACTCTCCGGCAGTCCGTTCATACCTGCCGGCACAGGTCCGGATCCAATGCCACGGGGTCACCAAGCAAGTGGTCCCCTCGGTTGCATCGAGGTGCAAATTGAGATCTTGGGGAAACACTGGGGAAACACTTCATCCTCGCTCCCGAGAGGGAAACTGATTGCCGCATACGGGAAGCCCTTATCGCGAGGGTCCTGTAGCCTACAGCACGCAAGTGCAGCAGCCGCGCGAGACAGGCGGAGAACTCAGAACTGGGATCCTTGCCCGAGGACATTCGGCTTGTCCCTTGCCTCCTCTGCCAGGGCCACAATGCATGATTGAACTTGCCGCGTACGGGAAGCTGAGCGATTGGCTTGCGCTGCAGACTCCTCGCACCACGATGGCAAGCACAGCGGGCAATCACTAGAAAACACACCGAGCCCGGGGCAGCAGAGGCAGAGACCCTGGCCAGACCAAAAATGTCCTGAACGAACAGAGAGTAACATCAGCTCACGGCAGGTGAAGCCGGTGAAGCCGTACGTTCGTGCAATGGCACGCGCGATTCTCATCGGAAACGAACAAACACACAGTCGCGCACACACCCACACACACACACATATATAAACACACACACACACACACACACCCGCTATCACACGCACACACACACACACAAACACACACCCACGTGCACACACATACACACACACACACACACACACACACACGCTCACGCTCACGCTCGCGCACACGCGAACGCACGAGCGCACGCTCACGCGCACGCGCATGCGCGCACGCAAACACACACGCGCGCGCACGCGCACACTCACACAGTCTCTGCGATTCTCCCAGGGTATAGTGGTGCCGACAGATGTGCATGCTTGCTGCTTGCGGCGCTGGCAGACAAGCACAAAATCGACTTTCCGGCAGCTGAGCTGACGGGGCAAACCGGGAGCTGCACTTCTGTGCGAGATTGAAGTATGCATTGTATCGATTGCTCCCGAGCAGGCTCTGAGCACCGTTGACGTCTTTGCCCATCCTATCTGCAATCCAACGCACAGCTCCGCAGTGGCGTCGGCTTGGTTTACCTTTTCGGCCAAATCACGCCTGCAGCGCTCCTATGTGCAGTTGGTCAAAGCTCGAATCTTTGGGGTATCTGCGCGGGGAGTTATGCTTTCGCCTTAGCTGAGGTATGCTGAGGTTGAATTGCATGCCCGCGTGGACTCAAGACTGAGTACTGCCCTGACTCTGGCGTGACCACGGTCCTCCTGCAGTGGCTTGATTTCGCTCGCACCGGATTCGGAAAGTGTAGCTAATCCATCGAGAAGTCGCATCACCTCGTCTGTCAACCTTGCGTTGCTTTGCGGTCTCGCCAAAAGGTCCATTAAGCCTTAAGCAAGCAAAAGCAGGTTAGCCATGAAAGCTTCCACAAGGCAACAGTCCTGCCGCGGACTGTGCTTAAGTGTCTTGAGTCTTAACCCTATCACTACAGTCGTTCTGTCGAATCTTGTCGCTGGGCGGCTCGAAGTCCAGGAGTTGCGAGTTCTCCAAAATTCGCTGACGCGTCGCCGATTTTGGGATTACACCGACACCACGCTGGAGCGTCCAACGGTGCAAGACTTGGGAAGGTGTTCTACCCACGTGGCTGGCAATCGTCAGAAGGTGTGGATCTTGCAATGGCACCATGATGTGTGGCCATTCTGTTTGAACTGAGTATCCCACAACGACTAATTGATTTCTGTGCGCAAAGGCAACGACATCCTCGACTGGAATCTGCTCACCGGGCTTATAGATCTTGAACAGATTTTGCACATAAGCTGGGGGAACTTTTGCGAACTCAAGAATCTGCTGCAGCTCTCGCACGTCGCAGTTGGACACGCCAAGTGCCCTTGCCCGGCCCTGCTCGTAGAAAGACTCCATTACTCTCCAAACTTCTTGCAGCAGTTGCGGGTCGGATGGCGGTGTGTGCATCATATACAAGTCTACATAATCCGTCCCTAGTTGCCCGAGCTGGAACGCAAAAATTTCAGATGCATAGGAAATGTCAGCAAGCCCTTTTGGCACTGATGAGGCTTTTGTTGCCAGAAAGATCTCGCTCCGAGGGACACCGCTGTCCAGAATTGCACGGCCAATCTCTGCCTCGTTGGCATAGCCTTCAGCCGTATCGATGTGCCGGTAGCCTACCTCCAGTGCCCAGCGGACGGGCTGGTACGCATCCTTCGCCCACAGGCGCCAGGTACCAAAGCCAATCGCCGGCATCTGAGCCCCAGTACGCAATGTGAAAGCAGCATCGCGCAAGCCTGGGTGATGCCAGGCTACACGACTCAAACCAAAACGAACTGTATTCAGTATATGTGAGTCAGATGCTGGTCCGACCATCAGCTGGCCATGTCCAATACCGGCCCATGTGCCTTAGTTGTTGACTCTTTTCGGTATGGGCTGACAAAGTGCGGGAGTCTTGCAAGATCCTGCGAGCATGTCTTGCAATCTCCGGATGGTAGCAGCCGGCTGCAGCGTTGGAACCATGAGAACGAGAGGTGGTCGAGCTTCTAAGTGCGGCCTCTGGGTTCTGGAATCAAGACACAGCACCGCCTGAGCCTGGCTGAGCTTCGCGAGGCCTGAGTTCGGTCAGAAGCTGACGAGCCGCTGTGGCAATGTCCTGAGAAGGCCAGCCAGGACAAGGCTCCTCTGCACACTGCACAGCACGAAATTGAAAAGCTCTGAGCCGCTCAGCGCCTGTCTGCCAGTTGTGCGACAATTGGCATCTGCATCAAACGATCCTCCGTGATTCACACAGTCTGTCTCAATCTGCCAAGCATGAAATGTCTGCTCCATCAAGCCAGGCATCGAGAGCTTGCAGTAGGGAGAGGATGGCTTGAGCTGCTCCACTTGGAAGCGATGAAGTGCGTGGGGTGGCCGCCTCGGCGGCCACGGCCAGGTCGGCGGCCAGGAGTGCCCGCAGATTGTTCAGGACATACCTTGTCTCATCGCTACATCACGCGAGTGCAACCTTCGCACGGCAGAACCATGGCCGGGACGAACGCACACAGCATGGAAAGTCTTAAAGCCCATGCCCATGCCTGTCAGCCACCAAGCTCCACAGACAGCAGCAGCTCTTACAGATGAGAGCGATCACACAAACCCTGGACCGTTCCGACTGTCAGCATGCCAGGAGAGCGTCCGAACTTCTCCACGTCATGACTCTTGCCCGAAGCAGGATTGCGAGGATGCTGATGGCAGAAACTATCATATGCGAAGCTTGGGCTGAACCAAAGGCATTTCCAAAGCAAAGCAGCACAGCAAGGCGACGTGCCTGATGTGAGAAGACTCATAATGAACCGGAGAAAGCAGCAAGCAGAGATGCAGACTCACAGGATAAGCATGAGGCTAAGCCGAACGAGGAGCAAAGCAACGGAACTGCGGTGAGAACGAGACTGACGGCGACGGCGACAACGACTTTGGCACCCAATGCCATCTACACGAACAGATTCTACTGATGACACAGCCGTTGGAGGATGCAGTGTTGAACAGAAGCTTCAACTCTCCTTCGATTTGAGTTCCCATCGGTCATTTGTGCCTGCGACATCCTGCGACAGTTGTGACGGCATGCTGTACAGGATCTGTTTCAACAGAGTATTCTCATGCAGCTTTTCCACCTGTGTTGGTTGCATGCTTTGGTATGTTACATGTCGCTTTAGTTTGCCTGCTCCATGCTGCATGTGTCCTTTCTTGCACTGCACAGTTTTGTAATGACGTTGTGCAATGATGTGCAGCTTTTCAGGTTGCTGGAGATTCAAGAAACACGGTGACTGCATGAGCTATCTTCTTGTGCTGGTGTATCGGGCCAGTGCGGAGCCTCACCATAGCTAAAAGAAACCGAAGACTGGGCCAGACGGTGAATGTGGTGCTCATGAAGCGCGAACACATATGCAGGATCCCACTGTAGGAAGCTCGGTGTAAACAGCTTGAAATCAATCTCGAACCGATGGTTCATCCCTTCCCTCTGCTTCTCTCTTCTTCTGTACCCTCCCAACGTGGCTTCTGGTTCCGGGCGGACACCAGACGTACAGATCGAGGAGCCGCCTGGTGGGCCAAACAAAACATTCATGTAAAATGGTTGGGTGTTCCTGCCCCCCCCTCCCCCTCCAACCCTTCTCTTCCTCATGTTCTCGACTGGAAGTCGCCCACGGGCTCAAATGCATCCGCTCATCGAGCATCTGATCTCGGCCATCGGCCAACCCACACACGCACACACACACACATACACATATTTTGACACGACCCCACTCGAGATGGATTACATCCCACAAGGCAACCCATAAGCTGAGCCTAACATCGATCAGGAAGCGAACGTCAGTAACGTAACAATGCAGTGGGCATCTGCATGACACCGTCTGAGAAAAACCGAGGCACCGCCACGTGAAGACGGTAGAAAGAAACCCGGCACCGCCATGCTCGGGCTGAGCTGGGCAGCCCTGGCCGGCAGATGCTTGTTCCCAAACGCCCCGCAGGCACATGGAGAGATGCCGCGGTGTCTTCAGCTCTCGCATTGGCCCTGCCCAAGAACCCTCTTTTGCCAATGTTCACACATATGCTTCGAAACATACATCACTGCGTCGTCGTGGTGTTGCGACATCTGCCGGCAATGTGCCTCCTGTCGATCATCGACACCGAGGTCACACAGACGAAGGGCTGGCAGCTCAGCAGCCCACAGGGCGGCCTTTGCACGTTTTCCTGGACCTGTGTGTCCCGAGACCTTGGCCTGTCAGGCCTGAATCCCTCTGGAGTGGCTCTGCCAGCTGCGGCGTATCTACGAGCCTGCGCGAAGGGCACGGGAAGCGCAAGAGGCAGTGCATCGCTTGGCCCTGTTTGAAGGGCGAGGAACCCCAGCGTACCTCGCAAGAACTCAGCAAAATCTTTTGCCCAGCGATGGAGCTGCACAGTAGCAGTCGCACAAGCGCGGACAGCCGGCCAGCTCATTGCAGCTGCTATGTCAACTTTGGCCTCAGGCCGCTTGCACAGACTAGCGAACCGCCTACCTTGAAATGCCTTGAACGAAGATTCGGAGCCAAGATTCGGCCAAGGCCAGAGCAGCGCTCGGAGCACGGGAGTGTTAGAGCTACAAGCTCAGCACTGAACCTATCTGACCCGTCCTTGCCGAAAGCTTGCTGCTTTGTACTTGCCGATACCTGAAACATTCACAGCTTCTGATATCCTGCTACAAAAACCTCACCTTCAAGTGCTTCTCGATCGAACTCTTGACCTATTCATGTGTGCATTTACTTGTGCCTCCATGCAGATTGGTATCGAGTTGTCTTTTTTGGTATCCCGGTAGTTGTAGCTGCTTGTCCCTTGAATGCTCCACCTGCCCATACGTCCATTTTGTGGCGGGGTATGTTTGATTAACTTTGTGCACGTGTGTGTGTGTGTCTCCATCCGTCGTTTCGACTCTTTATGCAGCTTATAGCATCAAAACCCGTGCTTCTCGACTCTGTGCCTCTAGGTATGTAGGCATCAGTCAAAACCTGTGGCATCAAATGTAGAAAGGTCTGAGTATTGGCCACTCCCTTGCAGCCACAAGTATGCTCTTACAGCTACGTGCCATCAGTTTTTCCACGCTGGCGGTCAGAGGAAGTCTGGAGCTTGCCTGCCTCACAGCAAACACGGAGGCTCGCATGCACAGACAGTCCGTTAGCAAGCACCTGCCTGCAAGGAGCATAACCTCGGTTTTGCAAGTACGGCCAATACATGGACTTTGTGACAACGCTTGCACGTCTTGAGCTGGTCATGCAGATCTCCCGAGCTGTTCATTCGGCTGAGGGACTGGAATTGCTGGCAGCATCGAGCCCTGGACGGCCAAATCCGCACTGCAAAATGCGAAGTGCCAATGCAAAGCCATCGTGTCTAAAGCAGATATTGGCCTCTCCGGGAGGACTTGGAAAGTCCGTCCTGGTAGTGGCACCTTATTTCGACAGAAGCTTCGCTGCCGTCTTCAGCCTTCCAAGGAATCGGCCAAGCTGCTCTGCACGGAGTCTACTTCTTCCGCGTCTATCGGCCCTTCTCTCTCGAGAACATCTGCGGGTCCTGGCCAGCGACCCGATCAACCACCGCTCACAACAACGAATCCTGCAACTGCACCTCTTTCCGTCAACGGATCCAAATACCTGGGAACGGGGCAGAGAAATCCATGAACAACTCATTGACAGCTATGGCTCCGAAGGCACCAAAGTGAGGAAGCCTACTAGTTTACTAGGGCATCGTATATGATAGGTTGCGCATCCGTCTGGCATGCAAGGCTTCGGAGTCTGCTGCGAGCTGGTGTGAGTGACTGGCGTGGCTTCTGCTTTTGGGACCAGTTCATGGCTCGAAGATACACGGTCACGTTCGTGCTTTGTCACGGCATTCATGCTGTGCGCCATGTTCTGAAAGCATCCGGCGCTTACCTGCCCAAAGCTAATGATCTGGTCCACTTCACTGACAAAGCTGAGCTCCTGTCGCTCGAGCTTCTTCGGATCTGGCTCCAGCATCCGCCAAAGGCCGGCCATCGAGATTTTCCTCGGCAATGACACACTTCGCAGCTGTGACTTTGCCGATACTGCTTCGATGTATGCACGGGGCCGTCTTCAACCGAGACTCGCCGTTTGCAGCCGATGCCAAAGCTCGCTCGGCTTCTTCAAGGTCTTGATATGCCTGGCTTGACACAAAGGAACCTCATGACTTTCATGTCCAAGCCTGTACACTCCATGGCACCTTGGTGGTCGTCTTCGCCATCCTCCCTCCACAGCAACATGTCATGGAGCTTTCCTTGCATGCCATTGTGGGCTCGAGCTGGCATGCCGCATGCACCAGTCGCGATTGCAGAACTCAAAGCTGCGCCTTCACTCCACCGAAGAACCTCGGGTAAAGCCGGATGTGGCACGACTTACATAAGTCGTGTGAGCTCGCGAGTATGTGCCCTTCCTTGTAATGCACATGAACGACACTCAAGCTCTTCGAGGCTGCTCTCCTGAATCTGAATGCTGCGATGCAAGCAAGTCGCTCGCTTTGAAGTTCTGATGATGCCTGGCCCAGGCTGTGCAGCAGTCCTGCCTTTGCTTTCAGGTATTGCTCTCGTGGATTCGTTCGTTCCAGCGGTCTCGACAGTGCATCTAAGTCACAGCCCGCGGCATGGCACACAGGGAGCTCACAAAGTCGGGCGCTAAGGCAATGTAATGCTATGTGGCTGGTTGGAACACGCATGGAACATGCATGATTGCGGCTGTTACAGCCACAGCCGAGGCGTGCGTGGCTACTAGGCTACTACCCAGTTCATTGCTCGTTATTTCTGGGCCAGAACTGTCAGATGAGGCAGGAACATGCCACAGAAAGACGTGAAATAAACACCAACTACGGCTCACTACACCTACTCACAGCACTTGTCAGGCCAATGCCATGGCCATGGAAGCGGTTGTCTTCGAAATAGCCCTGGATTAAAGTTCTTCTCTCCATACGCGACAGCATCCCGCTAGACCCTCACCTTGTAGACGCATCTGCCCAGGCTGTCGCTCCAGGAAAGCATCCCGACCTCAGCCCCATCTCAGCCTCCCGGGAGCCGGGGGCCCGCGCCCAGCAGCCCCAGGAGGCCCAGGAGGCCCAGGAGGCCGCGGCTTCGAGGCTTCGAGGCTCCGTCTCGGCCGGGCCCCGCGCGCCGTGCATGGCCTCGTCCTTGAAGTGGCCCACCTCTGCGTCGCGGCATGTCGCGGCTCACACATCACTGAAAGCGCGTGCGCCCTGAAAGGTCGCATCGCAATTGTGCAGCACGAGGCCGGGGATTAATGGGCATCCTTGATGTTTCGTTTCTGGTGCACAGTCTGAAGAATGAAGACGAAGTTCCGACTGAAATCCAAAATCCACGCAGGACGGCGCCGGCGCTGCGATTGCTGGACAACATGCACCCGGAACCACAACCTGGGTCCGTAGGTCGCTATCGGGACCATCATGGAGGTCTGTCTTGTACTTGGCACGAATATTTTCTCTGTACGCCGGTCTCTGTTGTACGCTTCCGATAAACAGCAATACCTGTGCACACATGCCGTGAAGCTGCCATCATGTGCAGAAGGCCTTTGAAATTGCTGCAATCCCAGCAGGAGCTTGAAAAAACTGATCTAATTTTCCTGCTTCCTTCTTGCCACTTAGATTTGACTTTCTTTTCCAGCTCATTTTGCACCCAGCTGCCTGTCAGCAGATCCACTTTTTCGCAAAGTCAGTTGGCCAGTCTAAACCAGCCCGGGAATTCGCGAGCCGCCTACCTTGAAGGTCCTTGGGGCCACGAGGGGTGAAGCTGGCATGGCACCGCGCACAGATAGCCAGGATGCGGGACCGTAAAAGACAATGAGGGACATCCGGAAATGAACGAACACTGAGCGAGGGCAGAAGACAGCAGCAACTGCAAAATTCACGAAGAACAAACGAGGACGACACCCAGATTCTTTTTCCCGAAAACAAGCGGCAGACGGTCACCACAAATCCCGACAAGATACGAGACGAGGTACTGCCGAACTAAACGGCCCGAGCGGTGTGCAATGTGCACGTGCGCAAGCAAAGAAACAAGCAAAGAAGATATCCCGGATATCCCACAAGCATTCTTGTACACCCGTGAATGGGGCGCATCTGCCACATCTTGACACGCAGCATAGTCGTGCGGCTTGGCGGGTGCCGGTGCCAAGGGCGAAAGAGCGCAGCACTTGCATTTACATATTCACGCCAAAGCGAAAGGCTGAAGCCCGAGCACCGTGCATAGCAACGCCCGTCTGGCCACCGCAGAACACCATAGTGATGTATCCTTGCCAGCCCACAAGCAGATCAAGCAGAGAAAGAGAAGTGCGGACGCTTCAAAGCTTGGACCCATGCTGGTTGTGCAACAGCCTGCCAGCATAGCTGCCTCTGCTGAGCAGTCGATCAAGGCATCTCAACTGAAGGACATGCAGACCTGAAACAGCTCAGGGTTTAGCAACCGTTTGCCCAGGTCTTGGTTCCTTCTCCTGTTGCCTGAAGACATGACAATTGCTCAAGCCAGGTGGCAGCACCAGTGGATGCATTGCTGTCTTGGTCGAGTATGCAGCCACGCAGCTCCACAGTCTTCGAAGTTCCCGGCGATGCACGTCCCGTCCTGAAGGCCGGATATCAAACAGACGTGATCTATATATAATATATATATATATATATATATATCTATCTATCTAGTATTTCCAGGCTGCGGGCGGCGAAGCGGTGCGTTCCAGGCCTCAGGATGCAGCAGAATCGTCCTTTTGCCTGTTTGTGGCCTGGGGCACGGACCCAACGACTTGCGATCTCTGCCAGCGGCCCTCAAATTCGGTGGAGTCCGGCCAGTGAAAGGTGCCATGGCCTTGATACATAACGGAGACAGCAAGCAGCTGAAGACAGGATGAGGCAAGCAGTGCCGGGAATGGCGCCTTCCAGTTCACCGTCTTTGAACTCACCCTCCTGCTGCCAGTTTCTGAAAGGAAGCTCAAAGGACGGGAGCACAAACTGGCCAGTGTTTCGCACCAACTCCCGTCAGCGAAGGTTTTGCGACCATGCCCTGACAGCTGGCACTTGATGGGTTTTTTTGCCTCCCGAGGCTACAGGAATGCAAGCCTTCCATGCAGTCGTCGACGAACCTTCGCATCAAGGCAAGGAGCTTGCAGCAGCATACAGGCATGCCACGCTGCTCGCGGGTCAGACCGGCCCAAAGGGAAATCTACGTTCGGTTTGAAGGCCATGTTAGCAACCCCCTCTGCTGTAATTGCCAGAGCTATGGCACAGCTATGACTCTTCAGCATCGCCAGTGAAAACAACGGGTTCCGGGTCTGTCATTGAGATGCCTCGCTTCTCCCGACACTTGCATGCCTATGTGTTGTTTTAAGTTGGGAAAACCTATCTCAGGGTATTGTATCCAAACGCCTCGACTCTCAAACGCAGTAAGGCTCGGCTCCGCCTGGGCTTTCAGACTGGCTTTCAGAAGTTAAGGAGCCGGCTGCCCCTCGTAACAGGCACCGCTCGGCCAGGTAAGGCCTGGTCTATGTCTAGTGCGACACAGACGCCTTATGCAGGGCACAGAGGTGCTTGCGCGTCAGTTCTGAGACGGCCGCATCCATGCCCATTCCGGCATCCTTGCCTCCACTCCCCGACCTTGTAGCGGCAAACAGCAACACTCGGGCAGAAGCAGAAAAATTGCCTAATCTTTCTTGGGTTGAAGCATAAACGACTCCATCAGGCAAGGTTTTCTGCCCATTGCCACACCTGAGAGCTATATCATGGTAGAAAGGCGATGTCCCGTGCACAGCCAAGAGAATAGAGTCGAAGGTTGTATGCCCGCCGCATCTCGCCATGGATCCAGTGACCAGTGTAAACCCAACCTGCAGTCCGCGCAGTTGCCACAACATCAGACTGGAGGGTTACACGCGTTCAGATACGCCATCTCTCCGCAGCCTTCCGCAGCACTTTCAAATTTGCCTTCCTGAGCTGCGAATGAAAACCCATCAGACAGGGCAAGACAAGCGGCAACCGGCAACGAAGGCCGGTCAATCCTTGGTACCGGGCGCCGTCTGGCTCGCCGTGTCTGAACTCTCCACTGTAGCCTTACAAGATCAATAAGCACCCACCCGGGAAGCCGCGACGCCTGGCCGGCTGCGGGACTGTCCCCGTTGGGCCATGATCGGGTCCCTCGGCCATGGAAGACACCCTTGAAGAACCTCGGAGTGCAGTGCACTCGCCTTCCTCTTCCTGGGTCCTCCGAATCTGATGCAACTCTCCTTTGGTTTCCCACTGGCCCGTGTATTTTTCACCAGAAGGCCACGTCCTCAGAGTGCAAAGGCTGTCATGCAAGTAAGGTGTCTTGCATCACCGGTGCATGAGCTGCCGTTTTCCCCAGATGGCTGGCAAGGATGCCAAGAAGTGCCTGTATTAGGCTCCTTGAGGTGGCATCTCCGCAAGAGCTCCTTTGCAGGGACCTATGTACAAGCCGAGGCGGCTCCATCACCGCTCTGGCAAGGTAAAGAGACCGAGAAAAGACTTCTTTTGATGGCCAAAGCCTTCTAAACGTCTAGAGATTTGGCTGGCCAGGGACTGCAGCTGCAGGAGGACCTGGAGCATGTCGCGCAAGCTTCCCTGGATCACCGCTTGCTTCTCTTCAATCCGGCCCTGGGTCTTGTCGACACTGCTCAAGACCGTGGCTAACTTCTCTGCGGCTTCAACACTCAGACGCTGCATCTGCATGTGGATCTCCTGCTCCATCTCGGAGGGGCCCGGACCTGCTGGAGAATCCCTGGCAGAACGCGCAGAGCGAGCTGAGCGAGCCGAGCGAGCGGAGGTTCGCCCGGAGTCGGCAGATCGCAGCTTGGGGCCTTGGCCCGAATCTAGTATTAGTACATTCATACTCATGGGCGCTCGTTTGCACCGGCGCTCGACGCCACAGGCAAACATCACAAAACGCGCTTCATGCTCAATGTCTGTGACGGCTGACGGTGTGAGTCGATAACATCGCGAGACAAGCACACAAACGCATCCTGGAAGGTCCTGACGCTTTTGTTGCCGATAGGTCTGAACTTAAACTCCCTTGACCTTGTACGCTTGTAACTGATTGGACACACGAGTATTTGGAATGCACAATCATGGCGCTGGGAATCCTGTTGTCGCTGCCGGCACTTGGTGCTCTCTGACATATATGTAGAATCTCGCTAGATCTCGCTAGCTACGGTGAGCCAAGACTTGAACAAACAGAAATTAGCATGAAACTGGTCACTAGTCGAAGCTTGGTCTGGGAGAGTCTAACGAAATCGCAGGTGGCTGTTTAGAAGCTTATCTTCAATGCTAGGGCAGCTAGGGGAAGGCCATCAGAGGGCTCACATGACACACAAATGTGCACGGCGCGCGGAAGTTCGCTTCGAAGTCACGCCTTCTTTTCGATCCGTAAACTCTGCTGCCCCGGCAAAGCGCATCAAAGAGCACGGCAAAACAGGCCTATCACCACATGCAAAAACTAGGGAACGGGAACAGCGTATACCGAAAATCCTATCTCTGTACCAAGACTAGAAAACGATCTCAGAAGAAGAAACAAGGCAGAGGTTGGGGGTGCCCTCGAAGCACATGGCTCAGATTTACGATTCTCGTCGCCGGAAACATTGGCGAAGCCACATCCCGCCACGCATACTTTACACCCCGACGACTTGCCTCAATGTCCTGTTTGGCAAGCAAGCTTTGATTTGGAAAATGTAATGTTTGCTGATTGCGTTTCGGCGCTATCAGTTCAGCACAGCTTCGCTCAAAGAGATCTGCGAGTCGCCACGCGCATTATCCGTGGATCCAAGTGTAAGGATCATCCGACAAATTCGTGCTCGAGTTCGGTCTCAGAACTAGGAGATGAGTTCGAGTTGAATGCTTCGGTTTTGGAGTTCTGAATTCAGCTTTGGCTGATTTCAACTCCTCCTGCAATACCAGCCGTCCGAACAAAAGCAGTGGATAGGATGTTTTTTTTCCAATAGCGAAAGCTTTGGGGTCTTCAGCCGAAATAAGGTTTGTGGCAGATTGGGGTTCTGGGCGGGTGAAGGAAGGTTCTGGCCGGTCGCCGGTCCGGCACGGGGCAGAAGGGGGGGCTTTGGCGCAGTTCGGGAAGGGGGGTTGGGGTTGTGAAACGGCCCTGATTTCAACAGTGTTCTATGACACCCAGAAGTGCTTGAATTTAGCTTCCAATGCTGCAGCCAAACCCGAAAGTCGGATATTGCAATGTCAGCTTTGCTGGTGTCCCCGGCCCCACTCCCGAAATCAGCACATCTGGTGTTCAATGCCGTCCATACACCCGAAGTGCAGCCGTCCACATTTTATTCGTTCGGCCTGAAGCGTGATGCTCTTTGGTAGTGGTTTTCACTGTCTCATCACACTCTCTTCCGTGATGCTGTTGCCGTGAGCCAAACATCAACATGAATCAAGACATCAGTCAAGTCAGTGGATCCCACGTCCGCCACCGTGGACAGGGGCAATCACACAGGAAGTGGCGCAAGGTATCGGCAACCGCTACCATGCTTTAAGCAGAATAAACAACAGTGGCATCGCGCGCGTGAGTGAACGAGTGAGCGGCAAGATGCAACGGGTGGGATGTGCAGCAAGTCATGCCTAATGTTGGCGAGTTGTCACAATTGTCACATGCCCGTAGCCGCTGTCCACCACAGAATAAACGAAGAACAACGATGGAGCAATCCAGAGGCTAACTCATACATGAGAACAGATCGGACATGCCTTTCTTGGAGTCAGATCGCTCAGCAAGCTGCAGCGGAAAGTGTGTCAGGCGAGAATGGCCAGTGCAGCCATCCGCCACTTCCCGCCAGCCTAGCTCAATGCATGTTTGACGATATCGCTTGAGGTCGCCCAGAATGTGGTGGGGCCCGGTGGTTGATTAAGTGCAAAAACATTCTGGATGTCGATGCTGACCTGATGAGCCCGCGTGCCCTCCACCGTGCGCGCCAACGCAAAGATTTGCTGAATGAGGTTGCCATCGTCGTACATCATGCGTCCTCACAGCCCAAGGCGGCTCGGCCAAGGTACCCATCCAAAACAAGCAAGTGATGAGTCACGAGGTGAGCGCTTGCAATGGCCATGCAGCTGACGGCCCGCTTTGTGCTGAAGCAAGTCCAACCACCACTCCTAGATAGCGGTAAGCAGCACAGCTGCAACCAGCCACCACACGATGGGCTCCACATAGAGAAGCCAAAGGCGAACAAGATGAGCTAGAGGAACCTGATTCACCCCTCCCCATCCCAGTAAGATGCCATTCTTGCGATGGATCTTGTCACCTATGTCTTTCAGGGCTGCTGCCACAGAGCCGGTAGCCGTGAAGAGAGCACCCAGTATCTGTATGAAGAGGTGCCGGGCAAGGGTTTGCCATACGAGAAGGTCACTTGAAAGATGGTTGCGGGGGGTTGCAAATCCAGCAATGCCGACTTGTCAGATCCAAGGTTGAAGATCATGCGGATACGATTCGCCCAATCACAAGCTGTGTAAAGCTCGCTGAGCAGCAGGCAGGTTACTTGTGAAGATGGCCATGTCATCCACAAACCCACATGCCGCCATAGGAACAATATTCAATACTGTCATCCACCTTGCCATGACACGCACAATCAGTATCGCAAAGCCCATCATAGAGTAGCAGCGTCAAGGCAGCGAACAAGGCAGTGGACAAAGCCCCTCCTTGAGGGAGGCCTACATCATGTTGATGTGCAGCACGAACGCGCCCCAAGACAACAGGTTTTGAGCAGATACTGCCAAGCACCGGGTGTATGATGCGAACGTCATCACCTCTCAGCTGCTGTAGCTTGCGTAAGCAAGAAACTAGAGCAATGCCGACTTGTCAGATCCAAGGTTGAAGATCATGCGGATACGATTCGCCCAATCACAAGCTGTGTAAAGCTCGCTGAGCAGCAGGCAGGTTACTTGTGAAGATGGCCATGTCATCCACAAACCCACATGCCGCCATAGGAACAATATTCAATACTGTCATCCACCTTGCCATGACACGCACAATCAGCCTCGCAAAGCCCATCATAGAGTAGCAGCGTCAAGGCAGCGAACAAGGCAGTGGACAAAGCCCCTCCTTGAGGGAGGCCTACATCATGTTGATGTGCAGCACGAACGCGCCCCAAGACAACAGGTTTTGAGCAGATACTGCCAAGCACCGGGTGTATGATGCGAACGTCATCACCTCTCAGCTGCTGTAGCTTGCGTAAGCAAGAAACTAGAGCAAGAGGAGGGGGCCTGCAGTAGGCAGATGGGCCATCCAAGAGAACCACCACACAGTCGATGAGACGCTTAGCCCTTAACCTCAACATGTCAACCATGTACGCAATAGCCAAATCAGGGCACTTACTTCCGCTAGCTGCCAAGGAAGTGCTTGTGAGCGATTAGCGGGCCATACCCGACGGAACCTGATGCGATCCAGGAGCTTGAGGGCCAGCGGGATCAAGGATATTGGTCTGTGTGACTCACTGCGGTTCTTTGATTTGCCAGGTTTGAGCAAAGGAACGATGCCACAATGCACCAAGCCGGGGGTAGAAAATCGCATAGAACGGCAAGGTTTAACAATCCAGTCAAGCACGCACGAAACGGCTCAATGGGCGGCTCCAAGACGGGGACAGGCACAGCTTCAGTGGGTGACGTTGCCGCCGAGAGATTGAGGCCAACCAGGGAGGCGCAAAACTTAGTGCCAAGGATTGGAGAGGTCGGGTCGGGAAAAGGCATGCCGTTTGCAAAACAGTAGTGGGAACGATGCCTATTCAGGCCTACCCCCTTCCACAAATACTTGTTTTCGTTTGCCAATCCAGAACTACCGAGCTTCAATTTTGGCGAAACTAAAGAAAAGTCGTTCTGCTCTGCAGCACGAACTTGTCTGTTCGGGCAGGCAACTTTAGGATACTTTAGGTCCGTCTTAGGCGCTGGGTGTTTTACCCAAATTCCAAGACACCTTATTCAAGCGAAAACCACATTTCACTTCCTGCATTGACCCAGTCAATGTATGCAGGAGGCAAAGCAATGGCTGCAGAGCCCGAAAGCTGAGAGCCTTGTTTGAACCTCGCCTCACTCTGTCGAGCGCGAGTGCAAAAAAAGGTCATGAGTCATTGGCAAAGGGCTGATATACATGTAGTGCGTGAAAATAACCGCAACGGAAACAGCAATACAGGACAAATCCGTTTGTAACTGCTAGAGTCTGCTAGAGCGACCCGGCTTTCCGGGAGGATGTGCGTGCCAAAACCTAGAAAACCTCTTATTGCCGTGTGCATTGCTTGAGCCACCTTTTGGAAAGAAAACCGGCGGTGCCACATGCATGGCTGCGTAGCGGCTATGGCCCCGAAGAAAACAATCCTACTGAACATTCTCAACAGCGGAATGGCTGCCGTTGGGTTCACAGCTAGGGCGGGTTTGCGCGAGGCTTGGTCGGAGTGGGGCCAGGGACACCGAAAAAGTTGCCGAATGCCTTTAGCAGGCCTTGGCAAGAGGATGTGGAATTGGTCGGCCGTCATGCGCACCGCGTCACAGAAAAGCTGCAGACGGTTGGCTGCTCAGGGCAATCTTCGGAGTGCAGGCGCAGCCCGGGCCTGCGGTTGGGGGTGTAAAACCTGGCGCACTCAGGCACTCAGACTTACGCTGTTGTGCCTTGACTTATGCTTTGTGATCTTTTTGATGATGGGCCAGCGCAACTTAGACGGCAACTTTTCTTGCTGCTTGTCAGCCGGCTACTAACGACACTCGTGAGTTTCTGGGCGCTGCTGTTCTTAGTGCTCTCCTCTTGGGTGTACTGTTTCAGTCAAACTCCCCCTACGGTCGCTTCTCCATGAAACTAGATGGGGGAAAGAAACATCGGTTGAAGCTGTCTGCTAAACTGCACGTGGACATCGAGAGAATGTGCAAGAGTCGAGGCACAGCGGCTTACCCTGCGTTGCAGCGGAGTGTCAATCGTGCTCTGAAAGCTCACATGGAATGTGCGAGATTTGCACCCAATATGAAGATGTTCGACTGGATTCGTGATGAGATCAACCCAGACGCCAGGCTTTTCACCTGATCTCTGTCGGCGCTGATATGTTGGATGATCAGGTCGCTGCTGATATTTGGGTTGACTTCCTGAAGTCGCAAACCGGGATGGACAGCTTTCGAGGAGGTTCTGCTGCAGTTACACCAAGGTCACCTGGAGGAGCCTCCGCATCTGGATCCTAGCAGTGGAACTGCACGTTGTGGGTGCCATGAGGCTCGGCAGTGGCTGCGGGAGTTACCTGAGGAAGGTCGTGCCGGGAGCCTCGTTCAGTGCAGCTGAGAAGGAACTCGAGCATCCTAGCCGAGGCAACACCAGATCATGTATGCCTCGAATTCCACTGTGGCCTTCCTTCACAGAAAGCAAAGAAAGCTTGCCGTCCGCCTGGGTCATCTCAAGTCGGAGACCTCCCATGTCGGAAGTAAGGTCACCGATACGTCACAGAACCTGCACGAAAAGCATGGCAGATCAGAAATGGTCCAGCACCTTGTGTCTGGTTGGAGGATAGGCTTCATGCTCGAACGGATTCGAAAAATACCAAAACTTGGTTGATAGAGATGTTCTCGAACTGGACTTTGAGTTTAAACCGTTTCACTACATGCAAGGTGGTCAGGGCTGTGCAGCACGGAAGACAGCTTCACAACTGATCTTCACCTTCCTTCAACATAATTGTTGCAGACATTGCTGGAATGTTACCAATGATTCGAGTGTGCGAGATGTTCTGCTGGCTAGGGGTGAGTGCTTCGGGACCACTTCGCAAGCAGATTTACTTATGGTAGCTATGCGGCCAAACAAACCCTGGGTCACACTCGGCAGTTTCTGTGCATATGTTGCCGCTCATATCTCCGCGGCCGTGCTCGGCCCATGCCAAGGGCACTCACCAAAGCACTGCCCACTCCAAGCGCAACACCGCGGGATTGAAAGAAGGGGTGGGGGGTGGGAAATTTGTGCGCAGCACAAAACCTGCGACCGGCGGCTGCGCACGCAGACACACACAGTACACTCACTCACTCACTCACTCACTCACCACCCACTACACCAGTGTGTTCGCTGCATGCGCTTGTTGCATGGTTTGTGCTCGCAAGCATAACAAGCAGATCCCTCACAGCCAAATGGCGTCGCCTTTCCTGCCCAAAATTAAGCCTTGGGTCAAGGCATGGATAAAAGAACAGCCTTACGGCTGGTCTCCCTCTGAGATCCTCCACGGGCCCTTGCCACACATGCCATGGAATAACCCACAAGACGAAGTCTCGAGGATCGAGCGCGGTTCCGGCAATCACAGCAACTCTTCGCAGCATGGGACACGTGGACGGGCACACCATCTCTGCCATCCCTTCTGGGTGGCAAGTGCCTGCAAGAAACCGAGGACTGGGTCGTCGTTCTTCACTTCAAAACCACTCACCACTTCCGGTCCGGCGCAAGGAGACCGTCTGCCTCACAAACTCCGGGTCGTGGCGAAAGCTCCCCTCACCCTTGGTCAAGGTCTCCTCGCCTGCGGGGGATGTCCAGATTCCAGATCTATTCGCGCCACAGTCCACGAACAAGTCCTCGGTCGCAGTCCACGTCAAGCCGACGCTGCATGAGATGTGTAGGACGGGGTGTTCGAGGAGCCCTTATCGCAGGCATCTTTGGCATCGGTAACAGCCACCAACAGGGTCATATCCAGCACGCTCATTGGCCCGCATCTGGGCCTTCTTCCATGACCAGCAGCTCTGCCGCAAGTGTCGAGCGGTACTCTGCAGCCCATGACTGCTGTAGCCTAACACGGTGGTAAATGAGCAGGGAACGTTCTGCGAGGAGCACACAGTACACGGATACTCCCGAGCGGCTTGGTCGCCCACAGCCCCATTCTTGGTGACGTTGCCGAGAGACGTATCGGTGATGATGAGACCCCCCGCCTCGTCAAGTCAAGGGGCTTCAAGTTCAGGGCGAAGGGTGAAGTAAGAGCTTCACCAAAGTGTTTGCCCGCAGCGCCGTCTGCACAATCCCTCCATCCGCCTGGAGCACAGAAAGTTGGAGATCTCAGGTCTACGTCTACGTGACATTGTGCCAAAGTGCCTTTACGGATCTGGCTGAGGCTGCACTGCGGATTGGCTGCAAGTTCTGGCGGTACTCCTTCATAGAGATAGAAAATCTCACCGGTCTCCAGGTTTTGCGAGACACGCTTCCTCCAGTCGGTGAGGAGTCCCGCTCGGTGAAGCGAGCCGCTCCAACAAACCAACGAAAGATGGTCGCAACATCCGCCGTCAATGCCTTCCAGTTCTCTTTGGTCAAGCTTTTGCGAACAGAAGCCGAAGGAACCACTCCCTCGGAGTGTCGGACGTTCCGGATCCGGGACAGCCGTCGGCCAATGGGCAAAATGCCCTTGACCGGCACTTCCAATGCGCCTTCTTGAAGCTGCTTGCTGGGGAGAACAGCAAGTGTTGCAAGCGTTCATGAGGCCGGGAAACGGCATCCTTGCGAAGTTTTCGTAGGCTGTCGTGGTCTGTCAGCCTTTTCGAAGGTCAAGGCATCGAACGGCACACGGCTCGTTGTGTCCGGCTGTCCTCTTGCACGAAGGACCTCCAGCTCAGCGTTCGTTCCAGGGCCTCCACATCACTTTCAGCAAGTGCAACGCGATCCAGGTTCTCTCGTAGATGCCCCCCCTAAGGTCTCTGAGACGCTACTGGCGCTGGCACTGGTTGCTCTTACGAAAACACACCGGCTAGTGCCGAGTGCCAGGCTAGGGCTGCTGCTCCACCTGCGGCACCAAGGACGCAGGCCTCACCTGCACGTCGCCAAGCTCGAGTACTCTTCGGGAAGACCTCGCAGAAGAAGTGGCCTGCAGTCAGCTGCAGCAGTACGCAGTACGATGCGCTTCACCTCCGAGTGCTCAGCTTGCAAAGCACGCCGAATACAAAACGGAATCTCTGCTCAAAAGTAGGCCGAAGGATTCGACCTTCAAAAGACTGCAGGTACTTCCAACAACCATCGGCAACCGATACCTGGAGTAGCTGGCCTTCGCTCCGTCGTTTCCGACCCGTCTCCTTTTCGATCTCTGTGGCCACGAAGTCCTTCACGGCCTCGCAAACGTGAGAGGATCGCAGCACTTTAAGGTAACCGTCCAGCCGCCGAAGGCTACGAACAGTTCGGTTGCATGCGATATCAAGTCCTCCAACCAATCTTGATTGGATGGGCTCGATTTCAGAGCCTCGGCAACTACACTCCCGGCCGCAAGTAAGTGGAGCTTACGTTGGTCTCGTGCACCGGCCGGTATTCATCATCCCTGGCCGCCTCCACAGAGAAACTTTCAACAAGCTGCACCCGACGCTCCTGCTTTGCCTCCCAGCTTCGGTCGCACCAGGCCTGACCCGACTTGGTGCGATGGTCTCATGCCCTGTGTCCCTGCAAACATGACCTTTAACACGCTGCTTGAACTCCCCTCCTGGCAGGTTGCCGTTCCACAGAAGAAGGGTGGCTTAGTCAGCAGCGCAAAGGTCGGGGCAGCTGGTTCTGCCGAAAGGATAGCCTGCCAGGGTAGAGAACCAAAGAAACCCGGATCGGTCCGGGCAGCCCGGGCAAGCAATCCCCATACGGTCCTGGCCCAAGATGCCGGCACGGTCAAGTCAGTCAAGGAATAGCTAGTGGCCATAAAGTCGGAATGCCCCGGACAGCCACGGGTAGTAGATGCCGAAGGGAGGGCGTCCACTGTCCCGCAGCAGCCCAGAGGAAAGAAAAGTTCCTGAGCTCCGCCTGATTTCAGAAGGCGCCGCAGAAGCAAGCGTCGCGGACGCAGGCCTCGGAGCAAAAGGTGGTCAGGTCCTGGCCGGAGTTTCCGCGGCAATGTTGTAGCACTGGCGCCAGGAGGAGGTAGGTCGAGAAGAAGAGAAAAAGGCGGCGGATTCAACGGCGGTGTAGTGGAAAAACTCAGGCTCCCGTGACACTAAAAAACGGAATGCACTAGATCCTGCACGGCGATCAAGGCTTAAACAGCCGAGGCGGAAACACACAGACTCATTCGCTCGCTCCCAGGAACTGCTTCTACAACTACGCACATGCATTCCTTGTAGCGCTGCCATCTCAAGATGCCGTCCTCCCCTACCTGTCCTCCCCTCAGTGAGTGGAGTAGGTTTAAAGTGTCTCAAAAGTCATAACTGTCATGCTGGACGGCACTGAAGTGGGTCTGTCGTGTCTTCAAGGTCATGACTCGCCCGTGGAATCGGTTGGTTGTGTCTCAAAACTAATGACTCTCACACTGACGCAGGCTTGTTGGGTCTCCTAAGTGATGATCCTCTCAGTAGAGTCTGCTAGTTGGGTCTCAGAAGTGAAGACTTTCACACTGGAGTAGGCGTATGTCTGAAAAGTTGGAGTGGACCTGTTGGATGTTGCGACCTCTTCTCATTTGAATTGATTTCAATTGTTTGAACTTCTCTTCTCCTGTTTGAATCCAATTACAACTGTCAGAACTCCTTCCTCTGTTTCAACTTCGTCTCTGCACAACTTCAACTGTCAGAACTCCTATGCTCTCGAGTCGTTTGGATTTTGCGAACAATCGTGGCGTTGATTGCAATGCTATTTAAATTCTTGATGTTTTGTCATGCTTTGCGAGAAGTCACAGGAATACAAGAGGCTACCCCAAACATGTGACTAATGAAGCCAACCCGAAACCGACCCATTGACACGAAAACTGAACTCGGAGAGCTTCTGAAAATCTTGACCTCAACGAACAAATCTCAAACAGCTGTGGTGCTGGCATCATCAGATCACTAGTAAGGATCGAGCTGTTCGGTTGTGATGCCGATCCATCTGCCTTTTCTCGGTCCTTCTCTGCACCCTCGCTGTCGTACCGCGTGTCGTAGAAGTCCAGGCGATCAAAGAGGAAGAACAAGCCGTTTCGCACTTTCCGTGTCTCCATCTCGAAAGCCGCCAGGTGACGAGAAGAATGCTTCAACTCGAACGGCGCTGTGGTTGCTTTCAGATGAGCCAACCAGGAGTTTTGTAAAGTGCGGGATGCTTGAGAGTGAGGAATGCCCGGAACGATCTGCTGCAGTTTATCAGCTGTGATCTGCCGGTCGGTTGCGAGTGCGATCTTTGGGCGGCCACTGGCCTCTGCCACAAAACTATCCCAGATATCGTTGAGACGCACACGTTCTTTGCGTTTTAGCATTTTTCGTCTCCGATACATCTCCGTCATTTGAGCTCCCAGAGAGTCGGCGCTCGCCGAGACTCGCTTGACGTCCATATAGTTGTCGAGAATGATGGCCAACAGCATATTAAGAAGGATGATAACCACAAGAACCATGAACATGGTAAACCAAAGGTAGGCGCCAGTTCGACTGACTCGTTCCATTGGCATCCAATCCCAGTCCCCGAACATCATTCGGAAAGCACTGTGCAAGGACCGAAACAAGTTCCCAAAGGCCTCCTCGTCTCGTCCGAAAAGGAGGACGGCGTTCAAGCAAAGGCACGCAAGCACCGCGACTGACACGATGCCTGAGACTCGAGACAGCTAGGCAAGATGAAGCAGCCGCCAAGATATTTCAAAAACACAGGAATTTGCTTTAGAACCTAGGGTATGGGCTCGGCAGGTCTCAACTACGTCAGAACTTGGCACTCCTGGATCTATGTTTGAGGACTGCTGCGGGCCTACTCTCCATTCACTGATTCACAGAGAAGCTCCGGCAAGCACCAAACTTCACAAAAAGGAAACCCAAATTCCCAAATATTAGGAATATCGTTGCTATGATCTTCCTTTATCCCGCGTCGACAATGAACGCGGCGCGTAGATTTCTTCCATGCGATCCCTGCATTCACCCATGCTGCCGTCCGTGGTGCGGCTGTGGATCCTGCACACATCATGCAAGCCGGGGTGCCAAAATGCAGAAGGTCTTGAGATGCCAACTTTATGGTGTCTGTGACGACGGCGAGGCGCGGCTGTGCCGCGAAGGATTTAAACAGTCGGAGCAGAAGAAGCATCGGATAGAAGCACAGAATCAAGCGGAAGCGCTTCTCTTCTGTGCAGACTGCCTCAACCGCCTCGTAAAAAGCAGCCACGCGACCCACCCGCACAGCCCGCTGCAGGACTGCGTCCTGGGTCTGCAAATAGCCGAGTTGTTGCTGCAGGTTTGACGCCTCCG
>CAJNDT010006188.1:0-77500 GCA_905221615.1 Symbiodinium sp. CCMP2592 | reverse complement strand
CTTTCACGGACTTGTCCCGTGCATGCCTCCAGCTTGGCACCAAGCACTCCAAGTGTAGAGGCCATCGCCGTGGCAACGGCCGTTTAGCCAAGTCCCATCTTAGATAGCAAATTTTCCCAGGTACAGAGTCGTGCGTTGAACGCGAGTGGGGGTCAGGTATCTTGGTCCCAGCACAGCTCCACAGTTGAGCCACGGAGCTGTACGTATTGTGATTGGGAAAAACCTCGCGGAGATTTCTGATGGTGTGTAAACCAGGCCTACAACCCCACAGCCGTAGCCCATCGAATCCCCTGAGGCCTTCAGCTCATGCACCAGTCGCTCGGAAGCGCTTCCTCGAGGGGAGCCTGGCAGATTTGAGCCGCATCCTACAAATTGTACAAATTGCCGACCAAGCAATGCGCATTTGCGAATGCGATCGGACGTCAGCCGGTGCACGCAAGCAAGATCATGCATTAAATTGACCTATTGCAGTACAGGAAAGCCAGGATGCAGCACGTCCTCCCCTCACTCTCAATACATCACCACTCACACCCCCAAATTCCCAATGGTCGCACTGCGTGAAGCAGCATTGAATGTGAGCGAGTAATTTGCTTCAGGCAGGCGCTTGCGGACATGCCGGCAAGGTTCTCATCTCGTTCAATGTGCTTGGAATGAGCCAGGCACGCACGGGCTGTGCGCCAATCGTAATGCATAGTGCGACCCACTCGGCCCCGAGTCTCCCGGATGGTCCCAGCTGCCAATGCACCAACCCCCGGGACGATCGGCAAAATTCAAGACCCCTGTGAGGCAGATCGTCCTGCGCCATTTTGTTGTAGCTTCAGGTTTCTTTTTCCCAGGACGACGGCTGAAGTGGCCGTTTTGGCACACACCAAGATATGCCGTGTCGCAACATCTGGCTCTAATGGAAGAGGTGTGAAACGTTTCTATTCGGCATTTGCCGCTTCGGACTCGGTCGGCTGCTCCTGCCGTTTGGCATGATTCCAAACCAAATGCACTGGCTGCCCAACGCCTATCCTCTAAATCCAGAGCACGAACACGAAGGCCCGCCAACAGACGTCTCAGGTTCTCCAGCACTTTGGCCGCCTGGTCAAGCAAATCAATGGTGCTTCTGACAGCTAAAGAAGCCATCTGCGAGCCTCAGCCTTCTCGAGCACGCGCGGAATGTTGCCAGCATCTGCTGGCGGTTTGGGAGGCCTGCACTCAAAGGCCATTCAAAATTATGTGTGCATATAAGCTAATGCAATCCATGCATGGTGTGCCTCGCAGGGCCCAAATACTGTCTGCAATAACCAGATCGGTCGTATCCAGTAGGTGCCTTAGCCAACCGGCGGCATCCGTTGCCCCTGAGCGCCAGTTGCCACTCCCGTCTTCCTTCCACTTTGTCGATGTTGCTCGGCAGCAAAGAGGAACGAAAGCACATGATGTAACACAAAACTTACCTTCCGCAAGAAGCCGGTCCGAACAGCAAGCCTCGAAGCTGTCGAAACAAACCAACAAACACGTAATTTTCTCGGCCGGTGCTTGCTTCGCTTCAACCCACAATCAACCTCTAGGTGAAACCGACATGTCAAAGTGGTCAGATCCTAGCCATCATAAACTTGGGATCACGAGGGATCCCTAACGTCTAAGTCTATCCCTGACGGGAGAATCCCTGCTGGGGTGCCCCCATGCCGCCAACCCAACTCATCCACTCTGCTTCGCTCGCATCATTGGACTCCGTGTGCTGGTTTTGCTGCATCTTTCGCCCTTTCAAGTTGGTCTTGAGCTATCTGGGGCCGTGGACTATCAGCATCACCTGTCTAGCCCTGCTGCCTCGGCAGATTTTGGCTGCTTTGTGGCTACGAAAACACGTCAAAGTGCTATAAACATCGTGGTTGTGCTCGTGTTTCAGATGCGACGGTGTGAAGCTTCTTTTGTGAAAAATCGCGTCGTGAGCATTTTGCACTTTCCATTGACAGGGAACGCAACGAAAGGACAAAACACGAGAAACGAATAGAACAAGTTAAAGCAAAAGTCATGAGCATCAGCTGGGGGGTCCTTGGCGGCCCCCGGCCACCCGCGACTTTCCAGGGAGCCAAATAATGCCATTAATGCTTCTTCGGTTTCGCTTTTTTGCGCCTGTCCCGACGCCCAACCTTGTCGCACCCAGATCAAGCCGAAGCGAAGGGAAAGAAAACAACGTAGTGAATGGTTGATGTGTCGGCTAAAACAACACACGCACGCATTTCCTTGTCGCTTGTTTTCATTAATTTTTTTAAAGTGGACTCTCACGAATGCCAGCAGCAAAGACACAGAACCGAGAAGGACTCGGTCCCTCCATCGCCGCTTGGTTTCATTATCAGAAAAGCACACCGGACGAGGTCCCGTAGGCCTCCCATCGTTTAATGCTGACACATCTCCACACCGCACCGCCCCAGCACTTCGTGCAAAACTTATATACACCGCCACCTGCATCCCTCTGCACCCGTTCTACGATCCTGACTTAGGCCTTGGGCTTCTCCCAGCTTGTGCTGCTTTTGCTTTTGTTGCTATCCCTATTCTATGCTAACATCCCGCTCCCTCTCCACACAATCCCTCGCTGAAACCGTTACCACCGTTTCAGCAGCAGTCCCTTCCACCTCACCCCGGGACTTTGTGCGCTACTCTGCCACCCACCCGCTCCTGCAAACCCAAACACCCACCCACACTGATGGATTCGGCCAAGAGTACGAGTGCAAGAGGAAAAAGAGAGGCATGTTGTTCATGTTGTAAAAGTTTGTCAGATTGTGGCAACCGTACAACTTGTTTGAATAATCTGGACACCACAGGGGGCCTGTCCTCACACTAATCTTGGCACCACAGGGGGCTGCCGAAAATGCGCAGGTACATGACTGAGCGTCCTCAATCACTTCCCTTCCAGTGACCTAGCTTCGTTGGATCAGGTCAGTCACTGGAAGCCTGATCCCCCTGCAACATTTGAATCGTTGAGTGTCAAATGTCTGATTGTGTTGCAAAGCAAAATTGCAAGCAGTGTAGGAGTGACCCTCTGCTCCCATGTACTAGGGAGGTTCACACACACACAGCCCCAATGGGGCGTGTATGCTTCAAGTAGAGTGAAATGTCTGATCCATGGCAAAAAGTGATTGGCGCACTTTTCTCGCTGTCACTAGCGGTCGGGTGATTGTCGTGTTTCCTGATCCGAACATGTTCTAACAAAAAGCACCGGCTTCAGCGTGGCTAATGTGGTGACTGAATCCCAATCATGTAGTCGTCGACGGTTTTGTTCGAAGAAGAAAGCAGGGATTTTTGGAGTTCTGCCGGTGATCTCCTTGATGCGGTAGGAGAAGATCTTGCGAGCTTGTAGAACGTTGTCACCCAGACAAAGCACCACGTGTAAGAGCATGTGCTTGTCTCTGGTAATGCGGTCGGGTGGAATTTCAACAGTCATCCGAAAACATTGTCCTGCCATGGAGTACCATGGAAGGCCGGCCTCAGCAGCCTTTCGCTTTGTCATGTTTTGCTGCTACCAACTGACAAACGCTTGAACAAGGAATGCAAAACAACATGGACATGCTGTGTGCTCAGGAGACACAACCAAGTAGTGTCTTGCTGACACTCGCATGCGAAGGCTTTTTTGTCACGCTTAGCGGAACTTGCAGTCCTAATCCGTCCTGAGAATCAGGTTCCAACATCGAGATTGTTGGGACAGTCGCTCATGATCTTGAAATGGCATCTACATCTGAAACCTGCACGTACCAGCATTTTTGCACAAGCGGTTTTGGACCGCTTATGTTGAATGATAGGATGCACAACATCGTAGGGTGCAATCGAGTCAGAAGACCAAGGATCTCGCGATGGAGATCGGTGTGCGTCCTCAGCCACTTGTGGCGTTGCCGTAGGTGAAGCTGATGATGTTGAGTGCGAAGAGCGTGTCCTCTTTCGTCTTGTAGTATGTGGATGTTGGCGTTGATGCTGTGTTGTGGAATGGGATGCTGGTGAAATGTTGTGTGTTTTCTTTGTTTTCACGATTGTTCTGTCCTTTTTGTCTTTGTTGTCTTTCTTCTTTTTTGTCTTCGTTGTGTGCTTTGTTTTTTGCTTGTGTGTGTGACTGACTGCATGGGAGGATGTGGCGGTGTCATCCTTCCTCAGAAAAGCATCAATCTCTTCGGATCCCCATAGGCTGCTGTCGTCGTCTTCGTCCATATGTGTGCGATCCTAAAAATGTTACAACAACTGTAGTTCTGAGAAATGGCTGCGGAGTCACAACTGCATTGAAGCATGCGCATGCGCTGATCGTCGGAAAAGAGAGAGAGGGAAATACAAATAAACGTCACTGGAGCAACCTCACCGGCTGGCATGATCTTTCAACATGGTGCTCTTAATGTTGGCCCTCATCAGAGATGATGGGGTTCACATCACAGCTTTGCTGTGTGGTTGTTGGCTGCCGGGGGCAGCAAGTATGCATCTAATTGTCAACTCAGCAATGCTGCTCACGGAGTTCTTGATCGCTTTCTCTTGTTGGATGTAGGAGTTGAAGTAGTGGAAACTGGCTCCTTTTGGGTAGGAGTCGTTGAAGTCGGGAGCTGATCAGGTTGCTCCGAATGCTTTCGTATCCACTCTGCAGATGCGATGAAGTACTCACGCCACCATGAAGAGCCGTTGGTGGCCCAGTGCCATCTCCATTGTGATGCCGTGGGAGATCGTGATCTGGTGCGGCGGTCCATGTTGCTAACACAACTGGTTGTTTTGCAAAATGCTGCGGGAAAGGGGTGTATCAATCGCTGCATGCAAGTACATGTGAAGAAAGTGCACTGGCTGTCACACTTGGCAAAAAACAACGATTGTTGTTTTCACCGTCTGCTGCAATCACCCAATGGTGGTATAAATCATGTTTGATCACCTATTGTTGCGAAGCTTCGAGTCTTTCCACTCGTTGCTTTAGCTCTGTAATCTGCCGGGTTGTTTGCAGAATAAACTCGGCTAATTGATCGCGTAGAGCCTCATCACTGAATGTGGAAGGTTCACTTCCGGTTTCAGACTCATAATCCCGATGCTGTGTCAAAATCTCCATGAGGGCTGCGGAGAGAGCTTCACGTCGTGCCTCATCGACGGGTGGCGAATCTGTAATCACTGTGTTTGGCGGAAGAGGTGAGTCGCTCATGGCTCGATGTCGGGATTCGAATAGGCGTCACTGTGAGGCAAAACTTCAGAAGGCAGAATTATGGTATTGTCTGAAAGCAACATGTGTTGATTAGTGAGACTGATGCACTACCTGGCACTTTTTATACCGGCTTGCCTTAGTAGCAAATTCACGACCAATCAGGCGCGTTTTGCCTGATGAGGCTTTCAAGTACGTCGAGCTGCTGTTTGCACGAGGAAAGGATCGCCGTGGTAGCCTCGTGCTGAGTAGTCAACACCGTTGTAGCCTGTTGTATCAGGCGCTCGAGTTTAGCATTCGACTCAAGCAACGAATTGTGAAACTGCGTAATTGCTGCCATAATCTCAGCCGATGAATCTGGTTCAGGGTGTTGCGGAGGTGGAAATGGCGGAGTCGCCGGTGCAGCCACTGCTGCATCCTGCTGTTCTTCCGGATCTTGGTGTTGCTCTTGGTAGTCTTGAAAGTCCTCGTCTTCTGCAACCCGTAGAAACTGAGAGCGCAAAAGCGCCGGCTGTGGGTTGTGGCTGCCCACCGCAGGTTGCTCGTTGCGGCGTCGGCTGTGCTTGGAAATGGATGGTCGAGGACGGCCGCTCAGCGCTTTGTGGCTCGGCTGCAATCTGCCAGTCATGGCACTTTTATACATGATGGTGCCTCAGTTAACGCTGAAAATGGCTGCGGGAAACACTGTGTTAATACAAGGCTGCTCTGATGTTGCACGAATTGCACGGCTCTGGATCCACGCACGGCAGACTGGCACAATGTTTTGCTTACAGCTGTTGATCAGTATAGCCGGCCGCGATGTAGAGATCGCGCATGGCTCGAATGGCTAATGTGGCCTCGCTGCATGGTGTTGTCACTCTGCGTACCATGCGTGTGCGGGCCTGAAAACTGCTGCGCAGTGTTGAAACAGAGGTGGCTGACTGTGGGTGCAAAATGTCCGCCTTGTGCAAAGTGCATTGATGCGTGAGGCTGCTGTGCTGAGGGCTTATTGCGAAGCCCAGGAAAATGTTTGCCGGTTCAGTTTCAAGCTGAACCGGTGGTTTGTAAAAAGATGCATCAGTGAGCTGTGCAAAAGGAGGCAGTCGGGTCAGCTGTGCAGGTAAAAGAAGGACGCGGTTGTCGACGTATCTAGTAGCAAAAAAGAAAGCTTGATCCTGCTTGTTGTGATCTGGAAAATGCTTGTGGTTCGTGAAAAGCTGTTTGTATGTGTGGTGCCAACACTGTTCCTCGACCGCAACAACAATGTTGCATAAGGCTGGGCTGCAGGGCGAGCCCATAGGTGCACCGCGAAATTGCTCAATAAGTGACGTACCAACA
This sequence comes from Symbiodinium sp. CCMP2592, assembly GCA_905221615.1. Lineage (NCBI taxonomy): Eukaryota > Dinophyceae > Suessiales > Symbiodiniaceae > Symbiodinium > Symbiodinium sp. CCMP2592. The sequence goes on along the minus strand of CAJNDT010006188.1, from coordinate 71,046 downwards.
GTGAAGTAGTTGAGTCGGAGCACTGCAATGATGAGTTGTGGTATATGTTGTAATTGAATGCATAGTTTGTTGCCTGAGGAGGCTTCTTGCTTCTTTTGTCTGCTTTTGCCCCTGTGGACTCGATGTGTGGGGTCTTTCTGTGAGTGGTCAATAAAGAATTTAGAAGAGTGTAGGGGGTTCTTTTCTCTGTACCATCGAACCATAATGCTGTAGGCTGAAAGAAATCGGCTCTGGTCGACCGATGTGAAGAAGCCCGCCAAATCCTGGTTGTAAAGGATGTACTCTGTTGAATCGTGTGATTTCCTGCGTTGATGCAGGAAGAGTGCTGTTTGCTTGAGCTGTGTTATGCCGTCTCCTTGGTGAAAGGAGTTTGGGCATGCTTGAGAAGTCATCAGCTGCAGTACGTCCGCTAAGGCTTCCCACAATTTCCTGCCCATGGTGTCGATGAACGCCACTATGGGGCGGCCTTTTGTGAATTGCTTCTTTCTTTTCGGTAAAATGTAGGCGCGTGGGATGCGTCCCCATTGTGGAAAAGCCCATATGTAAGCTGGAAGAAGGCTGCGGATGTCTGTGTAGACATCAAAGTGGTGTTGTAGAGGTTGGTGCTGCGAGATCCGAAAGATCTCCTTGTCTAAAAAAGTGTTGTGTATGGCAGTGTGATATAGTGCTGGGCAGTACCACGTGAGGCGGTTCGGGAAGTGATCTTCGCAGTGGATGATGCCCGAAGGTATTTTGTGTTGGACTTGCTTGATCATCTTGACCTGGAGTATGTTGTGTTGGTTGCAGTGTGCGTTGTGTTGTGGTATTTGTTCAGATACAAACTGCTTTGTAGTTTGGTGGTTGTAAGGCAGTCCATAGTGTCTATGCCATGTGCGTATGGCTCGGCATAGTTGTGAAGCCAACTGTGTGGGTTTCTGAAGGCAATTGCTTTTGCCGGAGTATGCCAAAAATTGGTGTTGTGGTTGTAGTTCTGCAAGTTGAATAGCAATGTGGTTGTTGAAAATATGCTCCTGGGGAACTTGTGAATGTAATGGTGAGCAGGTGCAGGGTGGTGGTGAATCGGGTTGCCATGTAGTATGGGCGTCGCGCCAATTGTGTAGAAGTTGTTGCATGGGTGGGTGTTTCTTGTAGACTGGTTTTGTGCTGGGGAGATGGAATGGTGGAATGTGTTGTTTGTTGCTTGTTAACCGAGAACGCAAAAATTGTCGTAGTTGTTGGGTGAAGGTGGGGTGCAAGAGTGGCTGTAGGTAAATGGGTTTTGTGACAGGAGGTGGTTTAAGTCGTCGTTTCTTGAAGACGGTGTTGAGTGCTTTTTGAGCATGTCTGCGGTCGCGTCGTGGTAAGTTGTTTGAGAGTTTGTGTAAAGCATAAACTGTGGCTGCTGGTGTATCCGAGCGAAGGAGTTGCTTTGTTGTGTCGAATCTGGTGCGGGTGTTGGAGGTAAGATGTGAGACTGTGGTCCAGGCCTGTTTCCTGGTGTTGAATAAGGTGGAGTTGGTGAAGCTTCGAATGGAGTGGTGTAGTTTGCCTCGGCGTTGCTTCGCCCATAAAGTGGCTGTGCCGTTGTGCTTGTTGTTGGCTGCTTTTGTGATGCCGGAAAAAGCTCCTTTCATGTGTGATGTGATGTAGGGAAAGTTGAGCTTGGATTGGTGATGTTGTATGAGAGTGTTCTCTGTGGCTTCTAGTTGCTCAATGGGTATGTTGGCTTGTAATACAATTGGTGTGTAATGGTGGTAGCATTTGTGTTTGTGCCACCATCGTAAAGAAAGTTCGGCTTGTACAATCTTGTGTTGTTGGAGTTGCTTGAATTTTCGATTACGTGTACCCTCTCGCTGCGTGAGAGAGTGACTTGTACTGCCGATGTAAACGTAGCCACGAAAAGGTTGTTGCGTGGTAACTCTGCAGTATACCACCTGTGGCTGACGAAAGAAAGAGAGTGTGTACGTTGTAAAGGAAATGTTTGAATGTGCAAACAGTCGCTGTAGGTTGGAGAAATGTCCTTCCTCATGTTTGAGGTAGAAATGCTGTGTGCGAAGTAGCAAAGTCAGGCCTTGAAGCCAGAGTATGATTTGATAGAATTGTGTGGAGACTGGTTCTGCCAAAGGTGCGGCAAATTGTAGGATGGATCTGCCTTGATCCAGAATGCGTGTGATGTTCTTAAATTGTTTTTGTCGGAAGATTGTTGTGTGATCAAGTGTTTGTCGGTGTTGAAGCAAGTGCTGTCGGAGTCACTCTGTCATCTGACTGATGATGGCGACGAGTTTGATCAGTGCTGGGGAGCCAAATTTGTCGATGGCTTTGGGTGGGACACCCCAGGCGACTGCAGCGGTCTGCAGTGTTTGCTCTTGTGAGCTACTGAGGGAAGGAAATTCCGAAGCAACAATGTCGAGGTACTTTTTTACCTGTGCTTTTTGTTTGTCGCTGATGCCTTTTATGGCACCAAACCATCTGGTGATGCCAGATTCGGAGTGAACGCCAGTGAAGTGATCTTGAAACCAAACACTGGCTTTTGTGGGCTGCTGAAAGATGCGCTGGGGATCCATCTTGGGATCCAGGGGTGCTGCCTTCGTTGGTGTAAGAGTTGATTGCTTCTGTCGCTTGGCGCCCAAAGTGGAGCGTCCCGGGAAGTGCATACCTGTGGTGGATGACGATGCCGGGGAAGCGTGTACCGGGTGATTGTCATGTTCTGCAGGAGTTGTGGTGAATGGGGATAGGCTCTCAGTGGTAGGCCTGGTGTCAGTGTGTGTAGGATCATCGATGGTGGCTCGTTTTTGTCCACGTGTGGTTGTGGTGGGGGAGATCTCGATTGTGGAAACTGAGAGAGGTGGTGGGGAGGGCGTGTTTATCGGAGTGCTGGGAGTGGTGGATTGTTTTGGTTTCTTTGATGCTGGTGTGCTGGGGGCCGCATTGTGTGCTTCCGGCGCACGGAGAGTTTCAATTGTCTCCAGTGCTGTTGAAAGTCGTGCTTCAAGTTCGCTGATACGATGGGCCGCCAGAGTGTCAGTCTCTGTCGACTGCGAAGGTTGGAGTGGGAGATGAGGTTGTGGTTTGCTGGATTGTGGTGGTGTTGGAGATTCGGTGGGTTGCGATTGTGTGTTTTCGGTGTCTGCTTTGGCGTTTTGCTTGTCCTTTTTGTTGCCATCGTTGTATTGGTCCTGCAGCTCCTGCAGGTACAACACCAATTCCTTAATAAGGTGTGACATTGCTGGTCGTTTGGCAAGTGTGAGCTTTTCTTGCCAGCAGAATGCAGTGGCCGCTTGGTCCAGATCAATTCTCCTTGCTCGGAGTTGACCCATAAGTTCAGTGGTGAAAACGGCTTCGCTGACGTGTTTGCTGCATGTGAGATGAATGTCGAAGCCATGCGCAGCGTACCGTAGCCAGTACGAAGACCAATTGTGTCGCAAAAATGCGACCAATGGTGCTGTTGCGATTGGCATGCCTGCTGTGCGGTTATGCACTGAATGTGGTGTAGATTGAATGTGTTTGGGGAGGTTGAGGCCAAAAAGCTGCCTGTTGTCCCAATGCTCCGGTGTTTGAACAAAGTCGTTTGGTATCTGGGGATTTGCAGGCGTGGGGTTGGGGTGTTGCTGTTGTTGGGTTGCGACGGTGGCTTGAGGTAATGTGTGTGACGAAAAGCTGGGGTTTCGAGTCGTCATCGGAGATGGACTCACAAATGTGTGTTGGGGAGTAGCAGGAGTGGGGATTGGTAATGTGGTGGGTGGAACTGGTCCGGGAAACTGTTGGGGTGGGGGAGGGGGTGGAGGGAAAGGTGGGAACGTGTTGTTGTGGCTGGAGATGTGAGCCGGACCCCAAGTAGTCGGGATTGGTGAGGAGGTGTGTGGTGGGATATTGTGTATCCCTGGTGGTGGGGAGATCGGGTGCAATGGAGTATTGCTGGTCGAGGTTGCTTGTCTCTGCACGGTGCTGATTGCTGTGCCGATGATGCCTGTTGGCATTGTTGTATGCCACTGAGGCTGTGTCGGCTTGTACATGATTGCACAGTGGGGCACTACAGTTGCCTGTGGCTGCAAAAGCTGCACATGAAACATGCATGTTCAACCCGGTTGGGTTGAGCGTCAACATCAACTTGTGCAAGGCAACCAGCATGCAGTTGCATCGAGTCTTCTTTGGCTCAAAAGCGAGGTCGGAGCAAATGCCTTATTGCAGACGACTATGTGTACAGGGATTCAGGCCTGGAAGAAAAGTACTAAAGAGTTGCAGGAAGAAACATAAGAAAAAATCAACATCACTGAATGAGGCCGAATCCAACAATGCTGAAGTGCCCGGAATGGAATCCCCACTTCTCCGGGGTCCGTACAACACCCTTTCGCCCCACGATGTAGGCTTCTCTGTACATGTCCCGATACGTCATCTTGTAATGCTGATACTTAGTCCGTATTGTCCCGATGACGATCACGCCCTGTTGGCCCTTGGGCCGCCGCGTACATTGATCGGTAATTATATGTACCGTGCTCTCCGACACATCTCCAGGGGTTGCACTCCCGTATATGACGCAAGAGGGAATGGGTGGATAGGACTTGTCGTCGAAGCAATGGCTGATAGAACTTGGGCGGACCAAGTCCTCACGCATTATGCGTGCGGCACTTGCAATGCTCGTGCCGTGTCCGGCGGTGTAGATGTATGTTTCCCCTGGTGGGTCAGTGGCACGAGTGCCGAATGCTCTGCGAGTCTCACCAGCCCACGGGATGAATAACATAGTATGCACGCCGTCCGATATTGGCGTCAGCGTTGCTCCCAATTCGTTGCACGCTGAGCGCGTGCCCGACTGTAATACGGCATGCGCGAAATCGGTTAAAGTCTCCTGCCTGAAATCGCTGTCAGCAGCTATCTCGCCCAAAGTTTTGGCGAGTTTGTGCGCTTCCTCCAAGTCGACAGCGTGGGGGGTCGGCTTTTCATGATCATAAAGCTCAGAGAAAGGCGCCACATCAATCTGTGGTGGTCTGCTCAGTTTGCCCAGTTGTTCGAGGGTTGGCTGACCCGATGGGGCAGCTGTTGTGGATGCATCGTAGGTCGGAGCAGGTGTCCGAACAGAGCTGGGGGGATTGTGCCGAAGCTGTTGGCGCGAAGATGTGCCCTGGCTTGTCGGGGGCTGCTGTTGTGCGGCTTGGTTGCCCTGGATGCGGAGGGCGATGCGCTGAACCTGTGAAGCCAATGTTTTTTGTGGGACCTTGGGTGGGGTAGGTGGCCTTTGACGTGGCTGTGTTGCTCTGTAATGCCACTTGTTGGCATCATCATCACGCACTGTAGAATAGCTGCGGAGCACCACCGAGGTCCGAGGTGGCGTCGATGAAGCACGCCTGGTGTCCCTGCGAGAACGACTTCTGCGAGTGTCGCGGGATCGATGGTGTCTGCGTCGGCGGTGCTGTCTGCCGCTGCTTGCCGGCCGTGCTCGGCTGCGCGTGTGTCGACGGCGTCTAGTGCTCGCGGTGCGAGTTCTGCTGCGTGTGGGAGAATGCCGTCGTCTGCGTGGCAGCGGAGGATGATGGGAGGAAGTACGGGCTGCGAGCGGGTCAGTGTCTGCCGATCCTGTAGCTGGGGGTGGTGGTGGTTGTGCGGGTGGTACTGTGTTGACAGAAGGGGTATTGGCTGTGTTTGTTGGTTGTTGCTGTTGGGGCGTCATTGCCGGTGTCTGCGGGGCAGTGTATGCCGCATCGGCAGTGGGAACACTAGTGGGATGGGGTTGTGGAGCTTGTTGAATTGTTGTTGGCGGCGGTATGTGGGGTTGTTGAACGGGCTGTGTGGGAGGGAGATGGCAGGGTGCAAGTTGTGGTTGTGGGGCAAGTGGTGCAAAAGGAAAGTTGAATGTAGTAGGTTGGGCCTGATGCTGTGTTGAAGCGGAAAGGCTCATGGGAAAAGCTGTTGGATGGGCAGGCACAAGTGCAGGATTCATGAGCGGTGTGGGTTGTTGTGGCATGAATTGCTGAGGTGGTGGTTGTTGTGGCATCTGGGGTTGTGGTGTGCTGAGATGTGCATAGATTGTCGGATGCTGTGGGATAGGAGCGGTGTGTCCGCACGGCATCATGGGGAAGCCGTGTGTTTGCTCAAGAGGAATCGTAGTGGGTTGTGTTGGCAGTGTGGGCTGCTGAGTGGTAGCAATGCCGGTTGGCATCGTGGCTGGGTAGCTTTGAGACTGCGGCACCCAGGTGTTCTGGTGAAATTGATTAAGCACCGGTCGGGCTGTTGGTGCATATGGTGTTGCTGGTGGCTGCGCGGCAAAATGTTCCGGCCACATAGCTGCAACGAAGCGGGTGAAACGCACACAGTTGCACAAGCAAAGTGCAGGCTGTCCTGATTGTCCCTGCTGGACTGATTTGAGAGGTCGTAGACGGAGAGAAGGAAGGTGGAGGGCCGAGTACTCTCCGGAGAGAGCGCTGCTTCACTTGCTGTAGACATCTTTACCACGTCTGCACTCATGACAGATGCACATGCCCTTGCAGTCCCTGAGGAATAGAGAAGTGAAAAACCCCGGGGCAGAATAGAGAGAACCTGTGCATTAGCGGACGGTTACTGCACTAGACGTCGGTTACCGCAACTGCACTCATGTCAGACTCACATGCAGGCATCAGAGAGAGAGATAAAGTAGCATCGGGAGATTCTGAACGATCTGAACGAAGGCTGAACACCCGGTTCATCACCGGTCTCCCCGGAGGGTCACCACGGCGCCATGACGGAAAGCCGTTGCTCTGGAGTCTCATCGACCCACGCTCATCACACTGATGGATTCGGCCAAGAGTACGAGTGCAAGAGGAAAAAGAGAGGCATGTTGTTCATGTTGTAAAAGTTTGTCAGATTGTGGCAACCGTACAACTTGTTTGAATAATCTGGACACCACAGGGGGCCTGTCCTCACACTAATCTTGGCACCACAGGGGGCTGCCGAAAATGCGCAGGTACATGACTGAGCGTCCTCAATCACTTCCCTTCCAGTGACCTAGCTTCGTTGGATCAGGTCAGTCACTGGAAGCCTGATCCCCCTGCAACATTTGAATCGTTGAGTGTCAAATGTCTGATTGTGTTGCAAAGCAAAATTGCAAGCAGTGTAGGAGTGACCCTCTGCTCCCATGTACTAGGGAGGTTCACACACACACACACACACACACACACACACACACACACACACACACACACACACCAAGCTTCAAAAGCCTACCACCGCTCCGCTGAACCCTAGCTAAAGACCCAGGGGCAGATTTCAAGTCCCGGCATGCTTAACACAGAGACCGCCAAGCATACAAAGCCCAGTCTATACTCTCCGACTCCCAAAGCCTGAAAGCTTGTCTGAGCCCCCCAATGCTCAAGACCGACGAAATGACGCTGTTTGCCCCCAGACAAGCGCGGTTACGCAAAATCGCTGTACTTCCTGCAGTGCTATCACTTCCACAGGCCTCCCCACTTGCGGTCGTTTACGTCTGACCGGCCCTCAATGCGACTCAACCGTGCCTACCTCTTTCGTACTGCTGACCCCTCCTCACGGTACGAACGAATCGCCTGTTCTTCTTTTGTCGTTCCAGCACTTACACGGCATGCATCATCAGCGATTGGTTTTTAGCGAAGTGTCCTCGCTAGCGCCCCGACCCGATCCAATTTATCCGCGCACAACTTTGGGGAGCGTACCGCTCATTCGCCGCAGGCGCTCGATTTCAAGCAAGAACAACGTGACCGAGACGTTGCCGCACTTTACTCCTCAAGCACCAAGCCCCCTGCTGTGTGGCTCAGAACATTCCTGCGGCTGTAGCTGGTTCCGAAAACGAGGCACCGAGCACTCTTGCCGAACTCACACGAACGGATCTTGTGCAAAAGGCCTGATCAGTGGGATCGTAAAGAAAAAGAAAGGCATGGACAAGTAGCCGTGGACCATTTGGATAGCAAAGAACGCCTTGGCTGTGATATGTAAACGCCTGCGTTCCGCCAGTGTTGTGAGAAACAGCAGAGCGGATTTCGCCACTTGTCCGAGCTGCATGTTTGACCATCCAGTCGTCGAGCAACCATTCTCGCAGCTGTAGCACGTAAACCAGTGCCCCAGCACAGACGACGAAGGTCAACAGGTCATACCACAGAAGATAAACTTGGAGAGCACTCATGTAAGAATGAAATCATTGAAATCAGCTTGCAATCTCTTGCCGGACCTTTTTGCTTGGAAAAGATATGACCAGGTCCTAATGTCGGTCAAGCGACTTATGTATCCACCCCGTTGCTTTGAACGGTGCGGAAGAGGTTCATCCTGGGCCGCGCAATTGCGAAACTTGTCCTGATGTTTTCATGCTCCTCAAGCACCAAGCGGCAGAGGGAAGACTCGAGCAGAACACCCAGCAAATTGCTTCAGTAGCGTGTAAATTTGTAAGTGTCAAGGATGCCAAAGGCATTTAGCTCAAGCCCAAGCAACCGAAATAAGCTTCAACAGGAGGGGCACACCTCCTGGATGCGTCCAGTTCCAGCCGGGGAGGACCGATGCTTCAATGCGGCCCGTCCTTTAAGCATGTTCCCCACTCACTGCAGATCAGGAACCAGATGGCCAGACAGCGTTGATCGCCCTTTCCTTGAAGAGAAAGGTAGGAGCACAAAGGCCGTCCTCAGCATGTGAAGCTCATGTCCTGGCTTGGTCTGCTGAACTGGGCCTCGACATCTTCCAAGTGCAGACAAGCTCCAAACCAAAACTACTTGAAGCAAATATCCAACCTGCAAAAGTCTGTTGAGGGCCGTCGCTTCGCGTACTAGTAGTCAAAGGCTTTGTGACCCTGAGTCTTGCACCAAGACAATCAAGGTCGGAGCGACGGAGCCAGGTCCATTTGTAGCACAAAAATCCTCCTCTTGCCCGGGTGCGGTGACGCAATTCAGGTACAAAAAGTAGCCTTAAAGTTCGAAACCACGGCACACATGGGGCTGTAGCTGCAGGCTCGGAGACTCTGGCACAACCGAGGGAGCTGCCCATCAAGCTGCGCACAAGGCCCTGTGTGAGGTACTGGAAGCCCTGGAAAAGCCATCTCCAGCAGACCCACAACAGTCTTCGGGAGACGCAGATTCGCCGAAGCGGAACAGGACAAGCCAGTCCTTGAACTCAAGTATGAAGGATACGAGCTGGAACTCATCGGTTTTGTCGACAATGAGGAAGATCAACAAGAATATCTGAGCACAATGCCGCAGAATTTGGAAATGGTTCAACATTTCAGTCCCAAGCTTGAGGCAAACCTCAGCTAAGACACACCTGGGCTGATGCCATAAACAGGCAGAAGGCCGACAATCGTGAAGAGTATCCTTAGTCTGTTGCAGGAAGCGAGGTGATTTAGTTCGTTCCTATTTGCATCTGAAATTCCACACTGGATCTCGCAGCCGTCCCCAGAATCCTGTGCAGTCATTACTTCACTACGGCCAGGACCCACTCATGTCTCGTGCGTGTCGACGCCTCGGTCGAAAGGATAAAGATGGTATCTGAGAAAAGAACAACAAATGCAGCCTTGTTCCTGCAACAATGAAGATGTTTCTCAAGACCAACAGGAGTGAGAGTCCATCAACCGCCTTTGGCTGGTCCGCTGCCCTGCCATCCACGGTCCTGGGTTAACCCCAAGGATTGTGCTGAAAGCAAGCGAAACCACCCTGTTTTGGCTCACTTTAGTCACCGCCAATCCCGGCGCATTATCATGATCTTTCGAATCTTTACCCAGTCGCACGGCCAGTTCCCACATGATTTCCTGCCAAGCGAGGCCAGCCGACCACCAGAGCTTCCCCTAGCAGTCTCCGCCTGCCGCACATCCGGCCAGACAGCATCAACTGCAGCATCCTGCAGCGGCGAAGGCGAAGACCGAAGTGTCGCCCTTTGCAAGCCTAAGCTTGCGTCCTGGGCTCTCTGCACTCGAGATGGCATCTCAGGGTCTTCCAAGACCTTCCAGCGGCACAGAAAGGGCAGCTGTTGGAGGCATGCCCTAAAGGTTTCCGAGCGGCCCGCTGTCTTGAGAATACCGGGGATCTTGTCCACGAGAAGAACTAGAAGTTTGTACAGCTTTCTCTTGAGGAAGCCCTGCGAAATGGTGGGCTTCGATGAGCTTCTCAGCCACAGAATCGAGGGGACAGCCAATGTCCTGGACAGCGGCTGTTCAACCTGGACTCCGCCTCCATGAGATCTGTGAACTGGTCCGCAACCTTCTCCATCCGCTGCTTTTGCTGCACCTTCGATCACCGACACTGACAGCAGAATCGCGGCTTGGTACCTTGATGCAGGTCAGGCGGCAGCGTGGTCCCTGACACCTTTGGCTCCCATGGCTCTCTGAGCAACTACGCGTGGTCAACGTAACACGACACAGTCTGTACCATGGCCTTCGACAGCACTGGCAACTTGCGAAGATGCATGTCCGGCGACACCTGAACCAGCACATTCAAAGCGCAAACCTTTGTTCTGGCATGGCATTTGGAATACTAATTCCAGCTTCAGGCCTGCCACCTGATTTGTCACTCCACCAGCTGCATCTCTAACTCGCTGGCCCTCGGCTGAATTTTCGCCCTGCTGCACATTACACTACACTTACTTCGTCCCTTCTTGTTCTTGCGCAGAAGCGGGGGCGAACTCCCATTGGCTTGTGCTGCCCAGCCACAGCCTCAGAGATGGCTTCACCTGGCATGGAAATAAGCGTACAGAGGAAGCTGGCATTCCGTGTTAGCCCCCTCGCCCGCTAGCGACAACTAAGTGTAGAAAGCACAGAGCTCGAATGAAATGTTTTCCTTCTTGTCGATGTGTAGGGTGGTGGCAGTGTCGGGTGTTTGGTTATGCGGTGCTTCGCGGTTCCCCGGAGATGTACGGAGGCAGCATGACATTTAAACTCAACACAACTCAACACATGACAGGCACGTATCAGAGACACTGCAGCAGCAATGAAGGCCCAATCATCTTGAGAACATCTGAGAGAGTTACAGGTAACTGTGTTGCGGCGCCAACTGGAAGAAAAGCTTCCAAACGACATGCCATGGAAAGTAGATGTGGCAAGATTCTCATGCCGCCGGCAGAAGCGAGCGAAAGCCATGTGTTGCTGCGCAAGCAGCAGTTAGGCAGTTAGGGCACAATTTCCAAGTCAATATTTCCTTCAACAAGCCGCCCCTTGCTCATCTTCAATCACTCCAGTTGCAGGCATGTCGTGTCCAAAGCAAGATGAAACCAAAACGACACGAGGGCGGCTGGATCATGGGTCTCACCATCTCTCACCTCAACATACTCCCTTTGCAGGCAAAGGCCCCGCTACATGGCTGGCACCTGCTCCTGCTGCAAGCTGCGTCACACCAGGTGCTGCTGGTGCCACCTGGCACTGCATGAACAAGCTCGTTCTAAAGCCCTAACAATCCCAGATGCCTCTCTCCTCTGCGCATGCACCCACTGTAACATAACGACTGCAGCGAGATTGAGAACAGCGCCGCCTGTGCTGCGCGTTCCTGCGCAACGGCTTCCATCGTCTTGCATCTTCGCACCATCGCTCGCGGCTGTAGAACTACAGTCCTTCACCACGAAAACAGCGCTGGTCGCAGCAGAAGCCGCCGACGCCACAGCAGACGCAGCCCCGGAGGCCTCCAGGCTTGCAAGTGTAAGGCTAGGGTAGTCGCTGGTCTTGACAGAAAGACTCAGCAAGACATCTAACCGAGCTCATGGCCGAGCCAAGAATACTCATTGACAGTCTGGGTTCTGTCACCTGGCGCACCTCGAATCTCAAGTCTACACTACACCATCACCTCACAAGGCATCCTGAGGCGAAGGCCGTGCAGGGCAGTGCCGGTCGCGCAGCAGCACAGGATGCGCTGGAGAGCAGGTGGCTCAGGCATCTACAGCAGATATGTACACTAAGCCATTGATGGCCACAGAAGCTGCACTGAAGCCATCGAGAGACCGCGGACACGAAGAACAGTCCCAGCCCCTGCTTCCGCCACTCTGAACAGTCCCAGCCCCTGCTTCCGCCACTCTGCCGTAGGATGGCCTCGTGAATCTCGGTGATAATTCCAGTGAGTCTTTCCTGTAGGCCGCAACTTAGTCCTCCGACACACATGCGACGTACATACGGAACCTCCTGCACGAGCCGCACCACCCTCAGTGCTACAAGGATCTATATTGCAGCACTTCCCCTCGCACAAACGACCACACCTGCTTTCGTCTGCAGACATTTCACCGCTTGGTACCAAGCCAGCTTGCCAGAGGCAGTGTCAGCGTGGCCCCCTAGGCGGCAGCCAGTGCTCCACCTAGTCGCTCATGCTGCAAATTTGCACCTGCAACCGCCGTCACCGTCAAGCACCTCGCGATACGAATGGACTCGGGCTTCAATCGAAGGTTTTGAAACGCATGTAAGTCTTCTACGGGCTGAAGTCGCCGTAATTCACGGGTCGAGCCCTCAGATACCGAACGAAAGCACAAGCATCACATCTCAAGATGCATCAGCACAACACATGCATGCAAAACCCCTTTTTTCAATCCATGCTGTCCAAACCCAGGCTTGTTTGCGCTGCCGCGCATGGCGCGAGCCCACAAATCGCCTGCCATCGTGCTGATCGCCCAAAGCTTCGGATGCTCTTTTTCTCTCTTCTGGCCTGCAAGGCCATCGCGTTGTAGTGAATAGCATTTGGTGCTGCGGACGGCCTGGTGGTTTCAAACTCACCAATTCACAGAGAGAACCAACTTAAGCTTCGCATGGCTTCGCTTGCAACGAGGCCTGGCTTCCACCAATACTCGCAGCTGCTGCAGGGCGGATATTGTCGGTTGTCGGAGAGCCTCGATACATGAACCGGCATAGCCTGGTTCAGCAAGATGCTTCAAGACCGTTCGTTCGAAGCCTCTGGCCACTCTGTCGATTTGTGAGCGAAAGCCCACAACAAGCGAAAGCCATGCTGCAGCAGCAACACCTCAGCTGCCGGCGGGAGGGATGGATGTGCATGCAGAAGGTGTGCTTGAAGGGCTCTGGCGGAAGCTTTAAAGATAATGAAAATGGTGCGCTCGATGCACTGCATTGTCTTGCAGCCCGAGTCGGCACCCAAGATGTTTGGATCCATCTTGAGGTCGTCATGCACGGGTGGTGTTGACTGAGAGCTTAGAGCTGCTGTAGGCATCCGAATGGAGCCTTCCGCACTGTACAGTGGCAGTGGTGAGAAGCTTGACTCAGCTTGATTAGAAGACCAGCAACCAGCACCTCGACCCCCAAGGCCAAAAACTGATCTTCAAAAGAACAAGTCCATCCGGAAGCCGACGAAGAACAAGGCCTTCCAAATCCTAACTGAGAAGTTCCGAAACCCGCGTCAAAGTGAAAGAGCGCACGAACTGGAGCAGAAGCACGGTGCAGCGTCAGCAGCTCACAGGGTCCAACTGTCTGCACTTAGTCTTCTGTCGCCCTTGCAGGCAGGCAGCATCGTCCAAGCGAAAGGCCATGATCTTCAGCAGCTGTGGGACAATGCTTATCAACGGCTTTGCAGCCTGGCAGGACCAGGTTTGTCTCAAAGCCTTGGCTGAAGCCAATTCTCTTCAGCACGCAGCTTAAGATGGGTGGCGAACCCTGTGCCTGTTTCAGGTCGGGCTTGCTAGTTTCTGCCGCCACGGCCATTTCTACGAGTACCAAAGGTCAGTCAGCGCCTTCGGTTTGAACTACCTTTTGATGACAAGAGTCTCTTCTCGGGTTTTGATGGTCATGATCTGCTTCAGGTACATCTTGCAAGAGGCTTGGTCACCACATTTGGACAGAAGACCTCCCGAAGCGACGTTGACGTGAAACACGCAAAAATTCCTACCAAGCATATGCTCATCAAGGAACTGTTCGGATGGAAAGACCTGTCTTCCGTCTTGATGTGATACTAGCAGAAACAACGAGAAAATCGTGACGTCGGTAGTGGGTAAACTAGGTGAAAGCACATGCGGGATGGTGCAGAGGGGTGCTGAGCAGGCCTGACGCTGGGATGGAAGATGGCGGGGGAAGGGGCGGGTGAGGAAATGCACGGACTCGCTTCTTTGCACTTACAACGTACTTGAAGGCCTCCTTGTCAGGAACACGTTGCAACCACAGCGCAGCGACATCCTAGGCTGAATATGGGCTTGCTCGCTATGCAATGCTACAGTGGGCAAAAACTAAGAAGGCGGCACACACAAACCCCAGAGTCGTGGAGCACCCTGGGTCGCCTTGGGGGTATGCTGCACGCTTACGCGATCGCATTCCGTGCTCACGCCGAGACCCAGGCTGCAGCCTGCTTGCTGGACGGCCCAGTTGACTGCTGCGACCAAGAGGTTGGCATCCAGTGCATCTCCCCAGAGACGCGAGGACCTTCCGACACACGGCAGAGCAGAGAGCAGAGCACTCGTTTTCAATCTCTTGGCCTCGGCTCGGTGTACAACGTCTCCTCAGCTTCGGCAAGAATGCATGGCAGACTGCAGAAAGTCTTTGCCATCTGCGAGAAAGCTTCAGCCAACAGCCGGAAGATACCTCCTGCTGCATCCGGGTTATCCTGACCATGCTCCCGGGCCAGCTGGCACAGAAGCTGATGGCCATTCAGATCCACAATCTTCAGGCAACCTGAGTCAGGTCAAACGGATGTCTTGGTCGTTACGGCAGGATGCATCCAGACAGACGTCTCTGCGGAACACATTGCACAAGGGCGAAGCTCTCGTAGTCATCGGCCATGTACCACAAGGCTTCCACTGTGCGAACTAGGAGAGGCGCTCCACCTCCGCATGCGTTCCACTGTAGGCTCCCCGAACAACTAGATCCAGCCGGGCGGACCCGCGTTGTTCTGGTGTTCTGGACAAGCACAACGAAACCGAACAAACCAAGCAAAGGAAAAATGCACCACTTGGAGCACTGCACGTTCCGTGCTAGCTTTTACGCTTGGAGGAGACTCTGTACCAAGCAGTTCTGTGGCTTCTGTGCCAACTGCTCGGCTGTGGCAACTAGCGAGCAAGTGCTAGACTTATGCAAGCAATAGAGTGAAACTCATCAACGCGCACAGCTTGCACACGTGCCCATGTCCTTCACAGAGGAGTCGACGCACGAGCAAAGGCGGCTTCGCGAAACCTCCGGAAGCTCGATCACAGCGCCTCGAGTCAAAGACGGCTTCGCAAAGCAAAGACGAGTACTTTCAATCACTGCGAACGGAATAGATGACTCAGCAAGAAACCGGCCTCGACGGCACGGTAGCTCTCCAGATTCCTCCTTCGTGGGCTCACCATATCTCACCATCCTCCGGAGCAAGAAAAGAACACAACCAAAAGCGCTGACAGGCTAATCGACCGAGGCCGGTGAGAACACGTCGGCCTGGTTACTGCGGACTTCGATCTCGAAGGCATCACTCTTCACCGTAGTTGAAGTCTCTGCCTCAGAGTAGAGTTCGCTGCAAACCTGCATTTCGGAAAACTTCGAAGAGAGAACATGCATGGCATTTCATCAGTGCATACCGACGACACATGCACCACCTGCTGTCATTTACCCGTCCGCTGCTTTAGTCACTGTTCTGCCTGATGAAGGAAAGACATTGGACATGAGTGCTAACTAGGAGGCTCGGCTCAATCTGTGACTGCGACTGGCATTGTCTTTGGCATGCCACACGATACTCCAGATCAGACAAACAGGTTCTCGAGGCGCAAAATCAGACATCATCATCCAAACGGAATGCGCCCAGCTGAAACCGTCTAATCAGCTAATACCGGGCTAAGGAGCACATGTTGCGGGACCTCTGAATTGAGAAGGCATTGCCAGCAAGCGCGAAACCACCTGTGCCATCATAGAAAGCGTCAAAAACTCTAACTAACATCTCCATGAACTAGTCTCAACAGACCCTGAGGAATCAACAAACTTGATAAGAGGCCACGAAAACTGGGGCAAAAAAAGGAACCAGAGTCGATAGAGCTCGGGCAGCGTGGATGCATATATCTACCGGTATACATATATATATACACACACACATAGACATGTACATATACATAGACATAAACATAAACATAATGTACTTGGCTTCCCCACAAAAGCTCGAGTCGCTATGACTTTTCCGCACCGCTTCAAGTGACGAAGGTCGGCCGCAAACCTGTACGGTCGGCCTCAGCCTCAAAAGCAGCGGTAAAAGCGATCAAGGGTAGAGACAAAGCTGCAGCTGAAGCCAGTTCGCGAAGCCCCGCTTCCACTCGTCAGAAGGGCCAGCCGGGAACCGGCGCGTACGCCAAGCCTGCAGGCTTGTGCGGAGTATTCGAGCGCGGGCTCAAGGAACTATACTAGAGAACGAGCCAGAGCATCGTAAACAGCAGCGGCGGCATGCACTGTGGAAGAGGACGAACTGTCCAAACTAGCCACCGCTGAAACTGCTTCCAGCTCTTGGAAATAAGACTCCAAATTGTGAAGATGTTTGAGCCGCATCCGCCACTGGATTTCGGTGACGGGTGTGCTCGAGGCCTCCAGCCCATCAGAGGAAACAGCCCACGAGTAGCCGTCTTAGAGGCGCCAAGTCCAAGGAACACCCCTGTGCTCTGATCCCACAAGTCGTCAGAAGGCACCTCGTCATCAGCTCCCAGACAATCCTGGCGTAAGGCTTCAAGTCCAGGCACTTCCGCTGTGCAGCCAGCAGGGTGTGGCGCAGCGATTGCAAAGCACCGTCGTTGCCATAGAGCCAGTGGCCGTAGGCCCTCAAAGCCATGGCGAGGAGCGCGGCGCTTCGACTAAAGAGCTGGACAGGGTCAGACGACAGACGGGAGGAAGAGCAAGACAGGAAGGGCGACCATGCTTGTTCGCCTAAACCCAAAGATTGCTGACCTACCAAGGGCCGTGCTTCCAGACCCGAGGCTCGCCGGGGGCCAGGGTTCAGTGCGTCACCGGGCCTTGCAGAGCCGACTCGCGCAATGGCTGCACACACAAAGGGAGGTCGCAGGGCCACAAGCTGAGCAACATCACCGGTTTGCCGTGCACCAGTGGCAACCTCGAGCGATGGCGAGAGCGATCTCATGAGAGAACGCCCTGGACAGAGACCACCTAGAGCTAGGCCTATCGAGACCCGACCTCCTTAACCTAACCCTTCTAACCCTGAGGGGCGCCTGACACTGGCAGAACAGGCGAGCTCCAGCAAGGTAAGTGTTGCAGGCGACGCGGACGCACCGCTGGGAAGCGGATCCGAAGCGGCACAGGTCGACTCGGCACAAACCAAGTGAGTCGGCCTCGCGGTAGGCAGCGAGGCACGGCAGGCGCCAGCAGTAGCTCGAACCAGGCGCGACGACGTAGTAGGGGATGCTGCAAGGGAGGCTGCCCACAGTCACACCAACCCACACAACAAACCGGTTGTCTCGCCTTCGCCTGTCAAAAACACCCTGGGCCCTGGGCCAAGTGAGGCAGTCCGAGTGGCTGCTCAGGCGATCGGATCGGAGGGCGCCAGGCAGCGCTCCCGGTTGCATGCGACCGCCACTGCCTGTTGCACAGGAGCTTGACGGCTGCGATGAAGTTCCCATTGAATGGGCTGCCTGGCACACTCGCTTGGCCGGCTTTCTCTGTGCAGTCGATTTTGTGGACTGGCTAGCAGCTGATCCTCGTCGGAGTGCACCGGGGCACTCCACATATCCACATGCTGCCGATCCCCGCAGATCACGCCACGCTCTTCTGTGCAGCAGGTTGCCCTTACATTTTGTGCGGCTGGCCCCAACATTCGGGACCGCCCTGTCCCTAGTTGATGGCAAGTTGTCCTGCATGCCCATTGCATTGTGGAACCACACCTTTTTGACGTGAATGCTTGGTGTGCTGGCTCACGCCCTGTGATGAGCGGCTTCTGTCTTGATGGGCTTTTTACTAGCCTTGATGTCCCGGCTCCTCTCTGATCCTTCCGCCAACTGCAACCGCATCTTCATCGTCTTCGACTGTTCGCCGACAGTGTCCGAGGAGTTGTCGCGCTTTGGCTTGCTGGTCAGCCTGCCTTCCTCCTTTCTACCCACGTCGTGTGTCCTGGACTTGATGCGGTGCGACGGCTGGCTCTGCATCGGATTGAGCTGTCTGGACTTGTGCTCCTCGCCAACTTCCCCGGTGTTGGCGAGCTTTCCTCTTGTTTCACTTCTAATTAGGCGCTTTTCGTTAAGCTGCATCCGACCAGGATTCATTGCCTCGAAAGCGAAAGCGATGTATATGTATATGTTTATGAGCTCCCATGTTTTACGGCTGTACCTTAAGTTTTCGGATCAAGGTCCATGTCAAGAGAAGTTGCTTTTGCCTCTTCTCTTTCCTCGGTGTCTCTCGCATCGGTCGTCTGGCGTCTCTTGTCTAGCCCGCCTCCCTTCCTCGACTCCTGTCCTTCCTGTCCGGTCATTGAACGCCTTGACCTAGGCAGCTTCTTTCTTGGGGTTGGGGTAGGAGTGCTGCTCTTGCCCGTGGTTGAGGCAGTCGCGCTGCTGTGCTCCCTGCTCCTGCGCCGCGGCCTACTTCCAAGGGCCGGGGTTTTACCGTGTTCTGTGTGCTTAGGTGTTCCCTAACCCTCCCCCTTTCGGTTTACGCCTGCATGTCCTAGTCCTAGTGCCTGCTTCGCCTTGCGCTCTCTGCGCTCTGGCTAGGCCTCCCCTCGGCCCTTTTGAACGTGCTGAGCTGGTTGCTGCAAAATCCATACAAGCCGACCGGCTCCGCTTTATTGGGGCCCCCACTTTCGATCCCAGCCGGTTTTTGGATTCGGCGACCCTTCCGCGGTTCCAGCGGCCCTTTGACTTTGCCCTGCCGCCCAATCCTTCAGAACATCCACCGCCCCGCGTTCAGGTTTTGGCTTCTCCTGCTGAGCGCCCGGGCCTTTTTAAGAAGCTCGCTGCCACTGGTCGGCCGGCGACTGTGCGTGTTGATCCGGCTCGCTGCCTTATGCCTCGGGCCTCTTTTCGGTCCTCATTGACATAAAGCGTGACCCGTTGATTCTTGCCAACACCCTGGAGCAGCCGCCTCGCTTTTGGACTTCTTCTCTGAGCTCCTCTTCAGCCCTCCTCCAGATTGTGCTGGACCCGTGCGAGTGTCTCTGCATAAATGCCGCCGACCTGCGGGATTTCTTTTACTCCTTCAGCATCACCCAACAACGGCTTGAGCGGAATGGATCAAGGGATCCCTCACTCCTGCTGAGGCCCGTGAGCTCTTTGGTTATGATTGCGGAGGCTTTGTTGGCTCCGACGGCAAGGTCAGGGTGGGACTCTCCACCCTTGCTATGGGCGACTCCTCTGCTTGCGAGTTTGCTCAAGGGAGTCATCTTGCCGTGCTTTACCATCATGGAGCTTTGCAACCTCAGGAGCTCCTTTTGCCGACCTTTCCTCCTGCGAGAGGCTTGCTGTCGGTGGGAGTCGTCATTGACCTTATCATATTGGAGCGTTGTTTGGACCCTTCCTGCCGACCCGACAGTCGCCGGCTTGATGTTGCCCATCGTGCTTATTCGGACGCCTAGCTGGAGGCCAACTTGGAAAAGGGATCTCGGGACTCCTCCTCTCTCCAGGTTTGGGGTTCACATCTTGATGGCCGGTGAGGGCTGCTCCGGACCGCTTCCGGTCGCCTTTGGCCCCTCTCCTTCATCACGGCTCGTGTCGCGACGTTGGGCTCGGTGACACACAGCTTGCTGCAGAGTCTTGTCGGGTCTTGGACCTCGGTTTTCCTGTTGCGCTGACGGTGCCTGAGCTCTGCTTTGCCGCCCTCCGGGGCACTCCTGAGACTCACGTTCTGCACCTGAGTCCCAGCTGAGTTGATGAACTTTGGAGCTGGGTGCTTGTGGTCCTTGTGGGGTCCATATGCGTCGCTAGCCTGCGGGCCGCAGTCTTCGACAGCCTGTTCGCCACGCCACGGACGCCTCTGACCGCTTGTTGGCGGCTGTGTCCGCCCCTCTGCCGACGCCAGTGGCGAAGGAAGCTTACCGCCATTGCCTCGTGAAAGGAGCCTGGTCTCGGCTCCTTCCTCAAGGGTCTTCTGCGGGCTCGACAGATGCTGGGGTCTTCACTTGGAATTGCTGGAAGGAGAATCTTTCACACCTGCTGTGGCGGAAGTTTGTGAGGATACCACTCTCTTTGTCTCTAATGGTCGTTACGGGCAACACATAAACTTGAAAGAACGTAAAGCCTATCTCCAGCTCGAACGGCAGGTAGCAGCCAATCATTGCTCTGTACGGCTGCTCGCCCTGCTTGACAGTCAAGTGGCATTGGCCTGCGCTTTGAAAGGCCGATCCTCGAGCCCTGCACTCAACGCCCTGTTGCGCAGGTCCCTGTCGGTGATGCTTGGAGCTGACCTTTACTCTGGTTTGGGCCGATGACCCGACGCGCCACCGTGCGCCGAGAGATCCCGTCGAGCCGTCGAGGAGCTGCCCGAATGGTTGCCTCGCTGCCGGTGACCCAGGGCCACTTGATGCCTGGCTGGCCTGCCAAGCTGATGTCGCTGCTCGCAAACCAAAACCTTTAAGCCGGAGGACATCCCCAGCGTTCTCCTGAGCCCAAGGGAGGCGGGCCCCCTTCCACTCAGGGCCCGAGAGAGCCAACTTGCCTTCGCAAGCTGGCTTTACCGCCAGAGCTCGTCGAGTTGAGAATCGTCGGTCTTCCTGCCTGACCAGTTTCAAGCTCCGCGCGCCTCCAGGAATGGCCGAGAACTCATCAGGAGCACGTGCGACGGCGGTCGCAAATACATATACATATTATACATACACATAACATATACGTGTAAATATGTACAATATAAATACAGAAAGCGTCGCACTGCAGGCCCGAGTTTTGAAGCTTTCCCTTTTCCATATTGTAAGATAGGACTGTGCAAGGGTGTTGCGTTTTTCTATAAGTATGTATATATATATATATATATACATATATGTGTGTGTACCCAGACCTACACATAAACATAAATATGAATGTACATATGTATATATATATATATATATGTGTGTGTGTGTGTGCGTGTATAAATATGTGTCTATATATATATATATATAGTGCCATGAAGCCTCAAAACTGCAAGAGGATAGCGTATTCTGCTTCATACTGGCCCTGGTTGCTTAGCCAAGTACTGAGGCATTGGACTTGTACTACATGGACGCACTCGGCCACGTAAAAGCAATACACAAATTGCCAGCCTAAACAGATGGACCTTCAGGTGAAGGGCGGGAGCGGAGGAGGGAGAGCCCCCCCAAACCTTGTTCGATTGCACATTGTGGTGGGGGTCCTTCGTGGCTCTGAATCAATAATCGTTTGCGCGGTGGCGTGGGCCTCCCCCCCTCCCCCCTTTAAGTAGTGAGAAGGGGCCAGACCAGGCACCGGACACGATTAGATTCACCTAGTTCCCTACTAACTATAGACTAAGTGATTGGTAAACGACAACAAAGAGCTAGCTTTCGTGACCTACCAAACACATGGCAACAGCGCCTGTACGCGCCTATGTGTTTTTACACATTTCAGAATGAGGAGTTCTACGTGGATTCGTGGGAAACCACAGCGAGAGCATAAATTCAGTAAAAAATGCTGACCGGGCAGGTGCGCGAAACACCAGAGGCTGGACTAAACTCTTCGCCTGGGTTTAAAACTTCAGCTCTTGCCTCAAGCTTAAATCCCTGGCCCTGCCTAAGTAAGGCAGGTTTGGCAACTCAGGACTGCTTCTCTAAGACTCCATCTCGTTACATAATTAACTTTTGTTCTGCCCAATGTGCACAAGAGGCTCGCACGCAGCTTTTTCCCAGAGGACAGGCCAGGAGCCCACGCGCAGTTGTATGCAGTCATCTTGATATTTGCGGAAACCGCATGTCATTGTAGACCCCCCACCACCACCACCCCACCCCCCCAAGACTGCTCGGAAATTCGAGCGAACGCACAAAAATAGGACGCGAAGACCTTGTAGACGTGCTGGAAAATGATGGGATTAGGCGGCCTGAGCAGCCCGGAGCCTTTAGAACTCAGGAGAGGTGAAGAGAGATACCTCAAGGTCAAGATGGAAGCTTGGATGCCACTGGTTCAACTACAAATGCCGTTATTTACCCCTCCCGCCCCCCACCCCTCCGAAACCCTGAAATGTGCAAAAACACCTAGGCGAGTTCAAGCACCGTCACCGAAAACATGCCCTGACAACGCGTCGTGTTAAACAACCGGCTTACCCATAGCTCTCCTGTTCTCTTCCCCTGCGCAATAAATGACATGGCGGGAAGAGGAAACTTCCTATATGATGTCTAAAGTCTAAATGCACGCCAGACCCGAACGAGCTGCAAAAGCCCCAACGAACGAACTCGTGAGTGCAACGTTTGTCTTCACGGAGTTGCCTGACCGAGATTGCTGCAGATACCTGCTCTCCGCCGTTGCCTCGCAGGTCGCACAATCAAAACTTCGCAATCCCACAAGCGAGGCACTGACAACACATTGGAAAGCATCATTCTCATACAAGTTTGCTAGTTTGCCCATACATAGACAACAACCTGCCTCGTGCTGGCGGCTCACGAACCTTTCCAATGCCGCGCATTTTGGGCCTGATGATGGTAGTCCATCCACCGCATTGGTCGCGCATCTGGATGCCATTCTAGGACATCGGCATGGAATGGTGTACTCCTTGCATCTTGAGCTCGGACATCACTGTAACATTCAGGTATCGATGGGCGAGGTCTTTTGACCACCGGAAGTCTTCAGTGCCCTGCCACTCCGTTCGGGTGCATTCAATTTATCTATCTCGTCAGCTCCTTTCGTCGACCCGCTCGTAAGACTGAGGACTGCAAATCAGGCTCACCAAATTCGCTGCAAGAATCTGCAGCGCTTTATCAAAAGCGTTGCCAATAATGAGCATGATCTGCTAGCCGAAAACAGCCAACGCTGGGTGCAAGGGAGCGTCTGTAACGCAAAAGAAACTGCGGCACCAGTCATGCAGAATTGGATTGCATTAGTCGTCAGCACCGCAAAGACAACGTCCACTGGCTTGCACCAACTGGACAGGAGAGTGTGAAGTTTCTTCTGCGGAAACTCTGCCGCCCCATCGCGCTTTGCGGCACGACGTGATGCTATTGGAATGGATGAAGCGATGGAGAGGAATAGCAGACTCCGGGACAGCTGCTGCCACGTCTCGTCTTTGCAATGCTTTGCCACAAAGACGAAAGTTCTTGGGATTCGCAGAACATCGCAGAACCAT
Organism: Symbiodinium sp. CCMP2592; assembly: GCA_905221615.1. Lineage (NCBI taxonomy): Eukaryota > Dinophyceae > Suessiales > Symbiodiniaceae > Symbiodinium > Symbiodinium sp. CCMP2592. The sequence continues at coordinate 47,969 of CAJNDT010006188.1, read as the reverse complement.
GGCTTTGGAGACCTGCCTGTACACGCGTGCGTCCTTACGCCAATCAACACCTGGTTTGCCTCGTACAGCTTTTTTGCTCTGCTCGCTGAGCCAGCTGTGGATGTAATCAGTAATGATCACAAGTTTGCAGTCCTCCGGTGTCCGATACGTTTCACATAAAGTGACGGCATCCTCCCCAAACCTCGATGACCCTGCGCCGAGAACCTGCGACCTCCTAACGGCAAGACAATCAAGCAGCAAGCTTGGCGCTGGCTAGCGGTCTGGCTCACAGACAAGTGGAAAAAGGTGGCTTGCTCGTGTACACACAATGCCCACAAAGACTTTGCATTTAGCCACCTTTTTCCACAGGCTTGATTGTGCTCGCCCGGCCAGCATCCCCAAACACATCGCACTTGCGGCGAGCTAAATGCCACCTAAATCCAGGACTTCCGCGCTGCAGCGCGATGGTGATGAAACTCAGAGAACGCACGAAAAATTCAAGACAAAGCCAACAGCAAGAAAGGCGTCGCCTTCGCATGCACGCAGCAGCCCAAGTGACACCTGCTCTTGCTCGTGCCATCTCACATCGGCTGCATGACGAAAGAGCAGTTCGCCTCTACCGTGCCAGCAGCACAGGCACGCTCGGCTGCATCGTGCCCTGAAAAAACGCAGGTTCCCAGTTGCGGAGCAGAACAGAATCACGCATCATAAGAATCGCGCATCATCGTGCACCTCCGTCTTGCAAGGTCTCGCAGAGGCGTTGCAAGGTAAGGAGCTTCTCGGAGCTGCTCGACGCTTTTCCTCGCGAATGCAAGCACAGAACCCTGCGAGCTCTGCTCCGGTCAACTCAGTGCCGGACTGAGGCAGTGAGCCATGTCCTGAAATTCGCCAAGGCATCGTCCTAAGAGCCAGAAGCTTGGGCACGACTCAAACGTCCAACACTCAGGCTTGAAACTTCACAGCTTGTCTGGTTTTTGTTTGCAAGCCTAGTGCTAGGGCCCCATCCCTCGATTGCAGGGCCTTGAGCACTTGGTTCATCGCATCTCGAGGCATAGTTTGAACTTCAGTGGGGGTTGGCCCCGGTCCTGCATACGGGATTCTGCCTCACTAACCCAGTGGGCCTCGCTCCTCCTCTGTACTCCCGCATCTAGCTGAATCTAGCTCTGTGTTCTACAAGCTCTTCCTTGCCGTGGCAGCCCCCACGCGCAATCGCACAAGCCCGGGTGTCAAAACGTCGCCATGACCGTCTTCGTCCGAGGAACCAGCACTTGAGGATCGTCCATTCAAGGACACGAAGTCAACGCTCTGGCTCCACTCTGGCCGCCCCAGGGTTGGTGGAATCGAAGCAATCAGGCTGGCCTCCCGAGCACTCAGTTGGACACTCGTGTCTCTTTCCTGTAAAGCACTACCTGCCTCCTGCTGCTTGCCTTCCTCGTCTCTCTTCGGAAGCGGGCCCATGACGGCACACCAACAACATGACTGGCAAACCGAGAACAGCAAACCGTCAGGGTCGAGATGAGCAGAAATCGCTACAACGAAGCTGCACTGATCTGCACTGCAAGCAGAGCGAAGAGGATGAAAGCAAGCGCTCCTGGTTGGGTGCAAGACAGCACTTCACATTCTGAGGCATGCACGTGGCTTTGATTTGTGCCTTCGTGCATCTATAAAGTGCAATGCCACACGAACACTTCGACGGCAGCAAAAATCGTTGTCTGAGCTTGGTTCTGCCAGCATTGAGGTTGCGCCGTCTTTAAGGGCGGTGAGCTTCAAGGTCTGCCCGCTCAAGGCTCGCGATCTTGAAACATGCAGATATGACGTGCAGTCAAGTCAGGCCTTCTCTGAGTGCCATCATGGCAAAAATGCGAGGGCGCATTTCTTGAAGCAAACACGGCTTCCGTACATTGTCAAAAAAATGACACCAGCACACACAAAAGAATAAGTATATATTCTACATATAAATCCGTATATATATATATATATGCACATACATGACCTACCTCCCGCTCCTCCGACATTTTCCGACTGGCTCACATCAGCCGGCAGGCAATCTGCGATTGTAGCCACATCAACAGTTCGAACCGTGTACCTCGGACTCAAGACAAGCATCAGCAAGCTGCATGCCGGTCAAATTGACAACCCGACAATTCAGGCGGACCCCGGGCGGAGGCTGATTGTGTATGGAGGCTGATCGCCTCCTCCGTGCCGCTTGAAGGGTAGTACGCCTCCATACCCTCAAACTTTTGACCACACGAGTCTGGACGGTAACCCAAGCAGCATATTAATAATATGGCAGATAGACCATTCCCTCAGCAGGAAAACGAGCAGCTAGCGCACGATACATTTACAAGAAGGCATGCTTCAGCAGCGAGATCAGCAGGGTGCTTCAAAAAACACGACGTTAGCAAACCAAACCGCCGGCCGCCAGGAACAAAGCAGGCGGAAGACATGAAAACCGCATTCAGGTTCTGAAAAAACGGCCAGGGACGAAACGCACGAAAGTCTCAAGAGAAGCTGCTGGGAATCCAGGATGTCCATACCACCAAAGCGCGACTCGTGGTGAGGGTCAGGTTGCATTGTCAGCACCTGAAGCATTCCATGTAATGGACCGCATGAACCTGGCAGCACAGACTAGACCTGCAGCACACAAATCCTGCCTGACTTTGCATCCCGAAAGTGTAAGGGTTGGTTTGTAGTACCGCCTCCAGCTCAGCAATGCCTGCAGCATGGCATCAAAGGGCCGGGGGATAAGCGCCCTCACCCATCCACTCAAAACTTGCTAGCAAAACCACAGACAAGCTCCCCTCTACTTTGATTCAGCGCCGGCATAGCCTAGCTCGCGGCAGCCACCAGTTTTGTACGCCAGGCACTTCCTACTTGTGCAAGGGCACTAGAACCAAAGAGTTCGTAACCGACAGGTGCGATCTGAGCCACCATCCGTCGGTATCTCCGCATGGCGCCAGCTTTCACTGTCGAAGGACAGCGCAGACGCAGCCGCAGTTTCAGACGGCTCTGGATCCGTCGGTACTTCCGTCCAACACGATGGAGCACTTGCCTCTCTTTGATCCCTGCAGGATGCAAGCACTTCTGGCCAGCACGGAACAAGATCAGCTGCTCTTCGGCGATCCTCCAGATTGGCCTCCAAAAGACCCTCCACAAGTTGCAGAAGCGTCTCAGAGTGTTGGTGCGACTGTTGCCATAGCAGGTCACGGTCATAATCTCCCTGCGATATTCGCAAGGAAAGCAGCGCGACATTGCTCTCGAATCGATGAAAAGGTCGCACTTGACACATCATCTCGTAAATCACACACCCGAGTGCCCAAGAGTCGGCCCTTTCGTCATAGACTTCGCCACGAAAAACTTCAGGAGATAGATAATGTGGCGTTCCAATAAATGTTTCGGTTCCGGCAGTTGAAGCCTCCGATTCCAGGACCTACCGTGCAGTGAAAGTTTTCATGGTGAGGTTACTCATGCCTGCAGCTGAGCACTTCAGATGCCTCAATCCAACTATGGCAATGGCAACAACCGACACAACGATCGACAGTGACCCGAACAGAATGCACCCAGAGCATCCCACACAAAGGCACATAGGGCCATGAGGAAGCAGACCGCTAAACGTGGATTCAGACAATCGCGATAGTGGCAGTGGCACCGCGAGGGGGTTTTGTGAGCTGACTGGGTCGGAACTGTCGGACGATGCAAACTTTACTCATGGGCATGAAGAATCCTGAATCCTGCACGACTGGCCTTGGCGACTCCAAAGTCCGCCAGCTTGGCTTGGGGCGTGTCGCTCCTCTTCTTTGGATGGCACAACCTTCGGTTTTTTGCCATGGGGACCCTGGTCAACGCCGCTCACGGCAATGCATCGTGCATCCAAGGGTCATAATGTTAGCTGGCTTCACATCGCGGTGAAAAACCTTGGGCCGAAGTCCGTGCCTGACTGCACAGGCTTCTCTTCTGCAGGTCCGCTGCGGTGTCCAAATGTATGCAAGTCACAAGAAGGCCAAACCTTGTGCGACGTCCAGGGTGTAGTTCAACATCTCTGGCTGAGGAAGTCGGCAGCCAGGTCCTTCCTGCACGGCTTTTGGATGACATGCACATGCAAGTATTTCAGCAGGCCTCTTTGCACTGCCGCAGCCGTCGGCAAAGGTCACCCAGCGCCGCGAACCTGAACCGAAACCCCTCACGGCTCTTCATAGACGTCCGGGATGGGTATTCAAGCCCCGCAACATCCAAGCAACTAAACCGAAGTTGGTTTTCGGCGAAAATGGACTGCTCTGATCCGGTACATGAGTGCTCCATACCATCCAGCAGGAAACCAAGCATGAAATCGGCCAAGCGTCTCCAGCAAGAGCTCCAGACAGGGTACAGGTTCTTGCAACATTCGGAAATCGTAACACTGAAGAATGTACGGGCTCTCCTGTCAGTTTTGAACTTGCATTTCCGTAAGTCGAGACTTATCTCGTGCTCTCTGCACTCCTTGCTCAGTTTCGATAAGAGTTCTGCTTCGAGCACAGCTTTGCTCCAACCGGCTTCCGACATTTTCAGGCGAACCCGCTTCCTCGGCTGCCCGGGCCCCCACACTCCGGACTGTGCGGACTGTGCCTCAGAAATAGAGAGCCTGGCAGCCAAGGCTCAGTGCCAAGAAGGACCCGGCGCGCGGCGGCGAGTGTGGCGAGGCCTCACCGAAAGCACTGGCCTGCGCGGCCTGCCGTGCCTCCTGTCCTATAGGAATATAAACTTCTGCCGGGATGCTGTCCGCACCAAAAACACCTCACCGAAAGCACCCCGTCCGAGAACGCGGATGGGATCTTCCACCGAAGCCAGTGAAAAAAACATGGTGTCAGCCATCGCCGCCATGCACAGCAACACGCACCGCTAGTCTCATGTCCACCTGCACGCTGCGTACAGGAGCCGAGTCTCAACACGAGCGTGGGAATTGGTTCCTGCCACTGGAGAAATCTGATAGATCCGGCAAATTTGCTCGTGTTTTTCAAACGTGGGGCAGCGCGGTGGGAACTCAGGTCATGCAAGCCGACTGTGCCCATCTGTAGCTGCCTCATGGAAGGCTCCAGACGGCAGCTGAGCAGGTGACTTGTGCACAACATCGAAATGGTCGAGCACAGCAGGTTTCTGTATGATGCATTCAGTATGTACAAGTGCTGACATGTTGTCAAAAACATTGACTACAAACAAAATCCTGTTAACCAAGTTGTGAAGACCATACATTAATGCCCTATGGTCTTCACCAGAATCCGGGCGGAAAGGCTGCCCTGCCAAAACTGGTGTCTCCAGCTATCGCTCAATCTTCATCTTCGTCTCCTGAGATGGTCGAGAACGCAAACGCAACATGCCAATGCAAAGTGGGTCCTACTACAGTCTTTCATGCATAACATCGGACGGGGCACCCAGAAACAGCGCCATCAGGCGACCAGGGGCACTTGGGGAGCGGCGCAACGAAGCCAGTGAAGCAGGCGGTGTCTCCTGCAAGTGCAGCAACAAGCATGCAATTGTCCCCTGTCCAGTTTCTGCATGGCCTCTTCGTCAAAGTCATCATCCTCGATGTCAATGTGCAGGAAAGTGTTCTTGACTTTGAGCCTGGCAGTTCTAGATGCCAAGGCGCATGCCCTCAACCGCATCTAGCATTTTGTGGACATCGTCCTGTCTGGATGGTTTGCAGGGTGTATCTGAAATGGATGGAAAAAGCATGAAAAAGCCTATGGAAGGCAGACAGACAAGGCTGGAGACCTTGCAAGCTATGCATTCGGTAGAAGTGCCACCGACGGCACCAACATACAACTACGGACGAGCCTTAGCGAAAGACATCCCAAAACCGACAGAAGACAAACGCTTAATTTGCCTCGCATCTCCTGCTCTGCAGGGGGGAAATCCTGCAGAGTTCTACTCCTGATTCATAGTGGCTTCAATAGCATGTCGCGGCGATGTCTATGGGAGAAACGAACGCATTGCAGCTTCGGAACTCATCCGAGAACTGGTTCATCGCTCCGACAGGATCAAGCAGAAGAGAATCATCGGGAAGAACTGGCGATGCCACAACGTGGCCTAAGTCACACCATGCAGCACACCCTCGCGCCGTGCATGCACTCTCAAGCCGTGCAATACTGCGGCATCTGCTCCCAAGGTCAAGCAAGCCACTTTGGATCGGACTTTCAATGCAAGCAATGCTATTGTTGCTTGAGGTCCCATTCCACTCCGTCCAATCTGTGCTCTGCTGGCTTGTCGTGTCCCATGCATATTCGTCTTGCACGAGGGGGTACTCCACGAAGGAGTATCCAGGATACCAAGGATACATCACTCCATCCATGCCATCAGCCATGAAGTACCACCCTTCGCATGCATCACATCCCTCATCCGTGTACCAGGCCACAGGCTTCTCCTCAGACTGGATTTTGGTCTTTTGCTCCTTGTTCTTGATGGAAGGATGTGGGCGCAACTCGTGCTCTCCATGCGCGAACTTGCAATACTGCCCGTCCCGGCACCACTGGGCCTGCAAGTAATCTGCGCACAGGCGTGTTTTCGAAAAGTCCGGCTGATCACGAATCTGGTCAATGCTGTGGGCGAAGTTGCAAGAATTTCCACGAACACAGTTCCCAGCAACGTGAAACTTGCAAAGCCTTGTTTGCTTGAAGGCTTCAAGGCGCATGGATCCTGAAGACAGTTTCTCCTTGATTGCCCGGGATTCCTTACGCACCATCTTCACTACAGCTCCCCTCCCCCCTACTGATTAAAAATGAGCTGCAGCAACCACGACTCTTATCATGTCACAACACCGACGGAAAGCTCTGAAAGCACAGAATGGCCAGCACTCTCAAAAACATTGAAAAGTGAAAAGGTCCTGACAATGAGAAGCCTGTGACAAAGCAGCTCGATCGCAATCTACAATCATCTACATAAATGTTGATGGTCGTTGCTACTGTTGAGACTCATACTATTTCGAGTATTGCTGCGACAACGCATTAGCGGCAACAGTACGAATGAATCGCACAACAACTACAGCACCTACAGCCACGACTAAACATGCAGCTATGATCACAACTCACAACTACCGCAACCACCGCCACGATCAGGACCGCTACTTGCGTCCACAAAGAAGGGTCCGACGGTCAGGCTGTCCTGCGGGCCCGACGAGGGTTGATCCGCCGCAGCCAAGGGCAGCCGATTGTCGGTGAATCGGAAGCCGCTTGGTCACCGGGGCACATGCCAGCGTGTCGCTGGGCGGGCACAAACTTCGCCACCGAACGTCAAATTCTTTCCTCATCGGCAGGTCTGCTTATCAACAACGGCGCAATGAAGACAAATGCTTTATATGCTCTGAAAACACAAGATGGCCAGCACTTTCAAAAACATTGGAAACATCAATGTAAATGTTCATGGCATTGTTACCACTGAGACTCAGCTGTCTCCAGTATTGTCGCGACAACGCATTAGCGGCAAGAGTTGTTTTTTCAACGCGCCTGTTTACGACAGCCGAGGTTCGGGAAGTCCGGTCCCAGTGCACACGACGCGCCACCTGATGCCGCGCGAGTCGGCCAAGACCTCATGCAGCTATGGCATGGGTCCCTCGCCGAGCTCGGCCGCGGGTGGGAGCTCGAGGAGCGAGGCGGCACAGGCGCGCTGGGATGCGACAGCCAAAAGGCCGGACCAGCGCGAGATCCAGGCGACACTGGCTGAAGGCCTCAAGTGTGCCGGGACTGCGGCGGCCCGGTGTCGCGCGAGGAGGCGTAGCAGCTGGACAGTCTCGGCCCTAAACCTGCCGCCAACCTCCAGGCCAACGACAACCAGGCGGCAGCGCCGTGCTCGTTCGAGCTTAGGGTGTGTTTGGCGTCGTTTGCGCCGGCCAGCGGCCGTCACGGCGGTTCCCGGCTGGGCGTCGGCAAGCAGGTGGAGCTCGCCGCGCCGCGTGAGGGGGCAGACGAAGGTGGCGTCCAGGGCGAGCTGCGAGCCATGCCACAGAGGCAATCCGTTGGCAACAACCTCAATGCGCCGCTCGTCCGAAATCGGTACAGCATGGTACATGGAGGAGCACCACCCCTTCGCGGGGGTGGGGAGGTGGGGGGTCCCCCCAAATAGGTGGGCCACCTATTTCCGGGTCTGGGGATTGCAAGGGGGGTCTGACCACGGTGCTGGACACACTTCTTTCCACTGTCAAACCCTTTGTTCGCTGGGAACCCAAACTCACCCCTGTGGCAGCCACTGAATTTAATTATCGTGGTATGTATCCAATGTTACCCACCAACCTACTTACCATGGCCCCTACTGGATATTACAACGGCTACCCCCGGTCCAATGGAAGTCTGGAGTCCTTTGTGACTGTAGATAACAGGCACATAGCAGTATATGGGTGGATCCGAGGGGGGCGACCATACGGTTTGTGTGCTTCGGCTAGACGAAACCCAGACTCACCCCAGTAGGCGCCACCCATTTTCTCATGGTCTGTGTAGTCTGTATCCTGTACTCTGCCTACCAACCTACCTGCCTACTATGGCACTACTAGATACTACACGGATCCGAGCCTGGTCCAATCGAAGTCTGGAGTTTCTTGTTAGTTACTCTTGTTGCTGCGGATAACAGGCACACAGAACAATATATGGGTGGATCGGAGGGGGGGAACCCTACGGTTTGTGTGGCCTCTGCGACACGAAACCCAGACTCCTCCCCATCCAACCACCTATTCTTACCGCGATCCCGGGCGAGGAACAGTTCAGGACAGCCACGAACTCCGATCTAAGCCCTCCAAACCTATCGATCGCCACCTATTTTCTCAAACCCCCCCCACGGTGGAAAAATAGGTGGCGCGTCCCCAGGAAGAATAGGTGGGAATCCTACTCACGTCCCCCCACCAACCACCTATTCGAGGGGGTGGTCGTCATGGAGGTTCATGTCAGCCAGCCGGACGTGGGCACCGACGCGAGCACCGGCTTCGCGACAGATCCGCGCGACAGCGTGCTCGAGGGGCAGCGCGCGCGTGGCGAGGACGCCCGAGGTAGCGCAGGCTGAGCGGTTCCGCGAGGGGGAGGGGAAGCCGCAGGCGGCGAAGCAGCAGGACCCGGAACTGCGCGCCAGGTATGGAGATCTCGTCGCGGGTGGGGAGGACATTCAAGGCTCGGGCAGCCCGAGAGGGGAACCGAGCGGTCAGCGCTTGGCAATCCGGCAGAGACCATTCCCCGACCCAGACGGGTTCGGCTCCGCCCCCGCCGCAGAGATCGGCGATGGTTATACAGTTATACCCTCATGGAGACGGATCCGCGCGCGGTGCCAGAGGGCGTCAGCGAGGGCATTGTAGAGCGTGCGTGCGCGCTCGGGTGTCGAGACAACATAAAAACATCGTCAAGGAACGCGAAGACGGCCTCTCCGTCACCCAGCTGGCTCTGAAGGTCAGCGAGCGCGGCGTGCTGCGCCAAGGCATAAGAATGCCGGCATCAATGGGTCGCCTTGCTCGCCCCCCTCGGCCTGACAGACTTCGTGCGCGTGGCCATATTCGTCGAACCAGGTGTAGACGCTAGGCGTGGCATAGAACTGCCGTGCGTAGGGAACAAAGGTTGCAGATCCTGCCGGGAATGCACAAGGCGGCTAGGATGGATCCCTGCGAGACTTGGTCAAAGGCGCCAACAGCATCAACGGAAAGAACTGTGGCGCAGGGGGATGCCTCCGTGGCCGCGCGGAGCAGACGGCTGACTGCCTCCTCCGTGCCGGTGCGCCTGCTCAGGCCGTACTGGTGAAGCACGCAAACCTGTTGGAAATGAGGGGCGAAATGCTGCGCCAGTACCCGGCCGACACGATGACGCAGCACATCCCCGACTGCGAGAGCACGGGCCCGGCCGTTTGGCTTGCGCAATGCGACGAGGCGCGCGACACGGATGCCGTCGAGCACAGCGAGAGGCACTTCCGCATTGGCATGCATTGGCTATAGCCGAAGGGCGGCGCCATGCAGCAAACGGGCGTCCTCTTCGTCGTCGAGCAAGACGCGGATGTGCTCGTTGGTGGCGCCGGACGGGCCGGCCGCGGAGCCGCGACGAGCACCCCGCAAGCTGTCGAGGAAGGCCTGCAGAGGCAGGGGGCATGGTTGATCAGGGTTATGTTGGAGCGGGGAATGGGAAAGCGGGGCATAGGGATGGTGCGGTCGTCGCTGGGGGTCGCAGAGCTCTGCGAGGGTGTCGCTGTTGCCTGCAGCGAGCGGTTCTGCTGTCAAGGCGCGTCCGGCAGCGGACAGCTCCAAGGTGGACAAGAGCCGTTGCGCGGCGCGCGCGCGCGCGCTCGGCCTCACCAGCAGTGGCCTGGAGCTTGGCGTGGTGGCGAGTGCCGCAGCGGCTTCGCGCAGCAGGTCGGTCCATAGCCCTGCGCTATAAACGCGTCACAGCGCCTGTCCAACTCTGCAGTCGGCACTCGGGAGTCGCCAGGCGGGCGGTAAAGCAGCATCCGGGGTGCGGGGCAGAAAAGCTTCCAGCCGCGCACTTCGTCCTCAGGGCAGGACGGATGCAGTGCGAGCCGGAGCCCTGTTCGCAGGGCAGTGCCAATGCGCGGGTTTGCAACGTGAGAACCCGCTCACGGCAAGTGGTTTGCAAGCAGACGGCATCCAGGGCTGCAAGACCAAGCTGCAAGCCGGCTTCTGCTTCTGCAGTGGCTTGTGACCGACGTGTGCTGGTTGCCTCAGGTTGGCCGGATGGAGGGGGGTTGGGTTGGAGGGCATCGGCAGGCGGTGCAGCGAGGGTCTGGCGTCCACGTCCGCGCCCACGCCGGCCACGTCCGCTGCCTCGTCCGGCGCCAGCCGCGCGGGCTCGCTGCGCGGCGGCTGCGAGAAGTTCGTCATCACTGGCGGCCGACGGGGCCGCGGCTGCGACATCGTCGGCCGGCTGCCTCGCCCGGCAGTGCGGGTGGCTCAGGCGGACGTGCCCGACGCAAGGATACGAAAGGCATCAGAGGCGCGCTCGAGTTCCGCCGCGAAAGCGCGGCCACCGAAGAGTTCCAGGCAAGCTTCCTGACAGGGCTCGGTGATGTAGCCATCATTCCGCTGAGCCAGGCGGAACACGCCCCAACGGATGTGTACGGACGTGCCGGCGGGTCCTGAAGGATGTGCTCGGGCAGCGGCTCGCTGGCGGCAGTGGTAGCAGCAAGCAGAGCTTCGGTAAGGGTGCTAACGGGGACCGGGTGAGACGCAGTCCGGCGCGCGTATTCCCACCAGGCAGCACGGGGGTCAGTGCGCCATTGTTGCATTAGGTCGAGCGGCATTTCCCCTGCAGCGGCATGGAGCAAGGGCACGTACAACCATGAGTTGGTGGCGAGCTGGCTGCAGTCCCGGGGTGGGCCGGACGCGGGCCACGCGGCGGCATGGCGGACTGCGGAGGGAGGTCTGGTCAGGGGGGTTGCAGCGGCGCCCGCGAAAAGCTCGCGCTACCGGCTGTGCGGTCGAAAACCCACTGCAACTCGGCCCCACAAAGGCTGCACGCTTGCGCGCAGCCTGGGCACAACCAGCCGGGTCGCCACGCAGCTGTGCCCGCGCCGTGCCGGAGTGGGACGGGCGCCCACTGCATCGCGCGATCTGGGACGCGCACGGAGTCGACACCCCGGTGGCAGCACAACAAAGTCACAGCCGGCGGCGGCCGGGGTTCAGGGGCATCGTTGGACGTGAACGTGCAGAGAGCGTAGTCACGGACAGCCTCGCACATCGTAGATTCGCCAGCATCGCCAGCGATGCGGTCGGCGGCATCATCCGTCCCCGACCAGGCGGTGTACGAATGAATCGCACAACCACTACAGCACCTACAGCCACAACTAAACATGCAACGATGATCACACGCAGCCACCACCACGATCACGACAGCTACTTGTGGCCACAAACCGGGTTCCGACGGTAAGCTGCTTGGCCGCCAGGGCACATGCCAGCCTGTCACTGGGCGAGCACAAATTTTGGCACAGGCTGCACGTGAATTGTTGCACACTCCTTTGCTGAATTTCCATGACAACAGTGTCTGTGCGATAAAACAAAATTGGCTTGGCGACAGGGTTTTCCTCATCGGCAGATCTGCTTCTCAATAAGTGCAATCAAAAGCAAAAAATGCAGCATCTCCAAGACAACGTTGACCCCTCCCGGCAAGCGGGGCAAAATCGTAGCCGATGGAAGAGCTCCATACGCTCTCAGAACACAGAATGGCCTGCACTTAGAAATATATTGAAAAATCAGAAAGACCTGGCAACGAAAACCTTTGACAAAGCAGCTCGATCGCCTGCTTGCTGTACATGCTGTACATTTATGTCAATGTCGATGGCATTGCCTCGAACGCGAGACGCTACATCGGGGACGCATCCCTCAACGATTTCACAGTTCAATTCACAACACCTACATTTGAGACGCAAACTATCTCGAGTACTGCTGCGACAAAGCATTAGCGGCAAGAGTACGAATGAATCGCACAACCACTCCATCACTTACAGCCACAACTAAACATCACATCCAACCACCACCACGATCACGACTGCTACTTGGTCAGTCGACAACAGGCGGCGTGGGAGCCGGCGGCAACTCGGTTCCGCCAGGTTTCGCCATAAAGAGTTGAACAAGCACGAGAAACATGATGCTGCCAGCATCTGCGTCACCGTCGTGGATAGCGCTCCAAACGGGCCGACCCTGCCATCCTGCATGGGTGAAATAACTATTTCGGCGAAGCAACTCGCAGCAGCCTCAGTGCGGAGCAGCCACAACACGGGCAGTACGCGGTAGAACCAAAGCACGCATGATGAACGCGCTGGGCGCAAGGCGGCATTGACGTAGAGGTCCTGGTCATCGGGTTCGCCCAAGGGATCACGCAGGCACTGCCAAACTGCATCGTTATGGCGGCTTGTGCACGGTGCTAAAGGAGCGGGAGGCAAGGTGCGGAACGAGTGATCCGCACGCGGGGCAGCACACAAGAGTGAGCCACATGCCACACGCGTTGCCTGTCCAGCCGAAGGCGCACGTCCGTGTGCCATGCGAAGGACTCAGACCTGAGACAACCTTCTTCGGTCAGTGGTGTAAAGGAAAGACGCATCACACGTGTGGCGACATAATCAGGATGGCCGATGGACATGTTGTCGCGTTTCCAGGGCAAAAATCCCACTTCGGGTTGGGAAGCTTTTCCAGTCCAGAGTCCAGACCCCTTCTCCGAGTCATCCGAGCTCGCAGGACCGCTATCCAAGGTTAGCGGCAACGCCCGCCCGCGCGCTTGCGGAGGTGGTCACACTGTAAACGGCGCAGGGAACGCGGCCAAGCAGTCACTCGGGGCATTATATGTTGGCCATGTGCATACAAAGCCGGTGCCCACGTGTCGCCTTGTTGGCAAATCCCATCAAAGGTCAATGGCGTGAGGCGGACAAATGGCACCAGGGCCGGGGCGACCTCGCGCAGTTCGCATGGTGCCGTGATGCAAACACCGTGAACGATCGTAGTTCGTTTTCGAAGGTCGGTTGGCAGGTGGGTATAGATGGTATGTGCGCAGGCCTAGGAAGGACGGTGACGTGCGGATTGTGAGGAGCTGCGCGACGGGGCTCCGCTGTCCCAAGCGAACGCGGACGGCCGCGTATCGAGCACCGTCATTGACTCTGCGCCCTGACTGGCCCACACTTCTGGAGGGTGTGCCGCCCCCGGCGGCTGCCCACGATGAGCTGGCAGAGACGGGGATTGGCTTCGTGGCTGGTGGGGACCGGCAGCTCGCGTATTCAACACGTGCAATTGCGAGCGCCTCCTCCTCTTCAGTTTTTGAAATGCCCGCGCGCTGCTGCGATCACAGTCACGACCAAGAACCCACGCTGGCGAGCTGCTCCGCGCCATCCCAGCTGACGCTGGGTGTGGTGGCGTAGCAAGCCCGGTTGTGCGCCAATGTGCTCGGCGATCGCCACGCGGCATGCGGCCGCAACGGCCTGCTAGCCCGACGTGCCTCGATCATGGAGCAAGGATGGGTGCGGGTCGCTCGCGAGGATGTCGGCGCCAAGGCCGCGTGGTGCCTCAACAGTGGCCCCCCCCGGGGGGCCCGACGATGCGCGCGGGCTCGACTTCGGCCTGTGTATGCGCCACCCGGCGCGGGAACGCTCGCGTCGCCCTTGCTCGCGGATGGCAGACCGCAGCCGGGCAGTTGCGATCGCGACTGTGCGGCTATCGAAGTCGCATGGCGGCGCCGAAAACCCGCGGGGTCTCTGAGTTTGCCCGGCCCGGACCACAGCGGCTTGTGGTGCTGCGGCATCCGAGGTCGATGGGGGCTCGGGCAGCGAAGCCCACGATCTCTTCTGCCGCCCATTAACAAAAGAAACGAGCCCGGCCGCTGCCTCACGCCTTCCCAGCACGGGGCAGGCCACAACTGCTGTGTGACGCCGGTCTGGCAGCGGGAGCGGACACGCCGGACCGCTACACATGACGTGGGGGCGACGAGGACTGCGCGTGCTACCGCCCTCGTCCAACTCGGTGGTTGCATTGGCTGCAGAACCACTTCTTCCTGGCGGTGGGAAAACCCGTTGGAGCTTCAGGTGAGTTGCCTTTCCTCCTTCACGCTTTTCAGCCCAAGTCCACGGTCTCAGGCCTAGCCCCCATCTACCGGCATTCAGGGGCAAGAATGTACAGGAAGGACAGCTATCGAGCGAAGCTCAGTATGCCTGCTCACTGCCTTCCTGATTGTTACGGACCCCCGGCAGCTGCAGTCCCAAAACTCCGAAAGCCAACCCACACAACCACAGCTGTGATTGGCAGGGGCACGGAAGTCAAGGAAACTGAGACGGGTCCGCTTGTTGAATCAGAGGACGAGGCACAACATTACTTACGAAGACAGAAAACCACAAAAAACGAACAACAATAATGAGAAGTAAATATATACATATACACTGACGAGAGTCCATCTTGTAGCAGATGCCTTCAATCTTGCATCGCCACGGCCAAAGTCGCCCACACGCAAGGTATCCACATGCACATGTCAAAATTTGCATAATCAAAAATCTAATGCGAAGGATCAGCAGTTGCGGCTTTGCTTGAAGCACCAATGACAAGCATGGGTAAAGCTTCTGAACATACAGCGGCGCCAAAAGGTTTGCCAGGCGGTTTTGGTTGAAGCACCACAGACAAAGGCACTGAAATTGCCAAGAAGCCACTTGCACTGCGACGCAAACTTCTTTTTAGCACGAGCGCTCATGCTTTGATCGCAACAGCTTCCCAGCTGCTAAACCCACTGGAGCACATCTTCTGCGCGCGCTAGCTTGCTGCCAACTGAAAGCTTTGTCTCACGACATGCACTGTGCAGTACAGCATGCAAGAGTGCGTGTACTCGCGGGCATGACAGAAACAAATGATCAGTGGTTTCAGTGACATCTTCACAGGGTACACTGGGGCCAGCATAGCCATCCTGTCTGGAGAAGTACCCTTGCAGTTTCAACTGAGCCCATCCTCGTGCATCCTTGATCATGATCCCCCACCAGGACAGCGATGCCACCGTCCATGCATCTGGCGAAAAGGATCTCCAATGCTGCAAATTTTTCGGATTGTCATACCACATGCGCCGTTCGTTGTTTCGAATGGCCGGAAGGACCACTGTGTGAGCGTGACTGTGCAATTTGGACTTCAGCTGTTTTGTGGATACATCGTCACATCCTTGAGGCACCAGCGGAAGTTTGAGTTCAATCTCCTTGGTTTTCACTGCCGAGGCCCAGGATTCCGCCAACTTGAAGATTTCTTCCTCCTGGGCATACCGGGGATCCAAACGACCTCGCCTTCGCAACATCAGGGCTCGTGCCCATGCTGTCGCCGACAAGCGGTCTTGAATCCCAAGTTCGGCCATCATGACGATGCGAGGCACTGAATAGCAACCCAAAGCTGTACGCAACCATTTAGCTTGTAAGGCATTGAGGTGCTTGTCCGCATACGGCACCTGGACTACGAGCTCAATGCCGAAGGTGGCCGCAGGAGTCATCCGTGTCCGCATGCTCGTAAGCAATGCTTGCATGGGCATGCCAAGATTAATCAGCTCAGCAAGAAGGCATTTCATCCGCCCTGGTCCGCGCGACATGAGAAGCTGGAGATGGGCCCCACCATCGAATCTCGTGTCAAGTGAAATGCCAAGTTGAACTGCCTCATTGCAATAATTGACCTTCTGCCCTTGGAGCATCACGGGCGCCCGCTGCGAGAATCCCGACGCAACGATCGAACTTTTGCTTGGCTTGTACATGTACTGCTCCAAAGCCGCGACATCCTGCAAAAGATTGACAGCTCTCCTCGCGTGTCCATGCGAAGGTGTCATCCATGAAGGATCGAATGGATCTCTTGGTGCAGTAGGGGCTGCCAGGTCCAACAAGATGAGGCGACATGTATCAGAGGAAGCCCGAGAGAATGATTCCGACCAAGTCAAAATACCATCCGAAACCAACTCATGCAGGCGACGAGGTTCGTCCAAGTCGTACAGCACATCAGCTGAGTGGCCATCTTTGTGCTGATGATATGCTTCTACAACTGAACCAGGCGGGTTAATCCCAATGCCCACCATATTCCGGGCGGCATGCTCTTCAGGGTTCTGTTGACCAATGCAAAACTCAAGGGGCGAGAGTTTGCGACCTTGGACTACACCTACATGTGAGGAATAGCTTCTGGACCTAGCTCCTGATTTCACCACGCTCATAGAAGTGGTGCGCAGCAGTTCATCGGCCAAGCACCATGAACGCGGGCTCGAAACACCAGAACCAAGTTGATAAGCATGGAAGATCTCCACTGAGTGTCAAAGGCTTCCTTGCGAATTCAAACCGGGCTTGCAATGCACAGATCTGCTGCAACAACAATAAGACATTCTTGTCTTCCTTCTTGGAATTTCCCAGTGTGGCACCATAAGTCTGGCTCAAGCTGAATGAACAACTCTTCCTGCAGGCGTCCCTGGGCCGTGTTCAGTCCAAGAACTCGGTAGCTCATGAAAGAATTCGGAGGGCGCCCTGGTTCAAGAGAATGGTACTGGTAAAGACTCTGTTTTGTCCAGACCAGTGGGCTCACGGCAAAGGCATGCATTAACGAGTGGAAGCTATGAATCCAACTGACATGCGCAGAATTCGGCACCAGCAGGGCTGCATAAGGCAACCCACGACACTCAACCGAAGGGTCTATGCCTTGGGACAACAGCTCTGGGGAAATCTCAGGCGATGCAAGAGGCAAGCTGCCGTTGACCTTCGGTACTCCTAACTTGTATCAGCACATTATCCTGCTGGATGTCTGCAAAAGGCGGGAAGACACTGCAACTGGATCACAGTGCAGTAGACTGGTCCAGTGCGAGAAACTCCATGACCTTTTCACACATGGCATGTACTGCACATTCCCATCAGCATCTTTGCTGCAGCACAGGCTGAACGCCGTCTCTGCGACGTCAAACATGTAGCAAAGATCCAAGCGTAATGATCCAAGTCTCTAGAAGCCGTAGCATCTGCAATGTTGCCATACAAGGATTCTGGCAACCTGTGGAGCGGCAAACTCGGCCATCAAGAATGAGTGGCGGTTTGGGGTATCTCGTTCACACCAAAGGAAGTTAAGGATCCCACCTTTCACGTGCGTAGCTGCTGTCGGCTGTGTTGCCCGCCATAGCTTTCTTGCAAGCAGCTTTCAAAAAAAGCAACTTGAGGTCAGGAGTCATGTTAAGATCACCACATCCTGAAATCAATGTGCGGATGTCATTCTCCGATTTGTCAGGCTCTCCTCTGACACGACTGTATCCCATTCCTGAAAGTAGCTCAAGACAATGCCGTGGCGCTCTTGTCTGGTAGCCGCTTCTTCTGCCTGGTCCTTGAATCTTCATTCCAAAATGATGCCCCTGCAAGGCCTCCCCCCAGTACCATGGCCCCTGCCATTGCGTGCCCCCTTTAGGGACGTGCCAAGTACACAGTGAGCATTTGGGCCGTTCTTGCTGCTCTCTTTGGTTCATGTCCAAACTTAAAAGCTCCCAAGCAAGAGGAAACAGGTTGAGGCTCCACAAAACCGTCCGAGGAAAACTCTGTGTCCCCAAACTACTACTGGGCAGAGCACTGGTTTTCTACCGGAAAGATCTGGCAATCATGGTTGTTGACGCCGCATGAGGAGAACAGCAACACAATGTTATTTTGAACCACAAAAGAAGCTGTACAAGAAGAATCACGTCAAGAGGGTGAAACAGGCCGGGTTCATGCCACCTGACAACCCAAAGTTCATCATGAATCCAAGAAGCTGTTTCTTTTGATCTGATCCCTTGGTTGGTTTTGTTCAGGAGGAAGCAGCCCAGACCAGGCTGCCAAGGGTAAAGAGCACTGCTTAAGCCAACGGCTGCAGAAAAGGCAACATGCTAGAATGGAGCTACCAGTGCAAGACACGACTCGAGAAGTAGGGCTTACTTCAAGAGCTGACACAGCTGCGTTCTGCTTGACTGTGTGGTGTAGCTAAACTAGCATACCACGCTCCAAGAAAAACATAGCAAAACCTGCCAAGTAAAACGAACGCCGCGAACCTACAATGCAAGTCTTTGGGCAGTGCACGTCTGCTATGGTGCGCTGCACCTGATCCGCTTGAGCCGCACTAGGCTTGTGTGCCGAACTGTGCCGGCACTACTGTGTTTGCCTTTGCCTTTTCCATGGGACTTTGTCCGGGCACGTGTATCTGTGCGCAGCGTGTGCAATGCATCACGCTTGCATTCCGGGCACAGGTCTTGCTGCGGCGTTCACCTGAAATTGGCTCAGAGCCGCTGGCGCCGGGCTGGTCAAAGGCATGCACTGACACAAACTCGGAAGAGACATCCAAATGTTCATTCGCTCATTGTCGCAGACTGAACAGGTGCAAACGTTCCAGGGGGCTCTTCTACACGAAACACGTCTTCTTCTTCAAGCTGCTTGGCTTAGCAGAAGCGGTGGGTGTTGTTGTTGTTGCTGGGGCAAGTACAAAGCCGCAGTACGGATGTTCAGACGATCGTAACAAACATTAGCATGCGTAGTATGCATCGTCAACTAAACTATCTAAATCTTGTTGTTTTTTGGTGCATTGTCGTCCACTGGTCCACTACTCGTCGCAAGTACCCAGTCAATGTGTGCTTTCGGATGTTCGGAGTACGACAAGCAAGGAGTTTCTTCAGTGACTCATGCATACGGTTTACAAGATTTCGTCGATGTTCCATAGTACTAGTGCGGATTTCGTCGATGTTCCATACTACTAGCACGGCGGATCTTGTGGGCTAGCCGCACTGACTTCCGATGCACCATGCTGCTAGTTTGGGTTTTTGTTGCTGGCAGTTGCTCAATACAACGAGCGAGGAGTGTTCACTGACTCGCGCATGACTATTTCAAGATTTCGTCGATGTTGCATACTACTACTGCGGATTTTTGGGATTAGCCCTGCGGATTTGTTTATGAGCCACGTTAGGATTCATGCATGCCAAATACTATGAGTTAGCCATACGTCAAACGCTATGCTGCTACTGCGGATCTTCAGAAACCTCGATGTATCGGGCATCAACAAAAAATCCGCGCTAGTAGTATGGAACATCCACGAAATCTTGTGGCATGTATGGCTGCCGCAATGAAACTCCTCGCCAGTCGCCAGTTGTGTGGAGCCACCGCCAACAACAACATAGCAACGATCACATCTGGTCATGTTGGCGACGTGTGCCGCTGATACGGTTGTTATTGCTGCGGCAGTGGGTCATGCTTCCAATCTCCCAACATCGTTCTCGTCGTCATGGAGCCTTATCACGACTAAGACTTCACTCGCAGCGTCGTCGTCAGTCTTGCTGAGTTTCACTTTCATCGTCCAAGTGTCCGTCGTCATCGGGTCATCGGTGTCATCGCGATATTGGTCGTTGTTGGGAACGGTTGGGTGTTTTCGCGGTGGTTGCCACTACTACTACGACTGCTGCTGCTGCTGCTGCTGCTGTGCTGCTGCTGCTGCCACTACTACGACTGCTGCTGCTGCTGCCGGGCTGCCACTACTGCAGCTACCACTACTGCGGCCTGGTATCACCCACCTTCGGTTGGATCTGCTGTTGCGCGCGAACACAACTACCGCAACCACAACAACCGCCGCAATCAGCGCGATCACCACAACCACAACCAACACAACCCACAACCCACAAATTCCACACTCACCACGGACCGCCGCAATTGCAGCCACTCCCACTTCCACCACTCCCACCCCCGCCACTGCCCACCACCGTGCAAAACACCGCCGCCACCACTGCCACCGCTCAACGGTCCGCTGTGCTTGACTCGGTTACCCTGGGCCCTCTTTTCAATGATGCTGCACCTTCTCGCGGGAGACATGTTTGTTACAAACATGTCTGTCGTGATGCCAATCGGGACCCCAGGGGCTCGAGCACCTGATTGGGTAGGGGTGCAGCTTGAGGAAAGAGGTGGTGAGCCATGGAAACAATCGAAATACTATTCTGGTTTGTTCAAAACCCAAAACAAAACACAGTACCAAACCGTTGGGAGCTATAGTGATCGCCACCCCGTGCCCGGGTTCCCGGCTTCCGTCACTTTTCACGATTACAATTTAGATTCCTGATTCCTAATCGCAATCATCTTCATCCCCCCAAAATGCGGTGGTACAAGTTTGGACCAGTGTTAGTGCCCGCGTTACTCGGATTATGAGTGGTAGAACTCCAAGTGCCAGTGCAAGCACTAGGAGTCGTAGTTCTAGTGGAAGCTGCAGTGGCAGTTTTGCTACTGTCATTGTTACTTTGAGTCATTGTCATTTTGACTGGTAGCATGATAAATAGCAGAAGTAATCGTTGTAGTAGAAAAAGTTAGTAGTACTAGTAGTGAGGGGGGGTTGGAAGCAACACGCCCTGTGCAAGTTGGCACTCCCATCCTGAAATCTGGCAGCAGGTCTCGGAGCGGCTCGAAAGCACCTGCTCTGTCTTCAAGCCCCGGCTCACGCGAGATGGAACCTGCCCTTATTGCCAACGCACTTCCTACAATCGTCATTTTAAGCAGTGCTGTGTCATTGTTCAGTCTGCGATCCTTGGACTCATTCCCAGCCATGGCGACAACCCAGGAACAGATCCAGATGTTCGGCTACCTGCTGCCGGGGCTGAGCGAATCCAACAAGCGACCTCCAGCAACGCCGCAACAGCAGAACAACAAGGGGGACGAGTCCGGCAAAGGAGGGGGCAAGAGAAGGCGCACACGCCGAGGACAGGGGGCCGAAATTCGGCCCCAGCGGAGGCACTGACGAAGGACGGCGGCAAGCTCCTCAATCTGATCTCACGCATCCTGCTCCAGCACGAGGACAGCATCAACGCCGCAAAGATGGATCGGGGATTCACGGTCTTCATGGCTCAGACGGGACCGGCAGGACTACTCACCAGCCTGTACAATGCAAGTCTCGCATGGAATCAGGTAAGGGAGAACGAGCCGGCGAAGATCACACAACCGCTGCGGATCACGTTGCTAACCCTGATGATCGCGGAGCTCAAGGTGCGCCTCCAGAATCTGGAAAAGAAGCCAGAAGCAAAGCAACTGGCCATCAGTGCGGGTTGGCTGGACCAGCAAGACAGGCTTCTGTACCAAAAGTGGGACGCAGAGAATGCAAAGCTGGTACCTCATCCCACGATGCCGGGCCTCATGACCACAGAGGTGATGCTAACCCTGACGGAGATCGAGCCGCTCATTCTGGAATCCTTGGTGTTGAGATTTCATGCGCCACGAAAGCTCAAGCCAACACCGGAGACGGAGAACAAGGCGGTTTTCAAGTTGGAGGTCTCCCTCAGAAGCACAGAAGCGGATCAACTCTACCAGAGCCTCGCGAAGCTGGAGAACAATGCAGTATGGCAACTCATAGGGTGCCAGCTCAGAAAGGACGGAATGCGCCGATCCAACCCAGTGCAAGAGCTGATGAAGCTGCTCAGCCAGGAAGGCCGGCCCCTATCATGTACAACACTTGATCCTGCAAGCTTCCCTCCACAACAGCTCCAACACGTGCTATCTCAATGCCTTTCTGCATGCACTTATGTGGCAGGTGACAATGATGCAGAGTGAACTTGCTTTGCCTCAGGCTTGGCTAAATGCCATTAGTAAAGCAGAAACCGAACCGCTCGCTCTTCTCAGGTTCCACCTGCTGGGGTGGGGACAACCACATGTGCAACGTGATGTGGCTGAGCTTGCATCGCATCTGCTTCGGAGCCTGAGTTGGGTACCCAGTGTAGTTTCGTGGTGCCGCCGAGTGCAGGTGGATGGGGGCTACCAACACCTGCAGCCAATGCAGGACTCCCGGTTGTTAATCCTCGATCCCGCAACTGGTCTGCAAGCACCGATTTTACAGGAAACGATTACCTCCTGGCACGGGGTCATCGCGGTGCAGGCACTTATTGAAGCGCCACAAATGCTGTGGATCCAATTGCCGAGGTTTGTGCAAAACGGAGCACGGAAGCTAAGCAGCCAATCCACCTGGATGCCCAACACCGTTGCATCAGCGTACCGGTGTTCGCCTCAACCGATGCCTCAAGGGATGATTCAATCCGATGGTGTGATTACCGGGTGAATGCAGTGATCTATCACCTTGGTGCAACAGTCAGTGCCGGGCATTATCGCACCACGCTGTTCCACCCGCAGGCAAACGGTGGCTGGCGCACCGATGACGGAAAGCCAGCTGCTTGGTGCAAAGCAGTGCCAAAACAAGTAGAACGGAACTGCTACCTGGTGTGTGCGACCAGGTTGGTCAACAGTGAAGGGCTGTGACGCAGCTAGGGTAGTTTTGGTAGTTTTGGGTGCCGTTCCTCGGCCCCATGCAGTACAAAGTAGGGTCAGCGCTCAGTGCGCTGGAGTTCCGTCCTGAGTAAGACACTCGTGTCCTCAGGATACGGGGTAGGGGACACTCTTAGTTCTGCTGCCACTGAGCAGCCGTGGCGAAAGGTCACGTAGTTCGCTAGACAGAGAGACTCTCGTCTGCGGTTGAAAGTGAAAGTGATGGACCCAGCAGAGACTGGTGGGAAGAGACTGAGAGGCTGGGCGCAGAGCGCCAGTACCTCCCGCCAAACGCAGTGCCGTTGGCTCTTTCACTCGGCGCGGACTGAATGGGGGGTGCGTAAGGCTTCGAGTGCCTTCAAGGGGGGTGAACCGGTCGTTCGCCTTACCCTCGACCAGCGGTCGAATTTTTCAAGTCAGATGCCAGTGGCATCGGTTCTTCAGCGCCCGAAGATCGGGTCCGAACTGACCCCCCGTGTCCGCTAGGAGAAAAAGAGAGAGTGCTTGCACAGGGTTCCTCTGCAGCGCAGTTAGGGTTTCCCAAACGCGCGCAAACGGAAGTTTCGTTGGAAAATAAGCATCCATCATGCGTGCGTGAATGGGTTTTATTTTCTGCCGAAAGTGTAGACAAAGTTTGTCGAAAAAGGAAAACAGTGTTTTCGCTTGCGTGTGGGTAACACTAGACAAACTTTGCCGTGCAACTTTCGGCTTGAAGTTGGATCTGTGATCCAAAAAGTTTTTATCCCACCCACCACACCCTGTATAGTATGCGGGGTCGGGGACACTGCTTGTGCAGCAGAGCTGCCAGGGGCAGCGCCCCTCTTTTATCTCTAGCAGAGATGCGTCAGCGCAGAGTGCTTCGTTGTACATATAGGCCGTAGGCCGTCATGAGAACAGAGCAGCTACTAGTAGCTGCAGTGACCCAGTAGGTCAAGGAATGTCTCACTTTCTTTTCCCGTTGTACGGGTATACCTGCCAACTTTTACAGAAGGCTCTTGTGCAAAGAGGTTTTGCTGGAACAGGCGGAGGCGGGTGGTCTGGGTTCGTAACACGTCCACAAGGCCCTGACCTGATGCTCGTGATGCAAGTCTGGGGTTTTGCCTGGATGAGCATAGGCGCGGTGCTTGGAAGCCACACAGAAATGGCTCTAGGATCTTCTTAACCTGCTACCTTGAATTTTGAGCGTGCGAGATGTGACTTTAATTTATGAAGTTGCAATTGCAATGGTTCTGAAAAGGTGTTTGTAGTGTTTTTTCATCATCTTTGCATCTTTGGTTTCCTCTGTGGCGAAGTTAGTTCAGTGATTTCTGGCTGTCGTTCAGACGGTGCTCAAGCTTGAACTTACAAACTCCCCGGGGCCCGTCGCAGCCTTCTGACGATTCCCCTCCTCTTAAGGTGTGTGGACCCCCGGGGCGGCACTAAGGGCTGCCTTCCAGGCCCGATGAGCACCCACACCTTGTATCGTCAGCTGCGGCGGGGTGACAGTGCCCCCTCCATTGGCTCCTTAAATTCCAGGCCTCCTCGCCCATCTTCTTGCCAGTCCGCGCTCATCCGTCCGTTCAGCCGCCTCCCTGGTTTCTGCCATGCGCTCACATGTAGTGTCTACCTACTTGCGTGTTTTCATTCTGTACCTGCATACATCCAGCAGCCGCTTCTGCCCTCTGCCCCGCCTTTCGCTCCTTCGTCGCAATCCGGTATGCCTGTCTTCCCTCGCATCCCGAGCTGGCGGACATGATCACCTGCTGGTCGCAAGGGCCTTCGTTGACCGCCTCGATTGCCTCCCGGATGGCCTTCCTCCCTCACTGCGCAACTTCAGCTGCGACCTGAGCTTCGCAGGCACTTCTCCGCGCTCCACGGGTTGGACGTGTGGCTCATTGCTCACAAGCATGGGCCCTACACCGGACAACTTCACCGCTCACCTTGGCGGTATAAAACCTCATCACCGCTGCTCCCTGACATGCTCATGCGCAGCCCACTCCCCCTCGCGCCGACTCACGGGGGTCTGGTCAACCGACCTCTGTAGGTTATTTAGGTTCGCCTCCACTTCCTCGACGAGTGTTTGCGTTATCCTCGACGTGTGTTTGCGCTCTTTGAGAGCGGATAGTGAAGGACTCCCCCTGTCGTTCCAGACCCCGCTCGCTTCGACATCGGGGATCTGGGTAAACGACCTGCGTATGGCCGTAGTTCCGCTTCTTTCCATTTCGTCCACCACGCAGCTCCCCATGTCGTTCCAGACGCCCCTTCCCACCCCGAGGTGGCGGGTCTTGGTAAACGACCCGCGTGTGGCCGTAGTTCGGCTTCTTTCCATTTCGTCTACCACGCAGCTCCTATGTCGTTCCAGGCCGCCCTTCCCACCCCGAGGTGGCGGGTGTTGGTAAACGACCCTCGTCAGGCCGTAGCTCCGCTTCTTTCCATTTCGTCCACCACGCAGCTCCTCTTGTCGTTCCAGACCCCCCTTCCCACCCCGAGGTGGCGGGTCTTGGTAAACGACCCGCGTAAGGCCGTAGCTCCGCTTCTTTCCATTTCGTCTACCATGCAGCTCCTCTTGTCGTTCCAGACCCCCCTTCCCACCCCGCGAGGTGGCGGGTCTTGGCAAACGACCCGCGTGCGGCCGTAGTTCGGCTTCTTTCCATTTCGTCCACCACGCTTCTCGTGTCGTTCCAGCCCTTCCCACCCCGAGGTGGCGGGTCTTGGTAAACGACCCGCGTAATGCCGTAGCTCCGCTTCTTTCCGTTTCGGCCGTAGCTCCGCTACTTTCTATTTCGTCCACCACGCAGCTCCTCATGTCGTTCCAGACGCCCCTTCCCTCGCCGAGGTGGCGGGTCTTGGCAAACGACCCGCGTATGGCCGTAGTTCGGCTTCTTTCCATTTCGTCCACCACGCTTCTCGTGTCGTTCCAGACCCCCCTTCCCACCCCGAGGTGGCGGGTCTTGGTAAACGACCCGCGTAAGGCCGTAGCTCCGCTACTTTCCATTTCGTCCACCATGCAGCTCCTCTTGTCGTTCCAGACCCCCCTTCCCACCCCACGAGGTGGCGGGTCTTGGTAAACGACCCGCGTATGGCCGTAGTTCCGCTTCTTTCCATTTCGTGTTCCAGAACCCCTCTTCTCACCCCGCGAGGTGGTG
Source organism: Symbiodinium sp. CCMP2592 (assembly GCA_905221615.1). Lineage (NCBI taxonomy): Eukaryota > Dinophyceae > Suessiales > Symbiodiniaceae > Symbiodinium > Symbiodinium sp. CCMP2592. The sequence goes on along the minus strand of CAJNDT010006188.1, from coordinate 22,164 downwards.
GGTCTTGGTAAACGACCCGCGTAATGCCGTAGCTCCGCTTCTTTCCATTTCGTCCACCACGCTCCTCATGTCGTTCCAGACCCCCCCTCCCACCCCGAGGTGGCGGGTCTTGGTAAACGACCCGCGTAGGGCCGTAGTTCGGCTTCTTTCCATTTTGTCCACCACGCAGCTCCTCGTGTCGTTCCAGACGCCCTTCCCACCACGAGGTGGCGGGTCTTGGTAAACGACCCGCGTAAGGCCGTAGCCCCGCTTCTTTCCATTTCGTCCACCACGCAGCTCCTCATGTCTTTCCAGACCCCCCTTCCCACCCACGAGGTGGCGGGTCTTGGTAAACGACCCGTGTATGGCCGTAGTTCAGTTTCGTCCACCACGCAGGTCCTCATGTCGTTCCAGACCCCCCTTCCCACCCCGAGGTGGCGGGTCTTGGGAAACGACCCGCGTGTAAGGCCGTAGTTCCGCTTCTTTCCATTTCGTCCACCACGCAGCTCCTCATGTCGTTCCAGACCCCCTTCCCACCCCGAGATGGCGGGTCTTGGTGAACGACTCGCGTAAGGCCGTAGCTCCGGTTCTTTGCATTTCGGCCACCACGCAGCTCCTCATGTCATTCCAGACCCCCCTTCCCACCCCGAGGTGGTGGGTCTTGGTAAACGACCCGCGTAAGGCCGTAGTTCCGCTTCCTCCCATTTAGTCCACCACGCAGCTCCTCTTGTCGTCCCAGACCCCCCTTCCCACCCCGAGGTGGCGGGTCTCAGTCTTGGTAAACGACCTGCGTCAGGCCGTAGCTCCGCTTCATTCCATTTCGGCCACCACGAAGCTCCTATGTCGTTCCAGACCCCCCTTCCCACCCCGAGGTGGCGGGTCTGTTACATTCTTTGAACACTTGCAGAAGATATGGCTTTATCGTTCGAAGAAAAACAACATGACAAAATGACTCAGAGAACTGAGTCCAATTTTGATTTGTTGTTTTAGGGCTTTTCTTTTACACTGCCTTTTCATGAACCCTCACTTATACATGCTGTAAACCAGTTGAAGAATACATTCGTCCGTTGCAGCTTGACCTCTCGAAGGGGCAGGAAGCCCTGAATCGGGCGAGAGTTTTATTTGAAATACCCACCCTCTCCACCCTAATTGATTCGTGGAAAGTGCAGAGATTGCATCAGTGTTGTGCTGCTTCAGGAAGCTTTGGACCTCAGTTTGAGGACACTCACCCAAAGAATCTTCTTAGGCTGTTAATTGATAGGATATATACTATCCTATTATAGGATATATAGGCTATTTATAAATAGCCTAAATAGTCTATTATAGGATATGTAAATATCCTAAAATAGACTAATTTTCTATGTCTTGAAATGCCATCGTATTGGCATTGAGCTGCAAGGCCACAATAAGTTGCTTGCATCAGTGCCTTCACTTGGCATGTGAAAGGGTCAGCAGGAAGCCAAAGGCTCCTAAGGTTAGAGCTAGGATTCGTAGCGAGACAGGAAACCGAAGGCTAGATCTAGAGTAATGATCGAGAGGAACAGGAAGCCGAAGGCTCCTCTAGAGTAATGATCGACAGGAAGCCCAAGGCTCCTCTAGAGTGTTTGCATGCCTGTAGAGTGTGAGTGCTTGTTTAATGCATGTGCATATATCTGCAGCTTTTGTGCTCGAAGCTCTTAAGCTAGTGCCCTTCGAAGCCATGAGGGTGGCAGCTCTTGTGCTGCTGGTGGCCGTGTGGGGCCGTGTCGACGATGGATGGGAAGTCGTTCGCACGGCCCCTGAAGATGGTGCAGCTGGTGCTGGTGCTGCCCCGAACCAGCCGATGCAGGTGGACGAGGAGGGCCCTCCGGAAGTGCCAGTGCCGGTGCAGGCGGAAGTGATCCCCGGTGCTGGTGCTGCAGGTCCGGAAGTGCCAGTGCAGGCGGAAGTGATCCCCGGTACTGGTGCTGCAGGTCCGGAAATGCCAATGCCGATGGAGGCGGAAGTGATCGACCTGAGCTTCGAGGAATCTGCGGAGCTCCATGAGGCGGCGGAGAAAGCGAAGGCAGCCGCTGCCGCTGAGGCGGCTGAGAGGGCCAAGGCTGCCGCTGAGGCGGCTGAGAGGGCCAAGGCTGCCGCTGAGGCGGCTCAGAGGGCGAAGCTCGAAGAAGCTGAGAAAAAGAAGGCAGAAGCTCTAGCAAGGGCTCAACAGAAGACGAAGATGCACGAGGAGGCTGCCAAAAAAACTCACGAGGCAGCAGAGAGGCTAGCTGAGCTTTGCATGGCTGAAGAAGAGGCAGCAGCCCGTTTGGAGCAACTGCTGCAGCAGGCGGCCTCCAGCTCAGGCGCCACTTCAAAAATTTAGGAAGCCAATGGCTCCTTCAGCTTTATAAGTATAGATCAGGCAGCCACAGGCTCCTAAGCTCCGGTCCGGCCTGCAGGTGCTCAAAGCTCCACGTGGAGACCGGGTGCACCTGGCCCAGAGCAGACTCAAAGCCCAGGCTCGATCCCGACAAAATCTTTTAATCTAAGACAATGGCTCCTAAGCTCCTGTCCGGCCTGCAGGTTGTCAAAGCTCCACGGCTGCACCTGGCTCGGAGCAGACTCAAGGCCCAGGCTCGACCCCGACAAGTTCTAAGGCTTAATATAGGAAGCCCATGGCTCCTTCAGCTTTTAAGTAGGATGGATCAGGCAGCCACAGGCTCCTAAGCTCTGGTCCGGCCTGCAGGTTGTCAAAGCTCCCCGTGGGCAACTGGTCCGGAGCAGACTCAAGGCCCAGGCTGGACCCGGCAAAATCTAAGGCATGTAATCGATCCAGATCCCTGCTGCAGGTGCTGGAGTTCCCCCGTGGCGGCGAGCTGTTCCTGAAAGTCCACCACCGCCGCAAGGGCCGCCGCCGCAAGGGTGGCAAACTCAACCGCCGCAAGGGCCGCCGCCGCAAGGGTGGCATACTCAACCGCCGCAAGGGCCGCCGCCGTTCAGCTGGCCTCAAGGACATGCTTGGGCTCCAGGCTACCCTTGGCAGTTTCCTCAAGCATGGCCTGGAGTCACGTGGCCTCCTCCGCTAGGCTGGCCCAGCTGCACGTGGCCACAAGGTCCACTTCAAGCTCCACCTCAAGGTCCACTTCAAGCTCCACCTCAAGGTCCTCAAGCTCCACCTCAAGTTCCTCAAGCTCCACCTCAAGTTCCACTTCAAGCTCAAGGTGAAGTTCACTTTCAAGCTCAAGCACAAGCTTCACCTCGACCTCCACCTCCACCACCTCAAGTTGAACCTCAAGCTCGAGAAGCTCCACTCCCACCGCAGGAACCTCCACGTCCACAAGCTGAAGGTCGACCAGAAGCTGCTGGGTTTTCAGGTGGACAAGCTCGTGCAGGACATGGTTTAATCAGGTAGCCAGCGGCTCCTTTTTTACAGGATTTATAAATCAGGTAGCCAGCGGCTCCTTTTTTACAGGATATTGGTGGCATCGTAATGCTTGCTTCCAGGACCTCGCCTCGACCTACGATGGTGCAAAGTCTGCCATGCCCAGAGCTACTACCAGTCCGGCACATGTGTCAACCCGGCCTGCGAAGCTTAGCTTATTTTGAGACCCTAGACCCTAAACCCCTAAACCCTCAACCCTAAGGCCGAAATTTAATCCATACAGCCGAGGCATTGTACACGGGCAAACGTCCAACCACGGGGGGGTGGCGCTTAAAGCGAGGAACCCGTGGCAAGAAGCGGGCTGAGTGGTGGAGCAAGCGGCACGGAGGCCAGTGTGTTATAAATAGCAGGCAGCCTTGGGCTCCTGTAAGTATATATATATATATATATATATATTATAAATAGCAGGCAGCCTCGGGCTCCTTCCTATAAGTATATATCCTATAAGTATATTATATATAATATATTATATTATATATTATATATATATGTAGATAACTCCTTAGAGTGTTGTCCCTGCCCATGCAAGTAAACCCCCCTGCAGGTGCTTCTGGCTCCAAGGGCCAGGATGACGAGGAAGATGACGATGAAGAAGAGGAAGACGATCAGACATGGGGCCCCTGGAATCCCAAAGATGGCTCGAACGGTGACAAGAACGGCGGTGGATGGGGCTCCTCTGGTGGATGGGGTTCCTCGCAAAGCTGGGGAACTCCAGCCGTGTGACCATGCAGCGAGCATAATGCACGATCGGTTCTTGCAGAAAAAAGTTTTGTGTCCGTGTTGTGTACTGTAAGTGACTTAAGGCAGGAAGCCTCAGGCTCCTTGAAGTGGTAGAGGTGCAGCAATTATAACAGGAGCACTATATGCACCCTAAACCTTAAACCCTTAAACCCTAAAGCCCCAAACCCTAAACCCGCCTGCGAGCTTCTTGCAGTTTTTCAATAGGGCAGGAAGCCTCAGGCTCCTCAGAAGGTTTAGGACAGGAAGCCTCAGGCTCCTCAGAGGGTTTAGAACAGGAAGCCTTGGGCTCCTGAAGCTTGAAGCTAGAGTTTGACCGTGGCCGAGGATTACTGTAGCACTCTAGAGGCTCCCATGTCAGCCCAGGCCCCTTGTCATCTGCATACCGTGCTGCAGTCCTGGAGCTCAAGACAAGACGTGTTTCACCCTCGCTTGAAGCCATGAGCCAGAGTGCCTTGGACGTGTTCTTCGGTGGAAAGGGTAGTGAGCCAGAGCTCGACACTCAGCAAGAAGACACTCAAGAAGTGGAGGTAGTTCAGGAAGTCCCGGAGCCTCAAGAGCCTGAAGCTAGCGAGGTTGAGGCTGCACCCAAGGCCAAGGCCAAGGCCAGCCAAGGCCAAGGCCAAGGCCAAAGCCAAGGCCAAGGCAAAGGCGAAGGCCAAAAGCAAGGCCGCCGAGGAGCCTAAAGCAAAGGCCAAAGGCAAGGCGGCAAAGTCCGAGAAGTCCAGCGAGGACGAGAAGGCGGACGACGAGGCCGTGGCGAAGGAGGAGAAGCAGCAGGAGTCGAGCCAGGAGCACGAGCAGGACGAGAAGGCCGACAGCGACAGCAAGGCCACCAAGCCCCAAGCCAAGGCCAAGGCGAAGGCCAAAGCCAAGGCCAAAGCCAAGGCCAAGGGCAAGGGAAGCACGGTCGAAGAGCCGAACCCCCCCGACAACGGTACGGAGAAGCGACCGGGCAGCCCGCCGGAGGAAAGCAGCAAGGCGAAAAAGTCTCGCTCGGACCAGGACCGTGAGAAAGCGGCGAAGCTGGGCGACCTGCAGCTTTGCAACAGCGAGCCCCAGCCGCCTGCCGGGCAGGGGGAAAGCAGGGACAAGAACAAGGCATGGTGGTTCTCGAAGCACTTGAGCACCATGCCGGACGATATCCAGAAGTTGTTTCTCTCTGAGAAAGTGTCACGGGTGCCTTGCCACATTTTGATATCTAGGCTTTGGCCCTATAAAGGAGGCACCGTCAGAGGCAGCCTTTGGCTCCTGCTATAATTGCCATAGGCTTTTGATCCTTGAGGTAGCCTTTGGCTCCTGCTGTGCAACCATCTGAGGCCGACAAGACGAAGCTCATCAATGGTGCGGTTGAGAAGAAATCCGGGGGCAAGGCCGGCCAGATGTACAAGCTGAACACCGAGTCCGCCGTGCTCCAGCAGCTGAGCACCTTCTACAAGAAGGTTTGTGGCAAGGACAAGGTGAAGGGCAAACCCAGAGCACTGATGGTGGCCAAGCTGGGAGGGGAGGAAGCTTTCAAGAAAGCTCTGGCCACCGGGGATGTGTATGAGGTGAACAACAATGGTTCCTTGTTCTACTGCTTCAGAGAGATCGTCGTCACCAATGAGACTGGCACCAACAATAGGATGTCGACATCGAAGCTACGGAGCATTTAGAGGCTTATGTTTTAAAAGCTTGAATGAGCTATAGATACTAAGTTTTGTTCCCATCAGCTCAGGAAGCCCGACCAGAGCATCACCGACTCCGCCGCCGAGGGATTCGACAGCTTCTTCGCAAACTTCCAACCATGCCTGGAACCGGACCGTGCTGCTGGATGTGGCTCAGAGCTCCAGGGTGGCCTTCTGGCTTTGTGTGACAAACCGGGAGCAGAGAGCTGGACTGCGGAAGCTAGTACGAAGGTGGAGGAAGCCTTGCAGTGGGCAAATGCCACGAGGATCAGTGTTTCCAAAGTGCTTTCAAAGGAGACGGCAGCTTTGAGCAAAAGCTCGGTGTGGACGACCCTCAAGGGCCAGCTCCAGAAGGCTTGGGAGGACTTGATGCCCTTGCACTCGGATCTCGAGAAAGCGAAGCTCTTCAAGAACCTTTCGCTTGCTGAGCTGAGGTCGCTGTTGCAAAAGGCTGCAACTGGCCTGCTCGCAGCCCAGGATTTGATCAAGGGCATGACTGCCCTCATTTGATTTTGAATGTTTCCATTCTACAATTCGTCTTTTAGGATCGACGTGTCATGACACATGTGCATGTTTGCTCTGGGGATCGAAGCAGCTGCTGCGACGAAAAAGAAGTGCATGTATGCATGTGAGCTTTAGGAAGCCAAAGGCTCCTAAGAGAATATTATATATATCCTAGGTGTATGTTGCAAAGGAAGCCTTCGGCTCCTCCAAAGAAGACTTTATCTTCGGGTTTGGTGGATGTTTCTTAAGTTAAACTCTGAGGCTTTAGGGTTTGCAGGGCCATAAGTTTTGAGATAGATGATTTTTTTGGTTGAGGTGTCTGGGTTTTCTGGAGTACTCGGGTTTAGGGTTTTTGGTTGCAGCTTTTCTCGAGTTAAAGGGTTAGGCTATAATTGAGGGTTGCGGGCTGGGGTTATAGGGGTTTAGGGTTTTCACGATATTGGATTTGGGATGTTCGGGTGTTCAGGATTCAGGGGTTTAGGGGTTTAGGGTATAGGGTTTGAGATTCGGTGGTTTAGAGTTGGGATGTAGCCTGTTCATGGGTTTAGGGTTTGAGGGGTTTAGGGTATGGGGTTTTGGGTTTGAGATTCGAGGGTTTCGGGTTTGGGGGTAACGTGGGTTCAGGGGTTTAGGGTATAAGGGTTTAGGTTTGAGATTCGGGGGTTTCGGGTTTGGGTGGGAGGGTGTTTAGAGGTAACGTGGGTTTAGGGGTTTATTTGTACGGGTTTAGGGTATTCGGCTTAGGTATTTTGGTTTAGGTCTAAGCTAGGGGCTTTAGGGTTTAAGGACGTTTTAGGGGTTTAGGTTATAAGGTTTAGGGTTTTCACGGGCTTGGGGATAGCAAGGTGTTCAGGGCTTCTGGTTTGCGAGTTTAGGGTAGGGCTTAAGGTGAGTCGAAGTTTCGTCGAAATTTCGATCAAACTTCGACTCCTTCGGTGGTGCTTTTCTCACGGGGCATTGAAAATTTTCAATGCCCGGTAAAAAAGCGCCACCGAAGGAGTCGAAGTTTGATCGAAGTTTCGACGAAACTTCGATTCACATAGTAGAAGTTTCATCGAAACTTCGATCAAACTTCGACTCATGCAGTCGAAGTTTGATCGAAGTTTCGATTCCGAGCAGTCGAAGTTTGATCGAAACTTCTACTGCCCAATCGAAGTTTCATCGAAGTTTCGATTGCGAATCGAAGTTTGATCGGAACTTCGACTCATGAGTCGAAGTTCCGATCAAACTTCGACTCACGAGTCGAAGTTTCGATCAAACTCCGACTCGGAGCAATCGAAACTTCGATGAAACTCCGATTCACTGAATCGAAGTTTGATCGAAGTTTCGATGAAACTTCGACTCATGAATCGAAGTTTCATCGAAACTTCGATGAAACTTCGATTCAACACCCAACTCACCCGGTGGCGCTTTCTGTCCGGGCACTGAATTTTTCAGTGCCCGGACGAAAAAGACCACCGGAAAATCACCCAGCCAGCACCACCCAAACACCACACACGACCCACCGCCCATTGCCCAACACCCACCACCACCTAGCACCCACCACTACCACCCAGCACCCAGCACCCACGACCAACCACCAACGACCCAGCACCCACGGCACCCACACCCAAAACCCGCCACCCACCGCCGCCACGAGCAACCATCCACGACCCACCGCCCACCACCCGCCAGCCAGCACCCACCGCCCACGACCAACCACCAACGACACAGCACCCACGGCACCCACACCCACCACCCACCACCCACCGCCCATCGCCACGTACCATCCACGACCCACCGCCCACCGCCCGCTATCCACCACCCACCACCCACCACCCACCACCCAACGTGTATATATATATATATATACATACATATACATATACATATATACATATATATATATATATATATACATATACATTGACATATACATATACATTTTTATTTATATATATATATATATATATATATATATGTATATGTATATGTATATATATGTATATGTATATGTATATGTATATGTATATGTAGATGCATATGTATATGCATATGTATATGTATATGTATGTATATGTATATGTATGTGTATATATGTGTATATGTATATATGTATATATGTATATATGTATATATGTATATATGTATATGTATATATATATATATATATATATATATTCATATATATATATATATATATATATTCATATATATATTCATATATATATATATACACACATATATATATATAAGATAGAAAGATATACCCTAAACCGTAACCCCCTAAACCCTGAACCCGCTAAGCCTGCCCTGAAAAGAACCCTGAAGAGTCCAGTGCCCCAAACCCTAAACCCTGAAAGCCATCAACCCTTAAACCCCCCTAAGCCTAAACCCTCCAAACCCTTAGGGTTTTAGGGTCTGTAAGGGTTTAAGGTTTTAAGGTTTTTCCACAATAGCACTTTAGGGTATAGGGTTCGGGCTTAGGGTCTTTAGGGTATACCTGTTCTAAACCACAAAGGGGTCAGGGCACCCAAAGGGGTTATAGGGCTTAGGGTTTTTTTTTCGAGGAGCACACGTATATGAGGATGCCGAAGGCTCCTTGAAGATAATGTAGGATAAGGAAGCCAGAGGCTCCTTAAAGCTAATGTACAATTAAGGAAGCCAGAGGCTCCTGTTTTGTGGCCGCTAGACAATATTTGTTTATCCTCAGCAGTCCTCCCAAGCCTTGAATTTTTTGCAGTAGATCTGTGAGATGTGTGCCGCCATGGATCCGGACATCATGCAGCGGGGAGGATCCAAACAAAGAGCTGCGAAACGTGCTGCACAAACTTCGGCAGCAGTTCCAGAACCCAGCCGATTGGCGACCCACCTTCTGCGGTCATTCGGCTGGGGGAAGATGTCTTTGCCAGAAGTACAGGTGGTGGCTGCACTGGTGGAAGAAGATGCATTGGAGCCAGTGAAAGCCGAGATTCGCATACTTGCCAATCTCGGCTCTCGGGGCCTATATCAGGGAAATCTCCGGAGAGACCTATTGAGGCACACTCAAATGCCTGCTCTTGTGAGCAGCAACGTGTGTGTGCCCATCAAGAAAGCTCTCCGGGCTGCGATCCCGTTTTGGACCCTGTTGACGTGTTTCGGTCGCTGCAGCGACAGCCAATGGTCTTCCGTGAGTTATGCTGCAGGAACGATGGTGACATAGCGAACTTTTGGCGAGAGGTCGGCTCCTCGCACCCTGCACTCCTGCACCATCCCGTGAAGAAGATCAAGAACTACCAATCCAGAGCGGTACCGCTGATCCTGCACGGCGATGGAGTTCCGATTGACAGCAAGGACAGGTCTTGTGCTTTTATCTCTTGGAGAAGCCTGCTCTCCTCACAGACCTCTTCAAAGCTCGTCCATGTGCTGATAAGTGCTGTTTGGACTGAGCAGATCGTGGTGTCTTCCTGTGGCAACACTGTGGCCAGCATCTGGGGACACGTCGTTCGGGCCTTTGAACGATGTTTCGAAGAATGCAAGACGAACAATGACTTGTTCCCGGTGCTCCTTTTTCTGACTGGTGACTTGGAATGGTACAACACGAGTCACAACTTGCCACGGTGGAATTCCAACTTCCCTTGCGGGCATTGCAACATCAGCAAAGACAATATGTTCGACTACAAAAACGTGGCGGAGGTTCCTGTGGATCCATGGCACTGCCCTCGCCGCAGCTGCTGCCCTCTCCTGCGACACCTTGTGAGCCCCAGTGGTGTGATTCCGGACTGGATGCACAGCAAGCACCTCGGCTTCGACCAGCGGCTGGCTGGCTCAACGTTGTGGGTTCTCTGCTGGAGGATCCTTCCTGGCGGAGTAGAGGAAAACCTGGACAATGTATTGCTGCAGATGAAGGCTGTGAACTTTCCTTTTTTTTTCAGATAGGCTAGCTTAAGCTCCTCCTGTTTTCAGATATGTATAGGCAGCTTAAGCTCCTGCTGTTTTCAGATATGGTATAGGCAGCTTAAGCTCCTGTTGTTGTGAGACATGGTATATAAAAGTTGTAGTGTGTAGGCAGCTTCAGCTCCCCTGCAGGACTACTGGCGGCAGCACAAGGGCAATGGCATCAACTACATCACTCAGACCATGGTCCTGGCTGACCCACAGGATATTCACTGCAGAAAGGGATACCCTCGCTTGAAGGCCAAGGCAGCAGAAACTAAGGGCGTTATTGCAGCTTTGGCGAGCATCTGCCAACAGCACCTGCAACAGGACAACGAGGAGCACCAACAGATTGCCCTGGCTTTGAGTTTCAGCCGCGATTTGGACCAAATGGCAGATGGCATCGAAGACTGGAAGCCCTCGAAAGAGGTGGCGGATCGGATGATGCTCACGGCCGTTTGTCTCTTCCAGTGCATGACGATTTTGAATAAGTCCTTTCTGGAGCAGGGCCATCTGGCCTTCCAGTTGACATTCAAGACACACTGGTTTCTGCATGGGCTGCAGCTGGCGAGGCATCTTTCCCCCAAGCTGACTTGGACATACTCCGGCGAGGATTATATGTCCAAATGCAAGGGTCTCCTCAAGATGTGTACCAAGAGCCGGACGATGCTGACTTCGTTGGATCGTTTCATGCGGCAGTACACAGATGCCATGTCAATCGAACTGGCAGAGATCCTTGCACAGCCTGGACCGCCGCTCTGAGGAGAAAAAATGGGACCGTTCCTTAATTGCTGAAGGAAGCCTCGGGCTCCTCGTTCCTTAATTGCTGAAGGAAGCCTCGGGCTCCTCTGAGATTTTGAGCGCCTGCAGTTCTGAAGCAATCTAAGCCTCGGCCTCCTTGTAGGATCTTCAGGGCATGTCGTATCTGCTGCAGCCGTTTTTCAGCTCAAGCTCGCCGCTCGCCTCCGTAGTACAGCCATGGCAGACGAGGCCGAGCAAGCCGTTGAGGTCAAGGACCTCGTGGAGGCAGCTCTGCAGAAAGACGAGGGCGACCAAGCCGTTGAGGGCAAGGACCTCGTGGAGGCAGCTCTGCAGAAAGCCCGAGAGGAGGAGCTCGACCCAGAGGCTCGCAAGTGCAAAAGGGAACGGTGGGTGGGCTACCAACACGTGAACTTCCCGTGGCTTTCTACCGCCTTCCTCAACGAGGTGTTGCCCAACAGCTGGTTCGTTTCCAAAAGAGCTTGGGAAAAAGAAGCCTGTGTTGCCCGTCGAACCCTGAGGCTGTTGACTTGCCTCCGCTTCGGCCTCAAGCTACAGCAGCTGGCTGCCGGCAAAAACGGCGGGGCATGAGTGCCATGTAGTGGCTCCATGCTATAATTTAATGCACGTGTCATGACACATGTGTATATATGCTAGGGATCGAAGTCGCTGCGAGGGAAAAAAGGAGTGCATGAATCTATAGGAGCTGTAGTCCAGGAAGCCAAAGGCTCCTGAGGGATATTAAGATAGGCCAAGGGCGAGGAAGCTGCCAACTCGATCGCTTTAGAAATGCAATAAGCAAGGAAAAGGCACAGAAGGCACAAATGCACCATATACTCAGAAAGGCTTCCATGAACCCCGCAAGCCAATGGGGTCCAGGAAGCCAGGCAACCAAGAAATCCAGGATGTGTCAGTCCTGGATCCGCACGGGACCGCCTCGTGAAGACGTGGCGGTCCCACCCATGTGCGAGGAAGCCGCCAGCTCCTAAAAAAAAAGGTAGCTTAGAAGCTCCTATAGGCATCCGGTGACACCATAGGATGTGCCCGCATGCATGGTTGTTGTATATATATTGTATGTTTTTCCCGTGCAGTTTTTTTAGTTTGCAGCTGTAGGACTCCTGCCATGGCACTGCCGACAGTTGGCGAGCGGCTGAAGGTGCTGCCGTCAGTGACTGCAGCTGCCCTTGAAAATGCCGTCGAAAAAGGGTTGCGGCAGATGGGCCACAACACACTCGGCATGCTGTGCAGAGGACTGGATGAATGCTCATGGAAGACGGCCCTGGGCAAACACATCCAGGAGGTCGTGTTCCTCGCTCCGATCTTGAACCGTATCTTCGAGATCTGCACCAATGGCTTGATACCCCATGCCTTGCTCCAGACTGCTTTGCTCGGCCTGTTCAAGAGGGACATCCTGGTACTACAGGCTCCACAGCAGAAGTTGCCAGGCTGGGGGCGCTTATAATCTCATGATAGGTATAGCCTAAGGATCCTAAGACTCTAGTGCCTAACCCGGCCCCTAAACCCATAAATTCAAAGCCCTGCAGGCTGGGAAGACTCGTCGCTGCAGTACTTCAACCTGAGATTCAGAATGCTGGCCGGCAAGATTCGGGATGTTGCCACCGGCAAGGAAAAGATGCCCAAGAAACTCGACAAGCAGGCACTTCAACAGGTGCAGGCCCTCTGCTTGCAGATCAACCCGAAGTTCAAAATGGAGGACATGGTGCAGCCATCGGAGACAGTGCCGCTGAAAGGTGTACTTGCACTCCAGGACGGGCCAGCGAAGGATGCCGAGACGGAGCCTGCAGCAGCAGTCGTACCTGCACCTGTCACTCCTCCGGTGTCCCATACCCCCGCTTCTGGCAGCATGGGCTGCATGCCAAGGGCATCTGGAAGCATGGACTTCATGCAAAGGGCGACACAGCAAGCTTTGCAGAATGCCTGGGCAGCCTCTCCGGCCAAGCCCCTCACCAAGAAGCAGAAGGAGGCGGCTGTCCAGAAACGGCCTGCGAGCAAAGCTCCAGAAGCCTCGCCGAAGAAGCGGCCTGCTGCCAAAGATCCAGAAGCCGGCACAGCTGCCAAGAAGCAGAAGGAGTCTGTTAACCCTGCCCCTGTGCCCGGCCGCGAGGAGAAGGAGCTCTACCAGGAGGCGATCAGCACTATTATCTCTGACTCCGTGTTTAAAAGCACGGACAGTAGGAACCACTACACATCTCGATTTTACGCCAAGGCGAAGAGGCTTGCTCTTGGCCACGGCTTGGGGAAAGAGAAGGCCGTAGAGTGGGCTCGCAAAGCCCACTCGAAAGCCAGCCAGCTCTGGGATGAAAAGTTTCACTGAGAGTGAAGTCCACTCGAAAGGAAGCCATGGGATGAGACTGCGAGTAAAAGGAGTGCTGCATCTGGGGTTTTGGGCAAATTATAAGCCAGAAGCCGCCTTAGGAAGCAGAAGCTCCTGAAGCATCCAGTCCAAGATTTAAGTCAGGAAGCCTTAAGCTCCTGAAACATCCAGTCCAAGATTTAAGTCAGGAAGCATAAGCTCCTGAAAAGAATTCAAGGAAGCAAGAGCTCCTGGAGGAAAATCAAGGGCTAAAATAGCCTATGTAATAGTTTAAAATAGACTATTCAATAGTTTAAAATAGACTATAATAGTCTATTTAAAATAGACTATATCCTAGTCTATTTTTGACTATATATCTTATAATAGACTAATAGTCTATTTTAGGATATATAGTCTGTTAACAGCCTAAGAAGATTCTTTGGGCAGGTATGCTTTGTGCATAAGACCTGGTTCGGGTCTTGGCTCTCTGCTTCGCAGTCTGCTCGGCCTTGCTCGTCTTGGACTGGCAGGCCGTTCACTAAGGTTCAGTTTGTGAGCCGTGCACGGCTTGAGAGTGGCTAGTTCTCCTTCCGGAGGGGACGAAAAGAGTCTTGTGTCTCACAGGACCGACAGTTCGAAGATATCTGCCGTGTGCGGTACTTGCTACCCCACCGTGTGAAAATAGCGTCGAGCTTTGAACTTCTTGCATGTGACATGTGTGAGTGCAAGCATTCATCCCTGAAGGTTCAAACACGATTGACATCAAAACACAAAGCACGATCTTTGAACGATAATGGTAAACGACCCGTGTAAGGCCGTAGTTCCGCCTCTTTCCATTTCGTCCACCAAGCAGCGCCCCTCATGTCGTCCCAGACCCCCCTTTCTCTCCCCGGTATGTTAAATCCCGGCCGTAGCTCCGCTTCTTCCATCGCGTCCACGACACAGCGCTCCCCAAGTCGTTGCAGACCCATTCTAGCTCCGAGATCGGGGACCTGGGTAAACGACCCGCGCACGGCAGTAGCTCCGCTTCTTTCATTTCGCATTACGCATCGCTCCTCACGTCGTTCCAGACACCGCTTCTCGCAAGGCCGTATAGTCTCGCTCCGAGAATGTACGACTCTCGTGAAGCCGTAGCCGCCACCCCGATTCTCACCATTACATGCCAGGCCTCGGTTTCGAGTCCGGCTCAGCTGGGCCCCCCGCCTCTAAGCGTCTGCGAGTGCATTCTCGTCCTTCCCCTTCTCCAGTTACACACTCTTCTGGCCCAAACCCCCCTTTCCTAACCCAGACTTGGGCCACTTCCGGCGGGTTTCAGGCTCCCCATTTCTTTCGGGACCAGTCCGTGCCGGTTTCGGCCTTCGTTTCCACTTATAGTCCAGACTCTAGTTCAAGCCCCCTCTGGAACCTCCCGCGGAGGGGGCCGATGACGCTTGCGGAGGCCCCCCGAGATGCTGGGCGGGGAAGAGTGGTTACTGCTGCAGGTCGAACCCTACCTACCAACTTACAAACTATTAGCTCAATGGTGGCAACACCTAAACCTAGAATTTTTTCATGACTCCTGAACCCCGTACATCTCGAACATTGGCACACTCCGGATCCAAACCTAAAGCCTTGCTTTTAAGTTTGAATTTGTTCTTTCAATCTTACCAACCAAAAACTGAGTCCGAGAGCACGAGCAGCTCGTCCAGTGACTCTGCATTTTCGTCTTCGAGCTAGCACGGGTAGAGAATCAGAATGTCGCATCAAAACGCGGTGACCGTGCGCCTGGATAGCAAGAGGCTGATTGTAAGATTTTCATGACCACTGATGGGTGTTCTGCTGATTTGGAAATAAGCTGGTCTGCACCACTTTCTTTGTGGTGACTTTGTCATCTTGTCAGCCTAGTTGCGCTCCTGGCGGGCCCGTTTTCGTAAATGGCGGAAGGATTGCTTCTTCAAAGGGAACCTACGGGGAGCTTCGGGGAGCCTCCGGGGAGCTTCGGGGAGCCTCCGGGGAGCTCCGGGGAGCTTCGGGGAGCTTCGGGGAGCTTCGGGGAGCCGGGCCCCGCGCGGTGAGTCGGAGCCTTGGCCGAGTGGGCTCGATTTGGAGGCTTTGTCTTTTGAAGATGACACACAATTTGGGGTGGTGGGTTTCGGGGGCCCGTTTGGGTCAAAGCTGTAGCTTTGCCAAGCAGGCTTCGGGGAACCTTCGGGGAGCTCCCAAAACCTCCGGGGAGCTTCGGGGAGCTTCGGGGAACCTTCGGGGAGCCTCTTCGGGGAGCCTTCGAGGAGCTTCAGGAACCAGTGCGGGGAAACGGTTCGGGGCTGTTTTAAGGCACGCAGGATGGCTCTTGTTTGTGAAACCTTGCGAAACGGTTGTCGAATCTCAGTCTTTTGAGGTTCGTGCGGTTACGTTCGCGCTACGCCATACATCCTAAACCCCGATTTCCCAAACCTTAAATCCTTAGCGCAAAACCTTCAACCTTAAGAGCAAGTTGACAAAGGAAATTTTCCTCAATTTTTAAGCGGCGCCCAAGCCGAAACCCCGTTTTAGCGAATAGTATTTGAAGGTTTGAAGTTTTATGCGGCATCTTTAAACTTGAAACCTTAACCGTAACATTTAAACTGCGAACGGACTGCGATGCCTTGTCAAGTTCTAAGGTGTCACTATAAGAGCTGTGAGCAAGACCGTGTAAAGTGCAAGAGAAGGGGGCACGCTACGCGTCCCTCGACTCTAGGGGGCATGCTACGCATCCCTCATCTTTACCTTTCTATGTGACCGCCAACGCAACGTTTGGCTCAAGTCAATGCCCATAGCTAAGTGCTATATGTGTCTTCTATCCTGAGCAATCAGAGCTATCCCGTTGCACAGACGAACCGCCGCCGGCAGTGAGTGCAAAAGGAACGGCCGCCGGTTCTGCCTGCATAGGATCGCACGTGTGGAAGTAAGAGGGAGAGACAGGGTCCAGTCTGTGGAGAGTGCTAGCCAGCCACACCTACATTCATTACAGCTCTGGTGGGGAGAGCAGCAACCAAGTCGAGATCAATCCCCCACGCAGGTTATCAGCCGTACGCGGCTCTGCCTTTCTACAGCAACGACTACTTGATCTACTACGACCACAATGAACTCAGGATCAAGCCAAGATACGACAATGACTTTCGGTGCCGATGTGGCAGCGCCAGCCGTTGGTGAGTCAACAGCTGACGACACAGTGGTGCAATCCGTTGATAGCTCCACGGGAAGATGACAAAGGTCAATCTTCTGCGCTTGCCATTGCAAAGGCAGTTCCCAAGGGGAAAGCAAAGAGTCTACCAAGAGCATCTACGCCTTCGCGTCCGACATCCACAGGTTCGAGGACGGGCAAGGCTTCAGAACGACGGGCCGAAGCGTCTGGTTTTCAGGCACCTCGGACTACGTCCAGGGCCAAGGACAAAGGAGTCAAGACCTTGGAAAAGAAGTCAAGACCATCATCTTCGAGAAGCTCTTCAGCACGATCGAGGACTTCGGCTACTCGTGGGCGTGACAAGTCCATGACTTGGAATCGGATGGTTACCAATCAACCACGCGATGCTGACGATCTGGACATGACTCTGGATACGATTCCTGCACGTGGTGATGCGTCGTCCGTAGCTACGCCTGCCATAGCTGATGGTCCGAATGCCTACCAGGAACTGACGATTTCGCAACAGTTCGAAGCATCGAACCTTGCACAGCAGATGTACTATCGCAGTCAGGTGCAAGAATACGAAGGAATCGTCCAGACCCTGATGGACAAGATCAAGGAGATGCAACAAGAAGATGAAGGATCTGGAATTCGCATTGAAGAATTGGAACGACAACGTGACCATGCATGCTTAGCCATGAGGCACATCAACAATGTCAATCAGGAGATGAAGCGAGACTATGAAACAGCTTTGTTTCGCATGGATGAACAGAACTCTGCTCAACAACGTCAAGCACATGCCGTTGCCGAGGAGTTAGCTCAACAGCTACACGTGTTCCGCACGGAGGCAGCCACTAACTTTGTACAGTTGGAGGCAAGAGCGCAAGGCGATGGTGAGCTTATGGCACGTGAGTATGAGCGTCTGACTCATGAACTTCATGAACACGCCAGAGAGAACTTGGTCCTCAGGTCAAACACAGCAAGTTCGGAACAAGCCTTACAAGCAATGCAGGAACGATTCCACTTGGTCAAGAACCAGGAGTTGCGGGCTGTGAACGAGATCCAAGGGCTAGCTGGAAACAGCGCAGCCATTAATCAAGAACGATTTCGGCTTCGCGAACGTCTTGGTGAAGAGGAAGAGTACCGCAAAATGGCTGTGAAGAGGATGCAAGAAGCAGAGGACCGACTTCATCAGAATGAAGATCATGCAAGGCGATCATTGCCTACCTTGCACGACGAGCTGAGTGAACTCAGGAAAACGCTCAAAGCACAAGAAGATCTTCAAGCCAGGACACGCAGCGAATTGGAGGCAGCGCGAAACTCCAATCAAGGAGGAGCGACGCGACCTTCGAGCATGCCCATGTCTTCGAGGACTACTGAGTCTGGCTGGGAGCACGTAGGAAAGGACGTAATGCCTGCATTTTCCGTAGGAGATGAGGTACGATCCCCTGAAATACGGTCCCCAAGTCAAGTTAGTCCAGTCGCCAAAGAGAAGTTCGCATTCTCGGAATCGGACAAGGACAAGAACCTTGTGATGGATGGAATTCCATTCACCGGTGCAAACTTCTTCACTGGCCGCAGTTCAATGCCAATCGTGGCGGATGCAATGCCCGAGCACTACGTGCCAGGTATTAGCAGCCCAGCACTTGCGCGTTCCACGCCTAGTGCAGCCACTTCGTTCGGCATACCAAGCGGATTTCATGGGAAAAGTGATGCGGCAGCCGTGCGTGATCGACAGCTACGCGAAATCTTGGGGGATCGCGGGATGTTGGGATCGAAGTCCACAGCATCGGCCAGCTCCTCAAGACCTGTTGGTATCGACGGTGTTACCGCATCTACGAAGGGTAACGACATCATCGGTCCCCCTATTGCCTATGACGATTCCATTCATGAAGCAAGAAGACGTCAGATCGAGAAAGAGGTCGCGGAACGGTATGAGGAGAAGATTGCCGATCTGCGAAGCGAAGTACTCAAGGCCCAGAAAGCCGAGCAACGTCTCAGAGCTGATCGTGATGAATGGAAGTTATTCGCTGAAACGATTCAGGAGGATAATGGAGACGGTGACGGTGACGAGGGTGGCGACGAGAACGAAGATGGAGAGCACGATGAAGGAACCGGCACGGGGTATGACCCTCCTGACCCGCCTGACGATGATGATGATAAGAAGAAAAGCGGTGGAGGCAAACCTGAATCGGATCCTGGCTCGCATGCACGTGATCCTGATGGAGATGCGGATCCTGAAGTCACAGAGGTGAGAATTTCCAGGAGGGAAGCCGACAAAGTGACCGTTCCTCCATGGCCTACTCTCACTCATCTCAACAACTGGCGATCCGTGTGCACGGCCAATGTCTTAGGGGCATCAGCCGACCCACATCATGAGGACTGGATGTTATGGCTGGCACCAGCGTTCAACCCATTCCCTGATGTCGAAGCATTGAATGATTCAGGACACAAGAAGTTCAAGAGCATAGACGTCAAATTGGGGATCGCCATGGTCGCAATGCTACGTGCCGGTGGTGACAAATCAGCTGACCTGTACCTTGAGGTGAACCGGAAGGCTAACGATTACATCAGCAGGCCTGACGTGAAGATCATCAAAGGACGACAAGTCATCGCGATGATGTATGAAAGTTTTCGAACGCATGATCGTCTTGACATGATCATCACTCTTGAGTATTTGGTGAAGCTCCAGTACCAAGGCGACAACAAGCTTCATACGTTCAAGCAGACGTGGTTGGAAGTTATGGGACGGATGAGACCAGAGGACATTCCATCCAAAACAGCTCTCCGTGATTGCTTGTACAGCAAGATCAAGGACTCGCCCGCAATGAAGATGGAGTTGGGCATGCATTACGAACACTTGCCCTACAATCATGAAGACCGATCGTACGACAACCTGATGAAGATCATTGATCGTACTATCATGCGGAGACGAGAACAGTCAAATCTCACTCAGACCCAAATTGGCTTGCGCCAGATGCTTGAGGGCAAGGATTTGCTTGCTGCACCGGCCAAGGTACCCGAGAAACCTACGCCTAACGCAGCTCCATCCGCAAAGGTCAAGGCTTCGCCGACCAAGCCGGATAAAGCAACACCTGTACTACCTCAAAGCAAAGCGAAGAGTCATGCGAAGACCAAGCCAAAGCCCAAGAAGAAGACGAGGAGTGAGTCAGCGGACAACAGAGGTGACAAAAGCAAGAAGCAAATCCGCTGCAAGTTCCATTTCACAGATGCAGGGTGTCGAAATGGCGATAAGTGTCCATTCAGTCACTCGAAGAAGACTCCAGAGCGACCCTTCACGCCGAGGACGAGAACTCCAAGTCCATCTGGAGGAGGAGGAAACAGATATGCTACTCGTTCAAGAACACAGGCTCGTGCTCAAGAGAGAATTGTCCTTTCAAGCATGAGGCAGCAGCTACCCCAGCTCCGGAACCAAAGGCAAAAGCTAAAGCTAAATCCGAAGCGAATGCAGCTCCAGCGAAGCCGAATGCCAAGGCCAAGGCACTCCCTGCGGCACCCGCCATCAGATTGTGTCGAAGGTGGAATCCATCAGCTCCGGCTATATGGAAGCGATCTTCAAGACAAGATGAGGAGGAGTCAGATTGTCCATCCGTTGACAGCGACGCTGATTCGGATTGTTCAACAGACGACGAATCCTCGGGAACGACTACGTCGACCCGAAAAGTGATAAAGCGCAATGTGACATTTGCCAATGACGTGAAGTTCATTTCTTCGTGTCCTAGAAGATCGAAGAAAGACAAAGAGCGGAAGGTGAAGTACGTCGACATGGAAGCGTTTATCAATGATGAGGATCGCGCCGTGAGCTTGGAATTCGCCAAGCACAAAGCGAGATTGAGGGCACAGATCATGAGAGACATGGTTGACGACGATGATGATCAATGCGGAGATCGAGTTTCATTCGTACGAATCCCAGGAACGTCTCGAGTGGAAGAAGTTTCGTTCTACGACGGTGAAGATTCCATCGTTGAGCGCGAACTCGATGCTGCACACAGCAAACGGATCATCAATCAAGGCGTATTCAAATGCATGGTTCAACCAGTCATCCTCAAGAAGAAGATCAAGTTTCTCATGGACACTGGGTGTGGTCACGACCTCATATCTCAGAAAAAGATCGAGAAGCACAGTCTCGAAACACTCGTGACTCCAGAGCCCATATCATTTCAGACAGCCAATGGAATCACCGATACCGATCTCGTGTCGAATTTCCAGACTGAGTCGTTCGAGGAACCGATCAACGCTTATGTGTTGGATGACACACCGTCGGTGCTTTCCATAGGCAAGAGATGTATGAACTTCAACGACGGGTTTGTGTGGCCACCCGGAAGGGAACCATTCATGATCAACCCGCAGGGCAAGAGAATATCTCTGTTCGTGAACGGTGACATCCCGTACGTTCGTGCCGGGAGTTCCAAGTCATTGGTTCATGATGATCCGGAGGCCAAAGCGATCACCGAAATCTTCAAGGGTGCGTTGACAGCGGGCAACGTTGACGTTAGCGTCGCAGCTGCCGCTGAAGCTGCACCGAGCGAGATTGAAGCAGAAGAAGAAGGTGACGATCATGAACGACCTCCTGATCCTGAAACCCAAGAACCTCCTATAGAAGAAGTACCAGAGTCCGAGGCCGGACGACCTCCGGACGACGACGAAGGAAAAGGAGTGGGTGAAATTCCATTGGATGGTGACGATGAGGTGATCATTGATGTAGAAGGCGACGGTGCACCGAGCCGCAAGGCCAGAGTCGGAACACTGAAGGCCGAAGCTAAGACGTTGGCACATCTGTGTACTCATCGCTACCGCAACCCATATTGTGAATCGTGCATACGCGCGAAGATGAAGCACTTGCGAACACAACGAGGTGCGTTTCAACGTGTGATCAAACACTGGGGAGATCTTGTGACGTTCGACTTCCTCGATATGCGCAAGGCCGCCGAAGCAGGTATCGGACTCGATGATGGAGAACGTGAAGTTCTAGTCATCAGAGACATCGCCACCAAAATGATCGCAGCGATTCCCACGGCTTCAAGGAGCACTGACGAGGTCGTCATGGCCATCAGACACCTAATGGGAAGACGCAAGATTCATATGGCGTATAGTGATGAAGCACCAGAGTTCGATTCAGCTATGGCGCAGTTGAAGATCGTGATAGATCATTCCCTTCCAGGGAAACCCAGTAACAATTCACTCGCTGAACGATCAAATCAACAAGTAATCAACACAGTCGCAGCATCCATGTTACACGCCGGATTGCCCGCTCAATACTGGTCCTTTGCGCTTAATTGCGTGATGCAGAACCTCAACGTTGAAGACGTGGAGGGCGATGGTGATTCAGCATGGAAGCGAATGACTGGAAAGGACTTCGAGTGAAAAGCCATACCCTTTGGGGCCAAAGTCTTCTTCAAGCCGACGGACACAAGGCCGAAGACATATGGCAACAAATTCGATCCAAAGGGGATCCCAGGCATTTTTGCCGGATACATCATCACTGCTGGTCAAGGATGGTCCAAGAAGTATCGCGTTTGGGATATGAAGGAATTTGCCAACGCGAACTTGTCGATGGATGCATCTGTTCCCAGGAAGTTGATGAGACCGTACGAGACAGAAGTTATCTACTTCCCAGAGGAGATAACGTTTCCCCTGAAAGCCGAGTACGAAAGGATGAATTCAACCATTGAGGGACTCAGGGACAACGTTGACCTCG
This sequence comes from Symbiodinium sp. CCMP2592, assembly GCA_905221615.1. Classification (NCBI taxonomy): domain Eukaryota; class Dinophyceae; order Suessiales; family Symbiodiniaceae; genus Symbiodinium; species Symbiodinium sp. CCMP2592. The sequence continues at coordinate 45 of CAJNDT010006188.1, read as the reverse complement.
CTGGCAAGGAGATAAAAGACGTCGATGACGGTGATGACGGTCCGC